>JAJHSJ010000017.1:40870640-40947210 GCA_021015155.1 Magnolia officinalis | reverse complement strand
ATGGTTAGGTGTTTGGAACTTATATCAAAGTTGCGCCATTTTCTTCTTCTCCATGGCGTGCACATAGATTCCTTATCTTTTCTCCTGCTCATCTTCTTCCACATGCACGTAGGTTCCTCGCCCACCTCTTGGATCTGATCGATGAATTGCATCAGTTCCTTTTAATTTTGTACATGCAGACCTCCCCTTTGCTTGGATAAGTGCTTTAGATCATATAGACACCATGGAAATCATGCAAATCTACCCAGAAACTAGGTTTGTCTTTTTCCATAGGGCATGGGTAATCTAATTAGGTTTTGCATCTCCTATTGTGTAACCTGTGTAACCTTGTCTTGTTCCCAGTAAACTTTATATTGCTGCTGTTTGAGGTCTTTATTTGGCCATACATCATCCCCATCCATTGCATATCCTTATCTAGCTACTCAATCGATTTGTTTGCAGATCCTTTGAAGGTTTGGTTTAGCTGCTTGTTCACCCCAAAGCACCTTCACAAGCTCCAATGGGTGAATGATCACCATATCCATTGCCACATTTGGATCAAATGCAGTCGAAAAGGATAAATTGATATCTGCTACAAATGATGCTGGGAGAAATCAGGAGTGTAGAGAGAGAACTTCCAAAGTGAAATTATTTGTATTATGAAACAGAAATCCAGCGAGTTCTGTTCACGTGGCTGACTGTCATAACAAATCGAGACGGGGGGCGTGGACTACTCATTCATGAAAAACTGGCCATGGCCATGAAGTTGCGCGCCATCTACATCACCATGTCATTACTATTGCACCAAGTGATAAGTGACGCGACAATAGATTCGGTTGCAAGAGCAGAGAAGCATTTCTTTTAAACTATTTGCAAGTATAAAACAGGTAGGAAGCGAGAGCAGGAGCAACAGTTCGAAGCATGATCCGAAGTAGGAGCAACAACTTGATAGGGCTGGTACAACCAAGGTCATGACTTCTATTGGACCATGCTCCCCATTTCCTTTCCTTGTTTTAGAAGATAATGAAACTTTATTACACTGGAGCATGGAAAACCCTAATAAAAAGAGCCCGGCGGCTAATGCGCTCCTTGGCCTAGGCAACCGTGAAGCAATTGGCCTCACTTCAACAAGGCTACGTGAAATATTTAGCCGAGAAGGGCTCTAATTTCATTGGCTATATTTGTCACACTGACCACAAATTATGGAAATACCTTTTTCTCTATATATAAACCCAACCTATGCCTTTGATATTACAAGATCAATAAGTAAATGGATATCTACGTAATTAACTAACCACAAATAGCTATATTGGGTCTTTTATAGTTCATCGCATGCATTACACTTAAAGGGGGTCAATGGGCTGGGTAGAAGGATATACTCATACCATATTCGCCTATCGGCATTGTACCCATGCTCACACCTATATTCATGTTGGGGCTTAAGTGGACACTTATGCCTATACTTAGGGGTGTTGGTCTACCCTTTTAGAGTACTTTGAGATTAAAAAGTCACAGAGTTTAACTAAAAAGATTAAAATTTATAGCAGAACAAAAAAATTCATGATTAAAAAAAAAAGAAGAAACATATAGCATAGTATGATAACATGTTATTTACGTCTAGTAAAAAGAAAATCCTTGTTCCAACACAAGATTGGGAAATTCTACACATATGTTGGGTTCCTTTACATTAGCACATGTACCAATATGGAAGAATGGGGTGAAATTTGAGCTTGAAGTCTAGTGGGCTACATGGTTCAGATTTTTTGTCCAAGAAAGCAGGCCATTTACACCTCAAGTGGACCACAATGTAGAAAGCAAATGGATGACCAGGAAAGGCTGGTTTTATCATTTGAATGTTTTATAGATTTTGGCCCACCTTGAGGGGTGAAATGGATTGATGCTTTTGGTAAAAGATCAAAGAACTGTTTCTGGCTAGATTTAGATCTCATATTCGGTCATGATTTTTTTTTTTCTACTTATACGGATTTGTGTGTTTGAGCGGGTAGGGTGCACCGTCTTCCTCAAGAGGATAAGTATTCCGAATCCACAAAACTTCTCTGGACTCCTCACAGAGACTTCTCGAATCCACGAGGAAAGAAAGCATAAAATAGCAATAAATTCGAAATTGATTAATCAATGAATAAAAACGAGTTCACAACCCTTTAAATAGGGGTACCAAGCAATGTGAAAGAAATCAAAATCAAACTACAACTAAAACTCCTAGAAATCGCGACTTACTATAAATAGTAAACTTACTATTTATAGACGGTTGTGATCTCTACTAGTGCGCAAGGTTTTCGGCCAAAAATAGTAAGTGTCCTATTTGGCTTCGCCAAACCGTTCTCCTAATTATTCTAAGCTCTTTTTACGTTGGGCGCAACTCCTAAAGCCCGACGGATGAAGAGTTATAATCAAACTAAAACTTACTATTTATAGTAAAAACGAAATTAAAACGGGGAAACGATTGTCGATCTAGGAGTTTTTCGCAATTCCGGGCATCGCAACCCGGCATAGCGGGGTTGGTTGGCTAAAGTAGCTCGTTCTACCCCAAAATCATATATTTTTCGTCAGGTAACTCATTCCGGATTGTGAGATACGCCCGATTTAAGGTCCGATGGTCTGGATCACTTCTGTTGCCGACCGGGCCTTTTCTGATCCATCTTGGCCATGAAACTATCCGCGACCCGCTCTACATCAATATGACTATAGTTTTTACTGTTGGATAAATCCTGGATACTGTGATCCAGAAGTCAATACTCTTAATTCTTAAAATTATATTATCTTTTATGCAAGTATTCTCGATCTCTAGAGATCTGTTCACTACGTTTGCACTTGCTGGAACTACCAGAAAAATGATAATAAATTTGTCTTGAGATATTGACTATTCAAGTCAAGCCTTGATCTTGATAGATCTGATCGTTTCATTTTTTTTCTCTTTTATCCTCCGTTGTATACAAGATTCACTTAATTTCTAACAGTTAATCCTACCACTGATCATAAAAAATCAAGCGATTTGAGAAGAGGGTTATCTTTCTCATATTTTTTTTTTCTTTTTTTTTTTGCCATCAAGTTGAAAGGACTTTCAATTAAGCTCTTTATAACAATCACAATTCAATGATAAAAAGCATAAATAGAAAGTATAGCAGGATGAAAGTTAAAAGTACTTTATTAATATTAACAATGAATGCTAACAATCAACTTTGATAGATATGACTATTTGTTTGTTTGATAGGGAATGAAGCTTTGTGACAAGACGATCGTCTATTCATTACTCGACTAAAAATTAGGCTACGTGGTGAGACATTTATCAAGTACGGGGTGATCATCTATTTGTCTCTTGATAATGAACAAACTTTGTAGTGAGGTGGCTAATGAAGGATGGATATTCGATGGTCTATTCAAGGACCTAGCTGAAGGACTAGACACGTAGTAAGAAAGTTAGTTGGGTTGACAATCAATTAGAGGATTTAACGTGAGCCAAGTACATGGCAAGATCGTTGATGATTCAGCTCTGTTCATCGCTTCAGTGAGAAACCTAGACTTCATGGTGAGACAATCAATGGAATCACGTAGTGAAAAAGCTCTACATCCTTTCATTCGAAATTGAGTGACCTTCCTAGCGATCAAATGGTGTGTTCATGTACTATGGTAGAGGGATGAGTAGTTTGATCGGTCCATGCTTTCTGTAGCATTGCACTGGCCAGCAAAGGAAGAGTTAAGACTAAAATTAAACTAAGGGCATCCATGATGGACAAACACCCATTGTCAGTTCACACTTCACTGTTTAGCCAGCCTCACTAGGGAATTGATACCAAGACCTCAGTATTGAAACGAGGTATCTTTCATTCAGTCTACCACTTGAGCTATGGATCAGGGTGTATATGACAACTACTTATTATAAGTCTTTCAATTATATGATGCATGTCTTGTGGCGATGGGCATCTTGGCCTTTTACAATCTTCCTTCCGATTGATTGCAAGATCTCATTGTGATCTTCGTGCTGTTATGCATTAGCTTTCAAGATGTTTGATATAGCAATGTTAAATCAGGTGTAAGCACTTATAAAAATGTGCCGATTTTTTTTTTTTCCACACAACGGTCTTGATTACTAGATTACAAGGCCCTCCGGGTCATTATTAAAAACACAAACTCGTGCATATAATATGCAAGAATGCGGCCCACCTGGCTGATGATCGGTATAGATGGTCGGTTGAAAAAAACTTATGTGAAGATCAACGGTTGACAGAGGGTTGATCTATTGTTGAGCATTGGGATCGCCAACAGCATATATTTCTCCCCCTCATGCTAATATTCTTAAGCCACCCAAAGACATTACATCACCATAGCTATGTGTACCTATTTCGAGGGATACAGGATTCTAGGCCTTTCCAATTGTTGTGAGAGACTAGTTCAAGTGGAAAATAATCAGGGCCGTGTGGCCACACTAACGTACATATGCTGTCATGTGTCGACACATGCACATGTGTGAGAGATAACAACTGTTCGTCATGCCATTTAGGCCCAGCAAGTTTATAATGGCGGGCTTTCAATCTCCACTTTTTCCTGTGGTGTGGTCCATCTCAGATTTGGATCTCTTCATTTTGGGCTGATGTCTTAAAAAATGAGCTCGCAAAATGGGTAGACGGGGTGGTTATAAACAGTACAGGAAGTGGATTGGATACTGCCAACCAAGCTCTGTACCATGATGCATGAAGGTGGAAGCGGATTCGCTGGTGTACCTCACACCAACTGAATAGCTGCTGTATTGATTATGTGAGTTTGATAATGAGGTATGTGTTATATTCAAACCGTCCATCTAATTGACGAGCTCATCTTAAGGTTTTGGACAAAAAATAAGATAGATCTAACTATTAAGTGGACCACACTGCAAAAAAGCAGTGGGGCATTGAATGTCTACCATTAAAACCCTTGTAGAGGTAAAAATTTATTTTTTCACTTAATTCAGATCCCGTGACTTTATTAACAGATTGGATGGAAAATAAACGTTATGGTGTGCTCTACGAAGTGAAAATCATTATATCTATTTATGGTGTGGAAGTGAAAATCATTATCTCCACTTTCGTTTATGGTGTGGTCTAGATGATTTTTAGATATCATTCAATTTTTAGATTATGCTCTAAAATGATCTCTAAAAGTAGATGAACAGTATAGATATAATAAATACATAACTATGTGGTGTAGATATGATAAATACATAACTATGTAGCCCACGTAACTTTGATCTCCTTTCAACCGTTTATACAATACGTAGATCGAGGAGATCATTGCTCGTCTTCGCAGGACACGTGCCTACAGCAGCTATATAGCTGGTGTGTGGTACACCAGCCAACCCGCTTCCCACGAAGGTGGGCCATGTTCATGGCCACACCTAATCCACTCGAAAACGGATTGGCTACTCCCCCTGACACCAGGCTACTCCTCCTACACCAGTCCTATGGCTATGGTCGGTGCTCTGTGGGCCCCATCATGATGTAGGTGTTTCATCCATTCAGTTCATCCATTATTACAGATAATTTTAGCGCTTGATACCAAAAATGAGAGGGATATAAATCCGCACCACAGGAAAACAATAGTATTGAATATCCACCATTAAAATCCTCCTAAGGCTCACTATACTGTTTATTTGATATCCAATCTATTGATAAGGTCATACAAACCTCAGACGAAGGGAAAAATCAAATTTCATATTGATCCAAAACTTTTATATTCCAAAAATGTTTTTAATGGTCTATGCTCATTCAATACCGTTTCCTTTAATGTGATCCTCTTGAGATTGGAATATACCTCATTTTTTGTTTTATATCATAAAATGATCTATAAAAATATATGGACAGCATAGATGAAACAAATACATCATGGTGGAGCCCACAGAGCACCGACCATCAGCCATTGGCTGGTGGAAGGGGGAGTGGCCGATCCGTTTCCAATCCACTCCCTTCTCTGGCGTCCGTTTTGTCTCCGTCGTCCTCAGGATCAACGTTTGTCGCTGCCATTGGGCCCCGAATTCTTAGTATTCTAATGATCAGAACCGTCCATAGTCCAGATTCTACAATCTAAGTACTTCTCAATAAAGCATTAGCTGAAAGGACGATTATTATTAGATCAATGAAAAGAAAGATTTTATGGTTGAAAGTTAAATCTGAAAATCAAATGTATGGATCATCATTAAAGTGTAATTGTGGGTTAGTAGCTTATTAATAGTAGTAAAGAGAAGATGGACGGTTCAAATAACTGGACCATCACATCACGTGGGCCCCAGTTGATGGCGACAGACATCATCCTCAGTCGCGACAGACGGCCAAACAAACTCCTCTCTCCTCCTTGTCTATCTTTTGAATTTGGTTGGAGAGTAGCGAAGAGAGAGAGAGAGTGAGAGAGAGAGAGAGATGAGCAGCAGCAACACGTCGGCTTTCTTGCTGGGATCTTATCAATTCCCCAACCCATCTAGTCGATCACGAATCTCGACCGTTCATCCCAAGCAATGGCCCACCAGAACAAGGACCACTCTCTCCTGCTCCATGGCGAACGTCGACCGCGACGACAACCACAACCAGAAAAAGAAGAAGATGGATTTGAGGGGTTTTACGAGAAGAGAGGCGATGGGACTCGCCTTCTCTTTAGGCCTTCTCGATGCACTCCGGCCAACGCAGGAGGTCGCCGCAGAAGAGGCGCAGTGCGCACTCACCGTCGCTCCTTCGGGTCTTGCCTTCTGTGACCGATTCGTCGGGTCCGGAGCCCGAAGCTACCAAAGGCCAGCTCATAAAGGTATATAGAAATGTAGTTATCTAGTGTTCGATGAAAATAAAATCTCATATTTTCTAACGTGCGCATGGGGTTTACATTCCCCTTCCCCGAATTCTGAAAGGAAATTATGCTATTGCTCTGCCGGAATGGCAACTTCATTGCAGGAATGTGAAGCTGTCGTTTGCTGGGGCCCACCATGGATGGTCTGTTCAATGGGGGCGGATTGGGTGAGGGTGGGGTAACAGCTTAGTGGGTGAGGCCCCTGACCGTGGGGCCCACCTTGATGTATGTGTTGTATATCCATGCGGTCCATCCATTTTTCGAGCTCATTTGAGGGCATGAGCCCAAAAATGAAGCAGATCCAAATCTCAGGTGGACCACACCACAGGAAACAGTGCTGATTGACGACTTTTGTGGCCCATAAAAAGTTTTTAATGGTCAATCAACACTGTTTACTGTAGTGTGGTCCACCTGAGATTTGGATCTGCTTAATGAGCTGGATTAACGGATGGACGGTGTGGATATACAACACATATATCAGGGTGGGCCCCACGGTCTATGGCCTCACCTGCCAAGCTGTTACCTTGCCCTCACCTAATCCACACTTCTATTCAATTGGGGCAATGGGAAAATGTTCCACCAATAGGATAGATGTGATTGTTTGATGAAGGAGATTTTCGGTCCTTCCCACATCTGTAGGGCCCACAGATGACCAATCTGGATTACTGAAAATTGGGACCTGTCATGAATGGGTGATTCTTGAATGGAGGCTCCTCGCTGGACAATCTTAACCATCCAATATGATGCAGGACAATTAACCACTTGCTCAAATAGCTCGAACTGAAAGAGCATGACAAATTAATCCATTTATGTCATAGCCCAGGCCCCACATTGCATGGGTTAGGACCTCGGCCGAACCCCCCTTGTGGGCCTCACTTCACATGGGTTCTGCTTCACTCGAGCCACCCACTTCACATGGGCCGCCCACCTCCAAGTGTGTCCTCGTATCCCATAGGCTACTCCACTCGAGCCCAGTGTGAAAATGGCCCCGCATTACAATATTTGCCTGCAAATGGATGGTTAAAACAAGGCAGTGGGAGAATTTTCACTGATTGGATGGATGTGATTGTTGGATGGGGTGGATTTTTGGTCCATCTCACATACGCGAGCCCACCAAATACATGATTTGGATCACAAATGAGATGTGTCCTTCCTCTATAGAGTGCTGGATCGAATGGACATTGAGGTACTTGAGGCTAAGGATTTTATGTTAGCCTGATTTTGAAAGTCTGATTTTTTTTTTTTTTTTTTTTTGGGTATGATGTTGTTTACTTCTGTTTGAATGAATGAATCTGAAGGCACATTATGTTGGGAAGTTGGAGAATGGGAAAGTATTTGATAGCAGCTATCAACGTGGAAAGCCTCTAACATTTCGTGTAGGCGTTGGTGAGGTAGATTCTCTCCTCCTTTTTGTGCTGCTTATATTTCAAGAGTTATTTGATGGGTGCACCGTGGATGGGCATGTCTTCAATTTGTACAAGTGGGCTCCATGTCTCACTGAACATTCTTCGGTTGTAGAAGTGCGGCCTGTGGTCCATTGATTCAGATCATTGATGTGATAGGCATACTGGATTGACCTTGTAAATCTCCTTGATTGGACTGCTCCAACTGTTCGATTGATGCCAGTAGAGATTAAGCAGCAGAGGTCATTCAATTGAAAAATAACAAGGTTGGATGGCTAGGGTTGTCTAGTTCAGGTGATTTTGGGCATGTGGTCCGTCCATTTTGAGGTCCATCAAACCATTGGTATGAATCTCTAAACCATGGGCTCCCCCTTGTACAAGCTAAAAAATTGCAAAGATTCTATGCATATCTCCAAGTCAAGAATCATATGGTTTCTCTTACTTCAATGATTATAAATCATGTCTCTTCACTCGTCTCGGGTTTGGGCAAATGGCTCCGTAATGGCCATTATGGATACCATGACTAGAGCAAAATCCAATTATAACAAAGGGTGGTTGAATAATCACTTGTAGCTAACACTTGATGAGTAAATCATATCAATTGAAGTTCTCTACAAAGTCCTAATAAACAATGGTTGTTTTTTTTTACTAATAACTTAAATTAATGCAAAAAAGATCCATCAAGACAATGGACAAGAGTCCCTTGTACAAAGATGAGCTCTATGGACTCCTTTGCAAGGATTGGCATCGGTTGGGACCTCAGTAAAGGTAATAGATGAATAACAACAATGCATTCTAATGTCATTTTAGTTTTAAAAAAAAAATAGTGTCCATGAGATATTGAGTTTGCAGCTCCTAGGGGGTGGGGAGAGCCAACTCTAAATGCTTGTAGGTTCTTGCTTTATCTGCCAATTCACCATTTCCATTCAGGAAGGAGCTTAGATAAATGGATCCCCTAGAAGATATACAAAGAGGTACTTGAAGAGGCTATGGAAACTGTAATGTTGGTGACTTAAGGATGATGGAAATGGTTCCTTACATTTAAAAATTCTTTTATTTCTTTCATTTGAGATTCCCTACATTAGCATGGGGAAACATCTTTCAAAGAGCTATACCTTGAGGCTTGAAAGGTTCATTTGGTCCAACCCTCTGTGATTCCAAATATGGAACCCGAAAAGACCCAAATGGCCCTAGATAACCTAGAAAAGTTAGACCAAATCTTCTATGCTGCTTAAACACTCAGTAATGAGGTGATCCACTGATTCCTCATTCCTCTTGCGCATCATGTCAAAAAATTAGTCTTGTGCCAATCTATTTTGAAGATTGTCTACTGTAGTGATTGCCAGGGCTCCATATCCCAGACTTTGGATCAAATTGGATTAGTAGGAGGCTGTGGGTAGAAGGCCTTAAGATCTGATTTGGCCGGAAGCAAACCATTGTGAGATGAAGACCCAACCATCTCATCTTCATCAAAAGGAAATATTGCTTACCTGTATAAAAAGGTCAATGAGTTCCACCACCATAACTATTTCGGTATCACAAAGAATTCTATGAATGTGAGATCACATGATTCACATCACCTTTTCTTAGACTGGTTTGTAGGAATATTTAACCAAAGCATGTACGAAGGCATTTATTGATACAAAAGGGTAAATACCAGGAAATCCTTTTGCCTATGTGGACATGAATATGAAAATTGGTATCATATTGGTTGATACACGGCTGTATTGTATTCGTATCGGCATTGTATGATATGTGATATGGGCAGTGTTCGAATTATCTCCGATATTATTGAAATATCTCTGATATTATCTTTATCTCTAGCTCAGCGATACCGATAACACTAGTAGCGATACCGACAATGCTGGTAGTATCAGAAATTCTAGGTATTAGCAATGTATCGCTAAGTATTGCCAACGTATCAATATCGCTAATGTAATCGTCAATATTTTCAACTATGTAAATTCTAGGTGTCACTTGTATTAGCAATGCATCAATATCGCTTGGAGGCAATGATGTCAAATGCTTAAGGATATGTATTAGTAGGATGAGTGCTATAGATTGACTGAATTTGGGGCTGATTTGGGGCATTCAAGTGTTTTCCCATATCGGTAGCACTATTCATTGAAATGTAATTTCAATTTTTTCTTATAATTACTTGCAAGCATTGATGCCAAATACTTGGATGAGTGCCGTAGATTGCATGAATTTGGGGCCGATTTAGAGTCATTCAAGCAGTCTCCAAAATCAACGATATATTTCTTCCAAGTTTAATTTTAATTTTGTCTTATAATGTCAAATTGTATAGAATATCGAGTGGATTTGGGGGAATAATGTTAAATGCATATGGATTGGTGGGATGAGTGCCCTGGATTGCATGAATTTTGGGTAGATTTGGGAGCACTCGAGCGGTTCCCCAAAGCAACCACACTATTCATCTGATTCAATTTCAAAAATTTCTTCAAATTTCTTTGGGGGAAAGATATCAAATGCTTAGGGATATGCATTGGTGAGATAAGCTATAAATTGCATGAATTTGTAATTGATTTAGGGTCTTTTGACCCCAAATCGGCAACTTTATTCATCCGAGTTTAATTTTAATTGTCTTATAAGTACTTGGGTGGAATGATGTCAAATATTTATGAATGTGGATTAGTGGGATGAGTGCCATACGTTGTATGAAGTTTGGGTAGATTTTGGGGGCATTTAGGTGGTTTCCCCAAATCAACGACACTATTAATCTGATTTAATTTCAATTGTTTTCTTAAAATTTCTTTTGCAGTATCATGTCAAATGCTCAGGGATATGCATTAGTGGGATGAGTGCTATAGATTGCATGAATTTGGGGTCGATTTAGGGTCATTCATATGGTCCCCCAAATCAGCGACATTGTTCATCCTAGTTTAATTTTAATTATCTTATAATTACTTGGGGGAAGGATGCCAAATGCTTACGAATATGGATTAGTGGAATGAGTGCCACGTATTGCATGAATTTCGGGGCATTCAAGTGGTCCCTTTAATAAACTACACTATTCATCTGAATTTAATTTCAAAATTTCCTAAAATTTCTTGGGGGGAATGATGTTAAATGCATAAAGATATGCATTAGTGGGATGAGTTCTATAGATTGTACGATTTTGGGGTCGATTTGGGGGCATTCGAGTTGTCCGTCAAATCGGTACACTATTCGTCCAAATTTAGTTTCAAAATTTTCTTAAAATTACTTAGGGGAATGGTATCAAATGCTTAGGGATGTGCATTAGTGGAATGATTGCTATGGAACACATGAATTTTGAGCCGATTTGTTAGAACTGATTGCTCTTTTGTGTCCCTTGCGAACAATATATGCAGGTAATTAAAGGGTGGGATCAGGGTATATTGGGTGGCGATGGAATTCCACCCATGCTTGCTGGTATGCAAACATGTGATGATACTTTTGACCGTGTCATTCTCTAGTGAAAGTGTTAAGCAATTATTAAGCTATTTGAATATTCTTTAGGTGGGAAACGTACATTAAAGCTTCCTCCAGAACTTGGATATGGTATCAGAGGTGCAGGGTGCAAAGGAGGTGATTTTTCTCTCTTTTTTTGCCTTAATTGTGTTGCTTCTACATTTAATTTTTCCTGTTCTCTTGTCTTGAAAAATCAGTTCTCTTTCCTATGTCATGACTTATGAGGACCAGCATCTATTACTCCATGAGGCAACATGCAGAGAAGGTTTGATTGTTATAACCATCCATCTTAGAGGCACTATTTTGAATGGCATTTGCTCCAATTGTTATGATGAAAGGATGATCCTGCCCGTTGATTTGTGCACTTTTTTGTGAGCCATTGAAACTTACTTTTTAATGTTCCACATTCAGATATGCACAACAATGGTCAGAATGATCCGTAAAATGTAAGTTTCTAATGTAGCTGATGCAGGACAATTAACCACTTGCTCTAAAAGCTCAAACTGTTAGAGTATGGCGAATTAATCTCTTTATCTCATATCCCAGGCCCCACATTACATGGGTTAGGACCTCGGCCGAACCCCCCTCGTGGGCCACAAATCACATGGGCTGCCCACCCCGAGTGTGTCTCCGCATCCCGCGGGCTACCCCACTTGAGCCCGGTGTGAAATGCCCCTGCATTAATCACCCTCGGTGAGGAGTCTCGAACATGAGACCTCCCCTATGAACCCCAAATCACATGGGCCGCCCACCCCGAGTGTGTCCCCACATCCCATGGGCTACCCCACTCGAGCCTGGTGTGAAATGCCCCTGTATTAATCACCCCCGGTGAGGAGTCTCGAACACGAGACCTCGTCCGTGGGCCCCAAATCACATGGGTCACCCACCTCGAGTGTGTCCCTGCATCCCACGAGCTACCCCACTCGAGCCCGGTGTGAAAATGCCCCTGCATTAGTAACTCATCTAGGTAGCACCCAGAAGATGGATGATTCACATCATCAGACCAACTCGCACATGGGACACAATGGGGAGATCCATGATGGTAGATTGGTCCTTGCTGACAATATATCTATGTTTGCATGTAATACAATGCAATGAGTGTGTGTGTGTGTTGTGTGTTTTTTTTTTTTTTCTTTCTTTTTTTTTTTTTTTTGGGGTTAGCTTGTTAGTACACACCCATGTCAGTACACACACTCCATGTTAGCCACCCCCGCTAGGGATCGATACCAAGACCTCAAGTGTTGAAACGAGGTATCTCCACTCAGTCTGCCAGTTGAGCTATGGATCTGGGTGTATGTAATGAGTGTGTTCTTAAGATTTCCATTTAGAGGAAATACATAATGCTTGATCATGCTTTTATTTGGCTCAACACATTTCATACATGGGGCTCCTCTGGTTATCATATTCTTCATATGGTAGGCCTAATTGTGGATGAGAGAGATCCTAATATCCTCCCATCAGAAAATCCTAGTTCTCCATTTGGACCCTATTATATGCATACCATTGGTAATTTTCCACTTTCATTGTCGGGCCACCACATCAATGGCTCTGGTCACCCAGGGAAGGTGGCCTCACCTGTAATGTTGCTGGGTTGAAAAAGTGCTTGTTGTCTTGATTGAACATCGTACAACCTCCTTGCATCTAATATGTAGATAATCGACAAGCATGCTAGGCTCTTGAGATCTTCAGCATTCACAGTCTGCATTGCATGGTGCAGTTCCTGTATCATTCCTCCAGACTCGGTCCTTCTGTTTGATGTGGAGTTCATTGGCAAGGCATGAGAAGTTTTGGTCTCCTGGCAGAGCTGAGATCAGAGTCTCAAGATATACCTATTTGGGTGGAAGCTAGTATCATTTTTATCTTTTCTTCTTTCCATTCTGACATAACAGTGTTAAAGAAAATCGAAGATGAGTGCATGGTTCACCATGGTAAAAACCCTAACCCTGCTACATTTGGAACAGCATAGTCGACTCCCTCCCTTGTGTGTTGTGCTTGTCCCTTGGTACTCCACATGACCTTCAGGAGGGAAGAGATGAGGTTATAGCAACAACCGCGCAAAGCAAGCAGAGTCATCTGGAGGTATCTCTCTTCTTGCTTCCCGAGAACCCATTTTCCTGTGGATGCTTCCTTATACTTTTGGGCTTTGATTAACTATAAACAGAAGCCATTCTTTGTACTCTTTTTTTCCCCATGGTTGTGTGTTATTTTCATTACTTCGTTGCAGGAATTATATCATTTGCTAGTAGACGGTGATGGATCATACTCATGGACGTATCTTTTCTACACATAGCATGCATATATGTTGGTCTAGATACCGCTCACGAAGGGCATGGTCTAAGAATCACAGTCACTGGATGACCCTTTGGTGGGATTTGATTTTGCAGCGACAAACACTTGTTTTGGCAGGTAATTTGGGCATGAACCTGAGATCTCAATGTTTAGGTGAAGAGCTAGAGCCTCTTTAAGTGCCTGTTTGGGCGCCCCCCCAAAAGGGGTGCTTGATGTCTAAACTTCGTCTTCTACCAGACCCCTTGTTGTTCTGTGTTTTGGTGCACCTTTGAAACTGTTGATTTCACACGATCCGAAGAATCGGATCATTTTTAAAAATCACAAAAATACTCCAATAGAAACCGTTATCAATCGTGACTATTGAGTTCACAAATTCAATGGATCAGATCATTTTTAAAAAAAAAAACATTCAAAAATATACTCCTAGCGGAGAACCCACGAAAGGTTCAAAAAAATCCTTAGCAGAGTTCTAAATCTTAATTCTCCCCAATGAGTCGCACTACATAATTGAGATGATGGAACTAATTGACAGATCAGAATCTTGAACATGGGTGCCCAATCGATCTTGATCATGGTTGGGATAAGAGGAAAGCAAATTGAATTGTCATATCCAAATTATCATCCCCCGCAAATCTAAATTCTTAACTCAGCTGCTGACCATGGGAAGACGGATCAGACTTTGCATATTTTTAATAAAAATCAGTTCCCTGAAAATCCTGCAGGTATCCCTAGTAGAGAAATCATGTGGGCTGGATGACATTTACAAAAATCATTTGCATAAAAAACCCCCACGGAGTCTCACTCCCCAGTGTGGGGTGACTTTTATAACAAAAAACTTTAAAAGAGCGTTAGGCTTTCCAGGCACTAAGAGATCTTCCATGTCTCTGGTTGGTGTCCAGCGCAAAAGTAAATAAGATTTGACGATTCTCGGTTTTCCTAGAATTGTTAGATCTGCATGCGCACAAAGAACGGTTGGTTTGAACTTTGAGTGACATAACAATCATACTAAATATTAATGTTATGAATGGACGATAGGCAAAATCCTAATAAGAAGAAACCATTCGAAAAGGTGTAAAAGACATTGTAATCTAAGTATCAAAACCAACAGACTACGCGAAAAAGGATCACTTGCATATATCTAGTCTTGGATATTTGCGTATCTTGATTGAGTCTAAGTTGGTGTAGTGAGATCCCCGTAAGGCTGCAAAAAGCGCAAGGTAAGTTAACTACTTTGACAATTGAAGGAAATAAGTACTCCTGGGGTGATCTAGGAAGCAACATACATTTTAGTTATAGACAGTATGCTCATAAGGCCGTAGAAAGTGTAAGGGCTCTAATTTACTAGGTTCTTTCGATATTAGCACTGATCATGAGCGAAAAGGTTGTGATTGGTTGCCCATAAAGCTAAAGAAAGCACATGGATAGGTACAATATTTTCCCCAAATCTTCATGATATGTGTAAGTCATATACTTTCAAATAATCAACTAACTCTGATACAAAGGTAGACAATGAATGTAGACAACATTTTAATATGACTACAGAGGGCGGGATGTCAACTCGCTTTGGCATTTGGTTGCACACAACCTCTGCCAAAGATGGGCATCTATAGACACTTCAACTCGGGCTGATAAGTTTGATGAAGATTGAATAAAAACCCTAACCTATATTCGTAACCCTAAGCCAAACCCGAATCCAAACCCCTAAACCCTAATCCAGACCTTAATCCACATTTGACACTAAGAACCAACCAAACCCAATTAACCTAGTCACATTAACCCAACCAAACCCTAAACCTGGTCCTGAAGCCATACTTTAGGATAAACCTAACCTATAGAGTTAAACCTTGAGTCAACTCAGCCAATCAGCCCACATACCCTACCCAGTCAACTCACCTTGTTAAGCCAAGTTCGTAAACCTATTTTGGCCCAAGCCCACTCCAAAGCCTAAATCGGAGAGAATGGAAGATAACAAAGTAGCTTCGGAGGACTAAGGGCGTCCATGTGTATGGGAGAAGCCTCCCTCTAAAGATGGAGCAAGAGTGAAGGACGAACAACACCCATGGTGCCGCTCGCCACATGGCACTAGCCCAGTCAAGTTATTGTGAAACTCGCTAAGCGATTTATTTTGGCTCAGACCTGGTTGGACTTGTCGGGTCAAGAAACCTTTGAGGAAGAATAGGTTCGGGCAACGTGATCTAAACGCAAGATCTAAACCAAGCTAGCAAACAACAGTATCCAAGGAAGGAGGAGTTAAAATGGTGTTGGGCTTGAAGGTGGAAGAAAAGTGGGGTTAGAATTCCAAGGAGAAGGTGGTGAGGCTACTGTAGGTTTTGGATGCAACAAGCTCCTTTCTGTCTTTGTATCTCGGTCTCCTATTATGTGTGGGCAGATCTGTGAACCACCTTTGGGACAACGATTTTTTCAAAGAGGAAGCGGATTGCGTCCTACCCCTGCTCGACGGTAATCCATCTAGGCAGAGCTCCGTGGGGTTCACCGTGATGTAAAAGTATTATTCACTCCGTTCATCACTATTTAAAGATCATTTTACGGCATGAAACAAAAAATGAGGCAAAATCCAGGCTTAAGTGGACCACAAAGTGGGGATTGAACGACCACCATTAAAAACTTCTTGGGAGATTCAGAAGTTTCGGATCAAGTTGATATTTGTGTTTTCACTTCATCCAGGTCTACATGACCTTATGAATAAGTTGGATGGTAAAAAAACATTACAGTGGCCCTTAGAGAGGTTTCAATGGTGGATGTCATTATCACCACTTCTTCCTTTCGTGTGGTCCACTGGAGATCTGGATCTGTTTAATTTTCTAGATCATACTGTAAAATTATCTGAGAAAAGTTATTAACGGCGTGGATAAAACCCTTAAATCACGGTGGACCCCATAGAGCCCTGCCCGGACGGATTACCGTCCAGGCGGGGGTAGGACACAATCCACTTCCTATCAAAGAAGCTTTGTCGAATATTCTAAACTATTTCATGTTTCTTTTTAAGTGACCGAACTCTGTTATGGATAGGCTAGAAAAGTTGAGGTGAGATTTTTTGTAGTGTGGAAGAGAATAAAAAATTATATCTATTAATGTGGGATGAGGTGTACAAGCCTTATGGGAAAGGGGGAGTTGGTATTAGGAAGTTGGAGAATACAAATTTCATCTCTTGAAGCAAATGGTCGTGAGATTTGGGCTGGAAGAAGGGAGCTTACAGAAAGATGTGATTGCCAGCAAGTATGGTATTAAGGAGGTTGGTGGGTTAAGGGTTCTTCCTTATATATGGCCTCTAGGTTGTAGAGGGTGGTCGCTAAGTTGGGGGTCAAAGTTAAAGAGGGGGTTAGTTTTTCCATTGGTGATGGTAAGAGTATATATTTCTATGAAGATGTATGGTTAGGAGATGGGCTGCTTTTTACGGAATTCCCAAGGTTAGTAAAAACTAGATCCGGAGGTGAACATGCCTATATATCCGTTGCTTTACTATTTTGAGTAATGATGTGGTTTGGCTCCCCCTTGTCGGATAAATTTATTGGATGATGATGTAGAAGACTTGGTTCGGCTTTTGGTGGGTCTTTGGGACATTTTTCATACTCCTACAGGCTGTTTGATTTTCCAAATCTCCTGTAAATGGGTAATAATTATTTCCTCAAGTAATTATGGCATTGTTCATGCTGGATTTGACCCCTACTTTTTTTTTATGGCTAAAAAAGAGGGCACTGTGAAATATATGAGGGACCCACCATGATGTATGTGGCATATCCACACTGTCCATCTGTTATACTAGCTGAATTTAGGGAATGAGAAAAAAAAATTGAGGAAAATCCAAAGCCCAAGTGGACCACACCATAGGAAAAAGGAAATCGAACACCTACTGTTAAAAATTTCATGGAGCCACTATTTCCTTTGGTGTGGGCCACCTAAGTGTTGGTTCTGCCTCATTTTTTAGTTTTGCCTCAAAATGTTCTACTAAAACAGATGGATGGATTGGATATGTCATATATATATCATGGTGGGGCCCACACATTTAAACAAGTCCTTTTGGACCGGTTTTCAAAGTGGATATACATGCTACTTTCCAAACAGGATGAAAAAGTAATAATTGCTAATTTACAGATAAGTTAGGTGGGGACGAGGATTTGTGGGGCCACTACAATGTATGTGAGAAAGCCACTCCGTACATCTGTTTTTAGAGTTCATTTTAGGACATGCGACCATAAATGAGGAGGATTAAAAACTCAAGTGAGCCACACGAGAGGAAACAGTGGAGATTTAGTGACCACCGTTGAAACATTTATATAGCCACAAAAGTTTTGTATCGATTTAATTTCTTGGCTTTTTCACTTCATCTCGGTGAAAATGACCTTATAAACGGTTTGGATGGAATATAAACATCAAGTGGATCCTGGGGAGGTTTCAACGGTGGGAATTCCTTTCCCTGCTGTTTCATCTAGTATGCCCACTTGAGTTTTGGATCCTAATAATTTTCGGTCTCATGTCATAAAATGAGCTCAAAAAACGGATGGACGGGTTATTTTTCTGACAAACATTACAGTGGGCCCCATCCAAAATCCTTGCGCAGGAACTTCCTGCGAAAGGCTTTCGCAGGAAATCCGCGTCCGTTACGTGGCTTATCTCTTTGGTCATTTTATAGGATGGTATCTCTCTGGAGGGAGTAGGTCACGGTCAAAGGATACTGCTTTTACCTGGTTGGGGGTAGAAATAAAGTCCTTACCATTGATAATCTTTAAAAGAGGTAGATGGTTATCTCCAGTATCTATGTCACGTGCATGCAGAACATGGAGACAGTAAATCATTTGTCTATCCATTGCCTTTTTTCTTGTGAGGTACCTATGTCACATGCATGCAAAAGATGCCGTTGATGCTGCCGGGGTTAATAAAAGGCTTGTTATTATCATGGCATGGGTGCAGATCCGGTAAAAAAGGAATTATGGTTTGGAGGCCAGCCATGTTTGCAGTTGTTTAGGCTCTTTGGGGGAGAGGAACAATCAATGCTTCTATAACAAAACTAGGTTAATGCTAGAAGTTTTTAGAAAGGTGAAGCTAGATGCTATAGATGGGCTTTCTGCTAGAAGGGATTTGATGAATGTAATTTTTCTTTTTTGTTTGAGCTTAAGTCGTAGTATTCATTGTTGAGACGGTCCTCTTGGCACTCTCTCTAATAAAATAAGTTGCAACTATCAGCCTAGAAACAGTGTTAGTCCCTGCCTTAGTTGCAACAGAGATGACTTGTCAACACCGGAGATGGAAAGTGCATGCCCATTTAGCATGCTAGAGGATTTAAGAGCAGGTGTTTGGCTGAGTGTGGGAAGTTTCAGATGGTATATTTCAGCATGGTAGATCGCTGATCGGAGGATATCGTGCTGGCGACATGCTCATGGTGATTTACCATGTCTAGATAAAGTGTTTAGAGTTAGACCATTATCTGATTGACTCATGTAGCATTGCCAAGCATGTAACCCTGTGATTAAGAGAAATCTAACAATTAATGGTTTAGATTGTGAAATGTAGGACACAGATTGCATACTGAGTATACTCTATAGGGCCCACTGTAATGTATCTGTCTTATCCACGCCATGCGGTTTTACCCTCTCATTTTAGGGCATGAGCTAAAATTGAAGTTTATATAAAGTTCAAGTGGCCATACCACAGAAATAGTGGGATAATGACTTCCACCTCGAAACCTTCCAAGAGCCCACAATGATATTTATTTGTCATCCAACCTGTTCATAAGCTCACGCAGACATGGATGAAGGGGAAACACGAGAGGGTACTACCACTGCTCAAAGCCAAAGCTTTTAAGCACTTGTATCAATAAACCCTGTCTAACCTACCGTATGCCTTAGCCATGTCTAGTTTCAAACTCAAACTCGTCTTTTGCTTATCTGGCATTCTTCATTGAGTGAACAATGTTGTGGGCTAAGGGCAAGCTCTAATTTAAGAACATCTCCCTTGCGTGATGGGGGCGCCTTACTAGATCTAGCCCTAGATAGTAACGAAAGGAGCTTCTTCAGACGGTGCCTTTTCCGGACTGAGAAAAGTGATAATGGAAAGACTAAATGGTATATAATGGTCTCTTTTACATGCCTGTGGCCAAGGAAGACTTGTTACATTACTAAAATAATTGATATATAATTAACTTATACAATGCTATTATTAAATTAGGTAGACCGGACAAGACCCAATTCTATTTTAATTGGGTCCAAGTTGATGCTTACTTATCTGAACCTGACCCGACCCGAATTAAACCAGGTCCCAAAAGATGAGACATGGACCTGACTCAATTTCTTAATGAGTTCAAAAAATTGAACACAAACCTATTAGAATCGGATTGGGGCATCATCAACAAATTGAGAATCCTCTAAATATAGAGGGAGTGCATCATCAACATATTGGGAATCCTCCAAATACTGAGGGAGAGGACTAGCTGCGGCCCCTCCTCACCCAAGGCGATGTGGCCCTTATTATGGGGCCCACCTTGATGCATATGTTCTATATTCATGCCGTCCATCTATTTTTATCATATAATTTTAGAGCATGAGTCCAAAAATGAAGCAGAACCAATTCTCAGTTGGACTGTGCCATAGGAAACAATGATAAATGACCATTAATGAGCTACAAAAGTTTTGGATCATACGCAATTTTTTTCCCATACATCCAGGCTTAAGTTTACATTATCAATTATCAACATGTTGGAAGGAAAATAAACATTAGGAAAACATTAAAGTGAGCCTAGGAAGTTTTTAATGGTAATGCATTCAAACACTATGATCCACCTGAGAATTGGATTTGCTTCATTTTTAGGCTAATGCTTTAAAATGACATGGCAAAACTAATGGACGGCTTGAATATAGAATATATGAATCAAGGTGGGTCCCATGTTAAGGGCTGCACCTAATTGGCTCCCACATACAAATGACCCCCAAAATTATTGATCCACATCAGTAAAACTAGAGTCACAATAACCTATGCCTCTTTCAAGATTGAAAGAATCATCAAATAATAAATGAATTCTGATTCCATCATTCCAAATGTAGTTTCAAATACAAAATATATGATCAGAAATAAAAGAAATAAAAAATTAAAAAAATAAAAAATAAAAAAAGAATAATGTATATCCTCCTCCTTAAACCCTCACCCGGCACAAAGGACACATGTTACTCTGCTCCAACCACTGAGTAATGCAAGCTCCATGGAAAACATGAGAGCAAGGCATGCGCTTTACTTCCATATCATCACCAAACTCATCCAAACAAATTCTACAATTCTCCATCCAATCTCTTTCTCCCACCTTCTCTGTTCTCAAAGCCTCCTCAATTGATGATCTTGAAGCAGGGGTCCTGCCGAATCCTCCACTGTCCCCAGCTATGTCCATCGAGTCTGCAGTAGCCTGATGGATCACTTCATCTTCAAAGTAGAAAGATGACGTAAGATCTTCAATCTCCATTACAACCTGCAGCGAGTAACGTCCCCTTCTAACCACCTTTTCTGCTATAGAACGGAGAGAGACGGCAATGGATTCTTTCAAATTTCCAAGTGCACGGGAATGTAACTCTAGGTCGGAAAGCATGGTGGGAATGAAGAGCTGCAGGTTCTGTGGAATGAGTAAGCTGGACATCTCGACTGACAAGGACTTAGTTATGTTCAGAATCTCCGTTTCAATGGCAACCGTAAAAGTGAGATCATGTCTGGACAAATCTAGCAGTTGACGATGCTTCTTCTTCAGACGAATTTCGATGGCTGCGATTGGTTCTTGAGTTTCATTACTTCTCTTTATTTGGCCGGAAATCTTATAACGTATGGTGTGATCAGGGGCCATGTTTGTGGTAAGCTCTCTAAAGAAGGAAGTAAAGAGTTGAAGGAATGTTCTTTAGAAAGGAAGGAGAAGAAAAGGTTGATTTACAAATTACAACTTTCCTTTTCTACGACTAATATATACACCGTATCGGACGCGGATTGCGTCCTACCCCCCGCCCGGACGGATTACCGTTCGGGCGAGGCTCTGTGGGGCCCACCTTGATGTAAGTGTTTTATCCACGCTGCTCATCGCTTTTCTCATATTACTTTAACGTATGGTTTTAAAAATGAAGCATGTCCACAGCTCCAGGGGACCACACCAAAGGAAGCTGCAGTGATAATGTCGCCCACCGTTGAAACCTTTCTAAGGGCCACCGTGATGTTTTTTTTTATGGTCCAAACTATTAATAAGGTCATGTGGACGTGGATGAAGTGAAAACACAGATATCAGCTTGATCTGAAACTTCTCCATCTCCTAAGAAGTTTTTAACGGTGGAAGTTCAATGTCCACCTTGTGGTCTACTTAATCTCCTTAACCTACCTTATTTTTTTGGCTCATACCTTAAAATAATCTGAGAAAAACGATGAACGGCGTGGATAAACACTTACATCACTATGGGCCCCACAGAGCCCCGCCTGGACGGATTACCGTCGGGGTAGGACGCAATACGCGTCCCCACCGTATCCTTCCCGAAATCGGACTGCGTCCTAAGTTACTCGGTACGCTCTTATCGTACTGAGTAAACTCAATTGGTCCCACCTTGAATATATGCGGTCTATCCATGCCGTCCATCTGTTTCTCCATCTAATTTAAGGGGTAGAACCCAAAATCTAATCATATCCAAAGATCAATAGGATCATATCACAGGAAACAGTAGGGATAATGATTTCCACCATTGAAACCTTTCTAGGGTCCACAGTGATGTTTTATGTCATCCAACCTGTTGATAAGATCACGAAGGCGTACATGAACGGAAAAAGTAAATATAAGGTTGATCCAAATCTTCTGTAGCCCCCGAGATATTTTCAACAATAGAAGTTCAATCCAACTGTTTCCTGTGGTGTGGTCCATTTGAAGATTTTACTTACTTCATTTTTGGGCTTAACCACTAAAATTATATGACAAAATAGATGGACGGAGCTGATAAAATACATAAATCAAAGTGGATCTTACAGAGTTTACACAGTACCCTAAGCGAGTAGTGAGTTACTCACTACGCAATACGTTGCCATCCTTCCCGGACGCGGATTGCGTCCTACCCTCGCCCGGACGGTATTCGTCCGGGCGGGGCTCTGTGGGGCCCACCGTGATGTAAGTGTTTTATCCACGCTGTTTTATGAACCAAAAGACGAAGTGGGTCCAAGGTTTAAGTAGACCACACCAAAGGAGCCTACACTGATAATGCCACCCACCGTTGAAACCTTTCTAAGGGTCAACGTGATGTTTTTTTTTACCATACAACCTATTCATAAGGTAACGTAGACGTGGATGTAGTGAAAACACAAATATCAGCTTCATCCGAAACTTGTCCGGCTCCTAAGAAGCTTTTACTGGTGGACGTTCAATCCCCACTTTGTGGTCCACGTAAGCCTTGGACCCGCCTCACCTTTTGGTTTGCACATTAAAATTATCTGAAAAAAGCATGGAACGGATAAAACATTTACATCACTAAGGACCCCACAGAGCCCTGCCCGGACGGATTACCGTCCGGGCAGGGGTAGGACGCAATCCGCGTCCATCCTTCCCAGGGACGTGGGATTTCTTTCGCAGTAAGTTGCTGCGCTGATAAGCTTGGTGGGGTCCACCGTGATGCCTGTGAGAAATCCACCCCGTCCATCTATCTTGTGATCTTAGGCGGATTGAAAACTCAAAGAGGCCAGTCATACGAGAGTAAAAATTTGGGGAAATAATCTATAGCTCAACTTCCAGACTGAGTGGAGATACCTCGTTTCAACACTTGAGGTCTTGGCATCGATCCCTAGTGGGGGTGGCTAACATGGAGTGTGTGTACCGACATGGTGTGGGCCACTCTTATGTAAGTGTTTTATGTAGGCCGTCCATCCATTTTTCTGGTTGGTTTTAGGGCATGATCCCAAAGATGAGACAGATCCAAATCACAGGTGGACCATACCACAGGAAACAGTAACGATTCAACACCTACCATTAAAAATTTGCTAGGGCCCACCATAATATTTATTTTCCATCCAACGTATTAATTAAGTTTGAACATGTTTAAATTATGGGTTCATGCCCTAAAATGTGATGGTAAAACGGTTGCACGGAATGGATAAGACACATACAGCATGGTGGAACCCACCGTAACACAATCCGGGTCCCCTTCGCATTAATAGAAAGTTGTGATTACAGCTTATACCGGACGCGAGTTTCCTCACCGGAGTTTCCTTCCTAACTAGCAACGATCATTCACGGAGCTCTGTGGGATCCACCGTGATTTATATTTTTGACGTCTATCTCTTTTGTTAAATAAGGCATTAGACAAAAAAAGTAGGCATACGGAAGTCTCAAGTGGACCACATTATAGGAAGAATTGGGGATTAAACTCTTACATTTAAAATTTATCTTAAGGCCCACTATGATGTTTTGTCATCATCAAACCTGTTCATAGGGTCCCACAGACCTGTACGAGAGGAAAACATTAATATCATCTTGATCCAAAACTTGTGGCTCCCAGGAAGCTTTTAATGGTAGGCTTTAAATCCCCACTGCTTGATATGGTGTGGTCATCTGAATTCATTTTTGAACTATGCCCTAAAATAATCAATCAAAATAGATAGATGGCGTGGATAAAACATATATATCAAAGTAGCCTGCAAAGCCCCTGACATGACTGTCCGTCTCAGCTATGTCGTGGGAATGCTCTGCAACATAAAATTTTTAATCGGCTGGCATTTACTCACCAGTTTTTCATGTGAAGTTACTTCCCTGGGAAGCTAGGTGGGGTCCACCGTTATGCTTGTGAGAAATCCACCTGTCTGTCCATCCGTTTTGTGATATTATTTTAGGACGTGAAAAAAAAAATGAGGTGGATCTACCGATTAATGAGGCCATACGAGATGAAAACTGGGGAAATAAATGACTACGGTTGACACCTTTCTAGGCTCCACCTTAATGTTTATATGCAATCCAAACCATTTATAAGGTCACTCCCATGGGAATGAACTGAAAAAAAAAAAAACCTTATCCTGTTATTAAACGTTTGTGGGCTTATGAATGTTTCAAGGGTCCTTATTCAATCCTCACGTTTTCTCTTTTATAGTTTACTTGAGTTTTTGATCCACTTCATTTCTTCTCACGTCCTAAAATGAGCTCTCAAAACGGATGGTTTTCTCACAAACATAAGAGTGGGCCCACCTGGCTTCCCAGCACAGAACTCCCAGCGGACCGATTCTGTACTGGTAGGTATTAGGGCCCACACTGACATAAGTGTTTTACGCAGGCCGCTGTCCATTTTTTCAGCTCATTTTCGGGCATAAGCCCAATGTAGACACCCGTCCCGGGAAAGGCAAACCATTGGCTGGGATACATGGCATCAATTCTCCCTTGTCTTTGGGATTTGTGACAAATGAGTCTTAACTAAGTATGACCCAAGACTGGTTAAGCTTGTTTACATGACATCTCTGTTCAACTTTATATCAGCCCAGAGCTTCGAGCTTATCCTTACTTTTGAGTTTGGTTTTGGTCAATATTTGGGCTCGGGCTTGATTTGTTCCAAATATTTAAGCTGAGTTTAGCTGAACCGAGCCAAGTTCGAACAAATGTCAGCTCGTTTTATTTATTTATTTATTTTTAAATCGCTGTCATGCCCTTTGGTGTGGGCACTGTAGAGCCCCATCTGTCTCATTTTTGGGAATCCAAAAATGATGTCGTAAGACAAAACATATACATCAAGGTGGGGCTCACACAACTTTTCTATCAATGACCAATTGAATCCAAGTTCGCTTGAAATACTAGTATTGTCTCAATTTTCCCGTCGAACCCACCTAAATATATGTGCTGTATATCCATGCTGCCCATCTGTTTTTATATATCATTTTAGGACATGAGCCCAAAAATGTAGTAGTTCCAAATCTTAGGTGGGCCATACCATAGTAAATAATGATCATTTGACAACCACCGTTGAAACTTTCCTGGGGTTTACCGTAATGTTTATTCACCATCCAAACTGTTGATATTGTCACACAGACATGGATAAAGGTGATTGACCATGAAATACTTTGTATGGGCCACGAAAGTTTTGGATCAAGCTGAAATTGACACTGATGATTTCATTGGCGGTCGTAAAACGATCGATGTTACATGGTGGTATGACCCACCTTCAATCTACTTCATTTTTTTGGCCTATGCCATAAAATGAGCTGAAAAATGGATGGACGACGTGGTTATGCATCACATATACTGAGGTGGGCCCCACCACAAGAAAACAATATTGATTCGAAACTTATGTCCCCCAACAAGTTTGGATTCTGGGTTGTGTTCTACTCGAGGTTTGGATTTTCCTTATTTTTGGTCTCATTCTGTAAAATGAGTTGGAAAATTTGATGGATGACTAGATAAAACACATATATCATGGTGGGGCCCACAGAGATCTGACACCAGTAAGTGCTGAGTATTGAGGTCACCAGCCAATTTAATTCCCACTTTTGCACGCGTACTGAGTAAACTTTATGGGCCGACCATCATGAATATGTATTATCCATGCCGTCCATCCATTTTACATAACATTATAAGACATGATCCAAAATTGAATCATATCCATAGCTCAAGTGGACCAAACCATAGGAAACAATGTGCATTCATGTATATATATTATGTATTATCCACACTATCATGAATATGTATTATCCATGCCGTCCATCTGTTTTTACATATCATTTTAGGACATGATCCCAAAATTGAATCATATCCAAAGCTTAAGTGGATCACACCATAGAAAACAATCTGCATACAATCTACAAGCTGAATCAATCCCAATGAAACCGAATTGAATCAAGCCGAGCTTCGAGTCGAGCCAAGCCAAGCTGGATCTTGACTCCAAGGCTTGGTTTGATTTGAACTTACATTCAAACCAATCCAAGCCAACCTTTTCCAAACCAATCCCAGTCAAGCTTTCGAGCTAGCTTGGTTAGTGTCTAGCTCTAATCTTTCCCTCTAGGCAGAAAGATGCAGAAGCAGCGGAAGGAATCGGGTAGAAGTTTTTCAGTTTTTCTTGGCTTTGGTTGCCTAACAAAGAGGGGGTTCTGTCACCTAGGTTCTGCTTCAAATAATTATACCTACACCTACTTTAATTCTGCCTCAACCAACAACATCAATCTAACTTAGCAAAGCCAGAGGATTGAAGAGCAGAAGAGCAGAATCTTCAGACAGGCACAGCGAAACCCCACGTGATTAAGAGAAATCTAACAATTAATGGTTTAAATTGTGCAATGTAGGACATGGATAGGATACTGAGTAAAATCTGTGGGGCCCACTGTGATGCATGTGTCTTGTCCACGCCATCCCGTTTTACCCACTCATTTTAGGGCATGAGCCAAAATTGAAGCATATATAAATTAGGTTCAAGTGGCCATTCCACAGAAACAGTGGGATGTTTATTTGTCATCCAACCTGCTCCTAAGCTCACACAGACATGGATGAAGGGGGAACATGAGAGGGCACTACCACTACTCAAATCCAAAGTTGTTAAGCACCTGCATTAAAAACCCCGTCTAACCTAATGTATATATATATTTTTTGTTAGTTTGTTAGTACACCCACGGTCAGATCACACTTCACTGTTAGCCAACCCCACTAGGGAATCGATGCCAATACCTCAGTGTTGAAACAAGGTATCTTTCACTCAGTCTACCACTTGAGCTATGGATCTGGGTGTCTAACCTAATGTATGCCGTAGCCATGTCTAGTTTCAAACTCAAACTCGTATTTTTCTTCTCCAGCATTTGTCGTTGAGCGAATAATTTTGGGCTAAGGGCAAGCTCTAACTTTAGAAGTCCCATCTCCCTTACGTGATGGGGGTGCCTTACTAGATCTAACCCTAAATAGTAACGAAATGAGCTTCTTCAGATGCGGCCTTTTTGGGACTGAGAAAAGTGATAATTGAAAGGCTAAATGGTATAAAATGGTCTCTTTTACATGCCTGTGGCCAAGGATGACTTGTTACACTGCTAAAATAATTGATATATAACTAACTTATACAACGCTATTATTAAATTTAGCTAGACCAGACAAGACCCAACTCTATTTTAATTGGGTCCAAGTTGATGTATACGACCTGAACCTGACCTGGCCCGAATTAAGCCAGGTCCCAAAATATGAGACATGGACCCGACTCAATTTCTTAATAAGTTCAAAAAATTGAACACAAACCTATTAGAATCGGATAGGGGCATCATCAACAAATTGAGAATCCTCTAGATAGATACAGCGGGAATGCATCATCAACAGATTGGGAATCATCTAAATACTGAGGAAGCGGACTAGCTGCAGCCCCTCCTCACCCAAGGCGATGTGGCCGACCTTCATGCATATGTTCTATATCCACGCCGTCCATCCATTTTTATCATATCATTTTAGAGCATGAGTCCAAAAATGAAGAGGAACCAATTCTCAGGTGGACTGTGCCATAGAAACAGTGATAATTGACCATTAATGAGAGCTACAAAAGTTTTGGATCATACACATATTTGATGTTGGATGGAAAATAAACATTACCAAAACATTAAAGTAGGCCCCAAGAAGTTTTTAATGGTAGGGCGTTCAATCACTATGATCCACTCGATAATTGGATTTGCTTCATTTTTGGGCTAATGTTTTAAAATGACCCTTGCAAAATAGATGGATGGCTTGAATATAGAATATATGAATCAAGGGTGGGCCCCTAATTGTAAGGGCTGCACCTAATTGGCTCCCACATGCATATAGCACCATAAATTATTGATCCACATGAATAAAACTAGAGTCACAATAACCTATGCCTCTTTCAAGATTGAAAGAATCATCAAATAATAAATGAATTCTGATTCCATCATTCCAAATGTAGTTTCAAATACAAAATGTACAATCAGAAACAAAAAAGAATAATTTTTTTTTTTTAAAAATAGAAAATAAAAAATAACAATGTCTATCATCCTGCTTAAACCCTAACCCGGCACAACGGACACATGTTACTCTGCTCCAACCACTGAGTAATACAAGCTCCATGGAAAACATGAGAGCACGGCATGCGCTTTACTTCCATATCATCACCAAACTCATCCAAACAAATTCTACAATTCTCCATCCAATCTCTTTCTCCCACCTTCTCTGTTCTCAAAGCCTCCTCAATCGATGATTTTGAAGCAGGGGTCCCCCCGAATTCTCCACTGTCCCCATCCATGTCCATCGAGTCTGCAGTAGCCTGATGGATCACTTCATCTTCATCGTAGAAATCTGACGTAATATCTTCAATCTCCAATACAACCTGAAGCGAGTAACGTCCCTTTCTAACCACCTCTTCTACCATAGAATGGAGAGAGACGGCAATGGATTCTTTCAACTTTCCAAGCATACAGGAACATATTTCTAGGTTGGAAAGCATCGTCGGAATGAAGAGCTGCAGGTTCTGCGGAATGAGTAAGCTGGACATCTCGACTGACAAGGACTTGATTATGGTCAGAATCTCCGTTTCAGCGGCAACTGTAAAAGTGAGATCTTCTCCGGACAAATCTAGCAGTTGATGCTTCTTCTTCCGACGAATTTCAATGGCTGCGATTGGATCTTGAGTTTCATCACTTTTCATTATTTTGCCAGAAATCTTACAACTTGTGATGTGATCACAGGCCATGTTTGTGGTAAGGTCTCAAAGGAAGGAAGGAAAGAGGAGAAGAAAAGCACTCTAGAAAGGAAGGAGATGAAAAACTTGATTTTCAAGTTTCCTTTTCTACGACTAATATATAACCCGTATCCTTCCCCACGGACGCCGGATTTCCGGGATTTCTTTCGCAGGAAGCTGCTGCGCTGCTAAGCTTGGTGGGGTGCACCGCGGACGGCGATTTCCTGCAAAAGGAGTTCCTGTGCTGGGATGCTAAGTGGGGTCCACCGTGATGTTTTTAATAAATCCATCCCGTCCATTCGTTTTCCGAGATCATTTTAGTACATTTGATCAAATATTATGTGGATCGAAAACTCAAATGGGCCGCACGAGAGGAAACAGTTGTGATTCAGTCACCACCGTTGAAACATTTTTAAGGCCACACAAGTTTCTTATCATGCTAATGTTTTCGTATTTTCACTTCATCCCAGTGGGAATGACCTTATAAACCGTTTGGATGGCATATAAAAATCAAGGTGGAGCCCAGAAAGGTTTCAACGGTAGAAAACTATTTCCCCAGTTTTCCTCTTGTATGGCCCACTTGAGTTTTAAATCCACATCATTTTCAAGCGAGTATCATAAACTGATCTCGGAAAACGGATGGACGGAATGGATTTATAACAAACATCACGATGGACCCCACTTAGCATCCCAGCGCGGGAACTTCCTGCGAAAGCCTTTCGCAGGAAATCCGCGTCCGTGCACCGCGATGCTTGTGAGAAATCCGGAAACAGATTGGTTACTCGCCCTGACACCAGCCACGGGGCTGTGGTCGGTGCTCTGTAGGCCCTACCATGATGTATGGACGCTGATTGCGTCCTACCCCCGCCCGGACGGTAATCCGTCCAGGCAGGGCTCTGTGGGGCCCACGGTGATGTAAGTGTTTTATCCATGCCGTTAATCGCTTTTATTAGACCATTTTAAGTTACGACTAAAAGAAAGAGGCAGCTCCTCAGCTCCAGTGGACCACACCAAAGGAAGCTGCAGTGATAATGACCCCACCGTTGAAACCTTTATGAGGGCCACTGTGATGTTTTTTCACCATCCAACCTATTAATAAGGTCACGTAGACGTGGATGAAGTGAAAACACAAATATAAGCTTGATCCTAAACTTCTCCAGCTCCCATGAAATTTTTAATGGTGGACGTTCAATCCCCACTTTGTGGTCCACTTAAGACTTATACCTACCTAATATTTTGCACCATATCTTAAAATGATCTGAGAAAAACGATTAATGGCGTGGATAAAACACTTACATCACCGTGGACCCCACAGAGCCCTGCCCAGACGGATTACCGTCCAGGCCGGGGTAGGACGCAGTCCGCGTCCCATGATGTATATGTTTCATCAATTCCGTTAATCATTTTTAAAGATCATTTTAGGCTTGATCCCAAAAATTAAAGGTATTTAAATATCAGGTGGTCCACAACGCTTGAAAACAATAGTGATTGGAGATCCACCATTAAAATCTTATTAAGGCCCACTGTACCGTTTATTTGATATCCAATCTGTTGGTTAGGTCATACAGCCCAGATGAAGGGAAAAAACAAAAATCAGCTTGATCCAAAGCTTTTATGCCCCCAAAATGTATTCAACACTGTTTCCAGTAATGCGGTCCACTTGAGATTAGGATATATCTCATTTTTGGTCTCATATTGTAAAATGATATGTAAGAATAGATGGACAGCATGGATGAAATACATACTTCATGGTGAGGCCCATGGAGCACCAACAAGCAGCTATTGGTTGGCGTCAGGGGAATAGCCAATCCGTCTCCGAGAAATCCACCCCCATTCCTCCAAGAAACGGATAGGCTTCTCACCCTGCCACTAGCAGATGGCTAGTGGTCTGTGCTCTATGAGCCTCACTATGATGTGTGTGTTTCATCCATGCCGTTCACCCATTCTTTCCGATCATTTCATGGTATGAGCCCAAAAATGAGGTTGACCTAAATCTCAAGTGAACCGCATAGTATTGATTGAATGCTCACTATCAAAAATTTCTTGGGGGTCACAAAAGTTTTGGATGAAGCTGGTATATATATCTTTTTCTCTTCATACAAGTTTGTATGATCTAATTAACATGTTAGATGTCAAATAACCATTACAGTAGCCCTAAGAGGTTCTTAACGATGGACATTCAATCACAACTGTTTTCCTCTGTTTTCCTGTGTAACTGAGATTTAGATTTACTTATATCTAGGATCAAGCCCTGAAATTATATTTCAAAATGAATGGACGGCATGGATAAAACACATACATCATGGTGGGGTGCACGTAGTACCAACCACTAACACCTGGCCAGTGGCAGCGTCACTAGCCAAGCCGCGTCCGTCCATCCATCTTAGGAGCCATAATACATGTGACAGAAAATGAGGTGGATCTAAAACTCCGAGATTTGTTTGGACACCGATTTCGTGCCAACTCAGCATGATATAGTTTAGTTTACCGTTAAAATGATATTGCGAAATGCATAGACGGAAGAGTGGATTTGTCACTTACATCACAGTGGGCCCCACCTGGCTTACCAGCGCAAGAACTTTCTCCAAAGGGCCTTCCTCCACTGGAACTCCCGTTCTACGTGGTACTGGTTGGTGTTCAGTTGGCCTATGCTTATGTAAGTGTTTTATGCAGGCCGTCCATCCATTTTTCAAGTTGATTTTAAGGTATGAGCCCAAAAAATGAGACGGATCCAAATCACAGGTGGACCATACCTCATGAAACAGTAATGATTCAAAGCCTATCATTAAAAATTTCTTATAGCCCACTGTAATGTTTATTTTCCATCCAACCCGTTAATTAGGTTACAAAGACCTTGTTAAAGTTTAAACACACATAACAATTGATACAAAACTTTTGTAACCTCCAACAAGTTTTTAATGGTGGGCGTTCAATCCTCACTGTTTCCTAAGGCTAGTTCCACCTGAGCTTTGAATATGCTTCTATTTTAGGCTCATGGCGTAAAATCATCTGGTAAAATGGATGCACGGCGTGGATAAGACACATACAGCAGGGTAGAAGCCATGGTAACTCAGTACGCAATCCGGGTCCCCTTCACATTAATAGAAACTTCTGATTACAGCTCAAACCGGTCGCCAGTTTCTTTACTGGGACTTTTCCTTGCTCGCTATGTTCGGGGCGCGGATTGGGTACTACTCCCACAGGAGGTAGGTAGCTACGGACGATCGTTCCTGGGGCAATGTGGGGCCAACGTAATTTATATCTTTGATCCACCGTGTCCATCTATTTTGATAAATAATTTTAAGGCATTAGAAAAAAAAAAGAGGCATATTGAAGGCTCAAGTGGACCACACGACATGAAGAATTGGGGATTAAACTCTTACCGTTGAAAATATCTTAGGGTCCACCATGATGTTTCTTTGTCATCCAACTTGTTCATAGGGTCACTGTAACACCCCGTACTTTTGGCACTTGAGTGTCATTGTGTAACATAACTTAGTATAAATACAAACCCAATTTAGAATTTTAACCACCCTGTTAGGCGATTGAACCTCCCAGGGTCTATCGTGAGCATTAGATCACAATCCACTATTTGTCTAACTTATATCATGGTTATTAACAATCTATTCAAATTCATACAAATCCCACCATACAATTATAAGATCAATCACCAGTTTAGATTAAGAACTTGTTTAATCACAAGGTCGATTATCTTATAGTTAGGAGTTTGAACAAAGAGATCCACAACGTTCCGTCGACCACCCCAACACCCGATATCCCTAGTTCAACCACCAGGTTATAAAAAATCAACTTTTAGGACGCAACTAAATAGCCCTAGAAACCATTGAAATCGATGAATGTGGACTATGGAAGGCCATGACCTTAAATCACCTTAAAATTTGGATCCAATCTTGCCAGATCCACACCGTTAACGGGCCTACAACAGTCAAACTCATAGTCCACTAATTGATCATCCTTATCCCAACTCCTAGTAATAGAACGTACCGTTGAAACCCACTTAAATAGGCCTTAGGACCCTTCTAACCATTGATGTTCAAGGATAGTATGATTTGACTATCAGATGGACGAAATTCCACCACTAAAGACTAAAAATGCAGAAGGATGACCCACCTAAACTCGGGTCCACCTTGTCTCTAGACAGACATCCTATTACGACCCATAGAATTGGATGAATAGAGCAAATTTACTGGAAAAACACCACTGTGTACCCCACCCCAGTCGCATGTGCGTAGGATGCACATGCACTCGCTGTGCACCGAACCAGCAAGAGCAGTCAAACTACTTTGACCCGATAAACGAGCTTCCCGCTCGCGACCGTTTAAAACGCAAGAACACTGTGATGAGCGATGGCCCACCACAGACAATCGGAGGGATGATCTGAACCATCCATCTGGTTTGGATGGAGATTTCGACCACACCCTACCCAGTTTCGTTGGCTTCCACATGTGTGCATGCACACGATTTCCAACATGATAGAAGCGTGCGTGCGGCCTTCTACGAAGATGAAAATTTGCTGCACTGCCAGCTTGGCAATCCGAGGCAAAGACTTTCCATCGATCTCGGCCGTTCACAAAGGGCGCATCTTAGCGTTCCCTTCAGTGCCGAAAATGGGCAGACACATGACTGGAAAATGAGAAAAGGCGTGGGAGACATTTCCACTTTGGGAAGGACCGCGCTGGCATGATTCGGACCTCTCCCTGAGCTCCGTAGACTGATCTCAGTCGTTCCCTGTAGGGCAGCAACGACTCCCTCAAAGAGGCCTCCCATCTCGCGAGTGTTGGCTTTACAAGGCCTTAGAACCGTACACACCACAAGTTGTTGGCTTTACAAAGCCTTAGAACCGTACACACCATAAAGATATAAAAATAATTTTACTTGCTTTTCACTTGCTGCACTGTTGCTACAATCGGATATACAATGTGCCTTTTATAGGCTTTTGCATCAACTGTGAAATGACTACAATACCCTCACTCCATTAACTACATTTACTTAAGTTCTAACGGATGGAATTCCACCAGCCACAACATGTGGAAAATATGAAAATTCCATAACGTCTAGTTTTTCAGTCACGTGAAAATTCCAGCGATTGCTGGAGTATCTCAACCGTCCATTTGGTTTGGACGTTTCAACGCTCCCCTTTAAACCAAAACAGGCTTCATTCCAAGCATCGATCTTAGTCGTCTGAATGTATCAGTCGGTAATGCCTTAGTGAATATGTCCGCGACCTGTTCAGTGGTGTGACAGTACTCCAATTTCACCATTTTCTACTTGATCTCTTAAGAAGTGATACCTAATATCAATGTGCTTGCTCCTTCCATGCTGCACCGGATTTTTGGCAAGTTCGATTGCTGACTTGTTATCCACATATATAATGGTGGATTCCTCCTGTGGATGTTTCAACTCTTTTAACATGTTCTTCAACCATATTGCTTCACAGATTGTTGTAACACCCCGTGTTTTCAGGACCCGAGTATATGACCTGTTTCCTAAAAACTCGAGTGTTAACTTAAAAAGAGCCAAAACCCACATATATATATATATATATTTTTTCTATTCAGAGTAAGCAGATAAGCCAAAACCCACATATATATTTTTTTTGTATTCAGAGTTGCATTATCATTTAAATATATAAGAAGCTACTCATAATGACTTATACAAACCAATCTCCCCATTCTTACAATACAAAATGAAATAATATTACATGTGAAATAAGGTAAGTTACAACAATCTTGGGATGTAAAATCCTTTAGCAATCTTATGAATCGCATCGGCTTGCTCTACACCTGCATCAACCGTTACGGTTTGATAGCGTCAATGGTTATCGCAGTGAGGAGCACCCTCTAAGATTACGCACTAATCATTCATAATCCAATATAGATTGCAAGTCATGAAATTAGATACACTAAACAGGGCATTTCATAATCATACTCATATTAAGAAAATCTCACCAATCAACAGAATTTCATCACAAGCAAAATACAATGGCAGTCGTAATACAAGGAGATATGTCCAAATAACCAAATAATCAAACATACATTTTTCTATTGCGCCCGAAATCACATTGTACGTGAACTCCGCAAGATGACTAGAAAATCGAGAAGCGAACTTCGGCTCCACCCGAAAATCATGGTACAAGTAGAATTCGCAATGCGAATAGAAAATCACCCCTTAAACCCCCACTTCACCCGGAAATCATGTCGTACGTGAACTCCGCAAGATGGCTAGAAAATCGCTAAGCGAACTTGGGCCCACTCGGAAATCAGGGTACGACTGACACCGCAGATGAAGAGACAATCAACATACAAACTATAGACCACACGGAAATCATGTCGTACGTGAACTCCGCAAGATGGCTAGAAAATCGCTAAGCGAACTTCGGCTCCACCCGGAAATCATGGTACGATTGAACTCCGCAAGATGGCTAGGAAACAACTGGGTATGCGAACATAACTAACATGCCAAAAAGGGCACCAATAGGCCATCAAAGCCATGAGGAAAAATATACAATCCAAGCCACCTAGGCGACATGCGGTCTAAGCCACATAGGCATATGTGTGATTCAAGCCGTGTAAGGCAAATGTGGACCGCAGGATCATAAGTCCAAGGTAAGTTCTATTCAATTCATCATTCAAGCACAAGTGGTAGCATATAAATAAATTAATACATGTACAATGAAACATATTATCATCGAACCATTCACGCATGTTATAATTTAAAAGAAACATTTATCATCCAACACATGAATTATCTATGCAACAAGTTAGCATATTCGAATGTAAAGTAAGTAACTCAGTTAAGGGAATCATGCCATCATCTATATCTAGATTGATGAAATCAAGTGGGAAGCTCAAAGGGTGAGTCCTCACCTTGGTCAAGCAACCTAGTTGTGTATGACCAGCTAGGTAGCACGGATGTAGCCCGATCGAGTCAAACCTAATCGATAAACATGTGACCATGACTCAATCAAAACATCAAGGAAGATAGTAAATACTTAGCTTCTACGGTTAGTGTACTTAAAAAAACAAATGAAGTGAGTTGTGATTTACCTTGACTTGATGGCTTAACTTGGCAACTCCGATCTGGGCAAAATGACAAGTCATGGATTCAACTATGACCCGCCGAGTTGACTCACTCCCTCTCACTCTCTTCTCTACCCTCTTTCACTTTCTCACTCCCTTCCTCTCTCTCTCTCTCTCTCTCTCTCTCTCTCTCTCTCTCTCTCTCTCTCTCTCTCTCTCTCTTTTAATTATTATTGCTGGAACGTCCAGCCAGAATATGGACTGAGTCAACTCGGACGCAACTCGTCAGCGAGTTAACTCGACTTGCAACTCTCTCTCTCTCTCTCTCTCTCTCTCTCTCTTCTCTTCCTTAATTGCTGAAAATGCCTAGCAACGACTAAACTCAGATGGAGTTCAGCTGGACGCTGATGAGGCAGCAACACGACCCAACTCGGTAAAGTTCAACCGAGCCAACTCAGTTTCTTTCTCCCTCACGTTTTCTCTTCCTCTCCTTCCTTTCTTCTTCTTTTCCTTGCTGAAACCTTTAGCCAAAGCTAGAGTGGACCAATGCCTAGGTCGCACAGGAATCAGCGGCGAGCTGGACCTATTCGAGCTGCTGGATGAAGCGCCCCTCAACCCGTGTCCAAACAGGAGTGCAACAGCATTCATCTCTCACACTTCTCTCCCTTCTTCTTTCTTCTTTTCTTTCTATTTTTCTTCCACCCTTCTTGCTGCTTCCCTGACGACCAGACGGGCTGCGCGTTCGGACCGAACTCGGTCCGAGTGACGCTGGTGCGGCAACGGTGGCATCAACATTAACACTTTCTCTTCTTTGTTCTCCTTCTCTCTCTTTCTCCTCACTTTCTTTTCTTCCTCTCTTCTTCTCTGCTTTTCTGTATCTCTGGAGGCCCAACGGATCCCCTGGCTTGACTTGATTTCACCCCGAGTTGAGATGACTCGGTGTAGCTCCAACGAGGAAGATGAGCTGCTGCTAATGGTGGATTTCCATCAGGCGGGTTTTTCTTCAAAAGGAGGCATCTAGGTGGTGTCGACAGGTCTTTGGAAGCTTGGAGAGATGATACTTCGAAGCTTCACGGAAACTTTCATGGTGGGTTCAAGATTTGAAAAAAAAACGATGAGTTTAGGGAGTGCGGCTGCAAGGCAGCGGATCTATTGCAATATATTCCCTTCCCTTGGAGCCCTAACCTATTTGAGACCGTCGGATGGACGATCCACGGCCAGGATTCGATCCTGCTGTCTGGCTCCTTGAAACAGCTAGTAAAACCGTGGGTTCTTGCACCAGTTTTCTACCAAAAACCTAATCCATGTCAACAGCAATGAATGGCTGAGATAGGCTTACACGAAGGGCTAGGATTGGAGGATTTTTCCTCACGCGGATCGCCAGTACAACAAGCCACAGGTTTCCATTTTTGGAATGGGAGGAAACACAAATAGTCTGTTTTCACTGGCGTTTGTGCTCGTGCGTGTGCAAGAAGATGGGTGAAACTGGGCAGGGTTTGCACGGGTTTGGGTCCTCTACAACATGGACAGTTCAGATCATTCATCAAGTCTTGATCGTGGGCCATGATTCGAACAAACGGACAGCTGTCCGTCCGTTCAAAAAATGCCAGGGCGCAGGAGATGAGAAAGAAGGATTTCCTTCTTAGGAAAATTTCGGTCAGAGCTACTCTGACCGTCTCCAAGGTTCAGTGCACAGCGGTACGCTCCAACCGTGTACAATGCTTCTCCTGTGGGTCCACCATGGTGGATATAGTGAATCCACTCCATTCATCTATTTTTTTCAACCCATAATAGGGCCCAGTCTAGCGAATGAGGCAGATCCAAGTCTTAGGTGGGCCATATCATCTGAATTATGGCCATTAAGTGCTTGTTGTCATTGATTCGGGGTAGAACATGGTCCACACCTGTGATCAGCACCGTTCACCCAACTGGTGGGTCAATCAGGCCCACAATTCAATTGTATTGGTATCATCCTACACGTAAATATATATTTTTTTGTATTATTTTGTATTTAAGTACAATTACTAACACATTACATATTTTATGTTAATAATCATTTATCAATTAATAAAGTATTTGTTTTGTAATATTATAGATAAATATCATTAATAACATTCCAACTGTACTATAGGTAATTAATATAATATTCTGATATGTTCGTTATAATAAATATTAGTAAATAGCACCTTCGATTAAAATATATTTACATATTTGTTTAATATAATACATTAATAATTATAGATAAATATTTATTTAAAATCATGAACATTTATAATGTATATTTTTGTGATTATATATGCATATATAGTGTAGTAAATTTAATATTAAGTGATGTTTTGTATAATACAATGATATATAGTTAACGTTATTAAATGTAAATATTAGTTAATGTACATAAATTATATGATAATGTGTTGGCATAAAATTTATTTTATTTATAGTTTAAATAAAATACATTATTTGAATAATTTAAGTAACATATGTATCATTACGAATAATTATAAAATTACTTTGTATTTTAATATATATGTACAATTACATCTCATTTAAAATGAATTAATAGGGTATCAACTTGAGATAGGCCACCCATCTGACTTGAGGTAGATCCATAGCTCTAGATCTGACAATCACACCTAAAATTAGATTCCCCTATATCTCGGTTGGATCGTAGATCTCGAACCTCGTAGTTGCTCCACCATCTCGACGGTAGGATTTAGGCTAGAGTGTGAATGTTCACATAAATTGGGGTTGTATTGATACTAAGTCAGGTTCTCATGGTAACACCCAAGTATAGAAAAGTACGGGGTGTTACAACTGTGGACAATGCTGCCACGTACTCTGCTTCACATGTGGACAAAGCAAAAACACTTTGCTTCTTTGAGTTCCATGTGAAAGCAGTCGATCCAAGATAGAAAACATATCCCGTGGTGCTTTTCCTTTCATCTTGGTCACCTCCCCAATCACTGTCTGAGTATCCATACAGTATTGTTTCATCTTTGTATGGATAGAAAAGACCAAATTCCATTGTTCCTTTGACATACCTGAGGATTCTTTTTGCAGCTAGCCAGTGTGATTCTTTTGGTGCTTCCATGTACCTACTTAGAAGCCCAACATTGTAGACGATATCCGGCCTTGTAATTATGAGGTACCTTAGGCTTCCAATCAGACTCTTGAATAGAGTCGAGTCCACGCTTCTTCCTTCTCCTTTTTCTGTCAGCTTTAGGCCCGTTGCTACAAGCGTGCTCACGACATTACAGTCTGCCATCTTGAACTTTTTAAGCAACTCCTTGGCATACTTTTTCTGTGATATATAAATGCCGCCAACTTGTTGTTTTACTTCGATGCCCATGAAGAAGGACATCAATCCACTGAAAAGGCCAAGCTATATGTCCTGGGGGGGGGGGGGGGGGGGGTTAATAGGACTATGCCAAATTAAAATTTAACAACGGAATTCAATAAAAAATAAGATAGTTTTATAAACAAATAAATAAAAGACAGTACTTTAAATAAATCAATGAACAGAAATGTAAAGCAACCTTAAATAAAGAGCTTGATACTAATGTTGTTCTAAGGACAACCTTTGCACCATAAAAACCAAGGGTTTATGGCAGGACAACCTTTCTAGAATAAATTAAATATCAAAACTCAAACAGAAAGGAAATAAAGGAAATAGCTAGAAATAAATTCTAAACTATTACAACATTCCCCACTTTGCTTGAAATGTAAATATTACAACATTCACATCCACATATACATTCCACGAATCTGAATGATTAAAGATATAGAAATTAAGTAAACATCCAAATCACAAAACACACCGATATATAGTGGTTCACCTGTGTGTTCACCAATTGTTAAACAATAGCCACACAACTTACTACTCGACTCCTAATATCCTCACACAAGGGATATCAGCGTTCACTATGAAAATAGGTTTCATAGGTTCACCTAAAACCTTTACAATTGTGTCTTTCAAATGGGCTTACACAATTCAAAAAACCCCACTTCTGAGTTTTCCTGGCTCTCCTCAGATAACCATACAAATTGAGATTTTTCTGGCTTAACTTCAAACAAAACCAAAAGATAAAAATTTACAATAAAGTAAAATACCTAGATTTCTCCTTTTGTAGCAGCCTGGAAGAACCAATCGGAGTAGAAGTTCGAATGTAGAAGTTCAATGTCCAATACTCACTTTAAGATGGTTCTAGGTTCTAATTGATTTTAAATTAAACCAGTTGGGATAGCTAGATTTGATTTTGATTCCAAGAAGAAGGAATACAGAAATTCCTCTTTCAAATCAGATTGGAATGTAGAAACAAAATCAAATGCACAAAGCTAACAAAAGAGAATATAAAATATGCACAGAGTAGCTTAAAATGAACACTAACTTATCTCAGAGTGAAGCCTTAAATTTTCTTGAATTGAGTTATAAATCTCTGAAATTCGTGCTCTATTTATAGTTGCAGAAATCGCCTCTACGACTGATCGTGTGGCCACCACGACTGGTCGTAGGACGAACTGCATTTTGAAATTTTAAGCGCGATCTGGTAAAACTGTTCCACGACTGGTCGAAGGTAGTCCACGATCGGTCGTGTGCACTCTACGACTGGTCGTGAACCACCCACGACTGGTCGTGAGACATAAAGTTTAGTCGCTTGAATTTGAGTTGAAGATCTAGGACTGGTCGAAGGACGAGTCGTGAGCATTCCTACGACTGGTCGAACAGTCTCCAGGACTGGTCGTAGAATAACCAAAAAATTCTAAAAAATTGAAACAACTTAGGACTGGTCTTGAAATTTCTTGGACTGGTCGAACCAGTGCTAGGACTAGTCGAACAAGGTCCAAGACTAGTCTTAGAATAGACCAAATTCATGTAAAAAGATTCATCTTGAATTATGTATACAAAATGACCTACCCTAAGGTTAAACTAAGGTCTATCATACCTGGGACATGAAGTATGAACATTGAAACTTCATTTTATCAGATGATGGTAAACCTTTGAACCTTATGAAGCTTGAGATTTCTACTTGATGTAGCTTGATTTTGAGATCTTCTACAGCTGCAAGTTAGACTTCATCTTGAGTTGCACTTAAGTCTTGAAATGCACTCGAGTCTTGAACAAATACTCTTCTTATCGATGTAGCTCTGGATATTGATGCTTACAGAAGAGGACAAAATACATGACCTTACATTTCTTAAAGTCGATTACCGTACTTGACTTGAAGCATTGTGATGTCGTGTCTTGAAACATATATATATATCAATAGACAAACACAAGACATAGATAAAGGTTTTGGCACAACAAAATTTGACAACCAAAGGAGCATGAGACCATAACACTTATATTCACCATCAGTCATCTCGAATTCATTGAACATAGCATGCTTGAATTCTTCAAACATCGCCTGACTGTTTCCTGTGAATAGCAGATCATCAACATATAGGCATGCTATGAGGATGTCGCCATGAGCATTTTTCTTGATGTAGACAGCATGCTCATATGGACATTGGGTGAAGTCGTTCTCTTGAAGATAGTTATTGATGTGTGCATTCCAGGCACGAGGAGCCTGCTTCAACCCATAAAGGGCTTTCTTCAGTCGATACACTTTGTGTTCCTCCCCTTGAACAACAAAACCTTTAGGCTGGTCAACATAGACCTCTTCTTCCAGAATTCCATTCAGGAATGCAGATTTCACATCTAGTTGGTAGATCATCCAACTATAATGGGCTGCAAGGGAGATAATCATCCTTACAGTGTCAAGGCGAGCAACAGGAGCGAACACTTCTTCATAATCCACCCCGTATTTCTGTTTGTAACCCTTTGCTACGAGCCTTGCCTTGTAGCGATCTATTTCACCATCAACATTTCGCTTGATCTTGTACACCCATTTGATGCCAATAGTTCTTTGGCCTTGAGGAAGTAAAGTCAGATCCCATGTATTGTTCTTCTCAATGGCATGGATCTCCTCTTCCATAGCCGTCCTCCAGCATTCTTCTTCTACAACCTTCTCAAATGTAAGAGGCTCGTGGTCCGCATACAAGCAGAACAAATTTACTTCCTCAGTTTCGGCGTATTTATAGTTGAGGCTCCTCATTTTGATAAGATCCAAGGGTGAAGGAGAACTGGATGATAATGTGCTAGCTGAATTTTGATTTGATAGATTACTTTCAGAGGAGATGGAATGTATTGCTGGACTTTTGAGTGCAGATGTTTTGGCAGAAGAGGGTGTTGCAGGTGTCTGCTCCTGGTTTTCATGCTTCTCTTCTTCATGTTATTCAACCTCGACTTGATTTTCTTTGGATGAATCTTCCTCGTTCCATTTTCAGGCTTCTTCCTCGTAGAATACTACATCTCTGCTCACCACCACTTTATTGGTTAGTGGGTTGTAGAGTTCATATGCCTTTGACTCTTCACTGTAGCCGATGAAGATGCATTTCTCACCACGATCATCAAGCTTCCTTCTTGCTTCTGGAACTTGAGCGTAGGTGACACACCCAAAGATCCTTAGGTGCGCCACACTTGACTTGTATCCGCTCCATGCTTCTTGCGATGTCTTGAATCTGACACTCTTGGTCAGACACCTATTGAGCAGATAGGTAGTACGTGTAACTGCCTCCGCCCAAAATTCTTCGGTAGACTTTTCTCCTTCAGCATGGTCCTTGTCATGTCGAGAATGGTACAGTTTTTTCGTTCCGCAATTCCATTCTGCTGTGGCGTATAGGCTGCAGTGTGCTGTTGCTTGATTCCTTGATCTCTGCAATACTCTCGAAAGGCATTTGAGGTGTACTCTCCACCTCTGTCAGATCTAAGGGTTTTGATTTTATGACCACTTTATTTTTCAACAAGAGCCTTAAAATTTTTAAAAATAGTAAAAGTAGCAGACTTTTGTTTGATTACATATACCCACAATTTTCTACTAAAATCGTCAATGAAGGTAATAAAGTATTTATTATCTCCAAGAGAGATTGACTCCAATGGTCCACAAATGTCAGTGTGAACCAATTGCAATGGTTCTCTTGCTCTTCGGGATACTCCACTCGGAAAGGAGTTCCTTTGCTGTTTTTCAAGTGTGCACGCCTCACACACTTGTTCTGGAGCTTTAATGGTAGGCAAGCTATGCCCCATGCTTGATGACGATAGAAGTTTCAGGCCACTGAAATTTAGATGGCCAAAGTGAAGATGCCATGTCAAGGAATCATTCCTTGCTTTTTCATAAAAGCACTTCTCGAGCATTGTGTTTATATGGAGCGGAAACATACGATTCTTCGCCATCTAGACTTTCGTAATCAAATGTCCATGCATATCTCTTATGAAAAGAGAAGAATTCTCCATGTGTATGACATACCCTTTTTCGAGGAGTTGTCCGAGACTCAGTATATTACTTTTCATGTTGGGCACATAGTATACATTGGAGATGTAGTTTGGAACACCATTCTTCTGAAAGATTTTGATTTTTCCTTTACCTTTCACAGGTGTCTTTGACGAGTCACTGAATGTCACATCACCATGAAATCCTTCTGTGAGTTCTTCAAATAGGCTTTTGTTCTTGCACATGTGATTGCTCGCACCTGTGTTGAGATACCATACATCTGGTCGATCACATCCTTTCTCTTGTGCAAGAAGAAGTGTGGAGTCTTCTTTTTCATGATTTGATGCTTCTGCATAATTAGAATGCTCATCCTGATCTACTGGTTTGCTCCAATAGTCTGAAGCATAAAGTCCGAACTTGTTGCAATTGTAACATTGAATATATTTTGTATTTCCACGTCCACGCATGGATCGACCTCTACCATTTCCTCTTCCATGGAAATTGATAGTCTTTTGTTGATTTTGTCATTGGCTTGGATAATATCTATGCCCTCTGCCTCTTGCACGATTGCTAGTGCTACGGCCCCCTCGTTGTGTATGACCATTCTTTTGTTCATTTTGAGTCAACTTAGACTCTAAGTCATGTTCAAGCATTGAACCCACATTCTTTTGTATTTGTTACTCATGTACTTGCAACGAGCCCATCAATTCTTCAATGGACAAATTTTCTAAGTCCTTTGATTCTTCTATGGCAACAACCACATGTTCAAATTTGGTTGTGAGGGATCAAAGTATTTTTTCAACAACCCGTACATCTTCGATCTTTTCACCATTTCTTTTCAAGTTGTTAATAATAACAAATAACCTTGAAAAAAAATCAGAAATGGTCTCACCTTCCTTCATGTGTGAGGTCTCGAATTCGGCTCTAAAAGTTTGGAGACGAACCTTCTTCACACGATCAACTCCTTTGAAGATTGTGCTAAGAATCTCCCATGCTTACTTGCATGTTGTCGCTTCAGCGATCCGTTCAAAGGTGGACTTATCCAACCCTTGATAGACATGCGAGAAACAGAGCCTTCTTGTCATTCTTTCTTTGATCTTTGAGGACCGTCCTTTGATCAGCGGTGTAGAGAGCTTCTTCTTCCGTTGTGGGTTCTACATACCCATCACTGACGATATCCCATAGATCTTGGGATCCGAACAAAGCCTTCATTTGGATAAACCAGTTTTCATAGTTATCCTTAGATAACTTTGGAATCTACGCTGGATCGAGGACACCATCACTTCTTCACACTACGGATCAACAATGCCTTTTTCTTGAGTAGCAGTGGCAAAACCTTGATCACGTGATTTGAACCTTCAAATGATACCTAGTCCCACAGGATCCTCTCACTCTGATACCAATTTGTTGGCTTTACAAAGCCTTAGAACCGTACACACCACAAGTTGTTGGCTTTACAAAGCCTTAGAACCGTACACACCACAAAGATATAAAAATAATTTTACTTGCTTTTCACTTGCTGCACTGTTGCTACAATCGGATATACAATGTGCCTTTATAGGCTTTTGTACAACTATGAAATGACTACAATACCCTCACTCCATTAACTACATTTACTCAAGTTCTAACGGATGGAATTCCACCAACCACAACATGTGGAAAACGTGAAAATTCCATAACGTCTAGTTTTTCAGTCACGTGAAAATTCCAGCGGTTGCTGGAGTATCTCAACCGTCCATTTGGTTTCGACGTTTCAACACCAAGAAGACATCGGAGGTAGAAAATCTCATGGGTTATTGCACTCGGACATGATGGGGCAAGAAAAGTTGGCCCCACGATGATCAATGGCCCTATCCAAGCCTTTCAGACAGACCAGATTACCTTGATAGGCCATAGGTGAAGATCAGCCATTAACGGCCATGTCATCTTCTCCGATAAGTCGGGTAACCCACCATCATGATGTGGGCCCCATTTTAAGATCCGAGTTGCTTTTCTGGTAGGCCACGGTGATGGAAATCCATCCCTCGCAACAGATTGGTCCCATGCAAGCAAAGAAATGAAGAAGAGAGCGCAAGAAGGGCCCTCATCTTGGCCATCCACTGTAACGGTTAGGGCAGCCGTTGGCAGTCCTATGCCTATAATAAGATCCCTATTCTCTCGGGATTCCCACCAGCATTCCAAGAGTGGAAATAGATAAAAAAAAAGATAGGAAAGAGGGAGAGTCGAGCGAGATCGGATGTCGCTGCACTTGTTGCATCACTGCAGCGAGTCTGTCTAGTCGACTCGGGCTGAGTCAGGGCTAGCCAAAGATCCTGGTGCTAGGAGAGAAAACATGAGAAAATAAGGAGAGGAAGGAGGAGAGAAAGAAGGAAGTGTAGGAGGAAACAGTGGGTGCACCACCACCTTAAGTCGGGGCGAGTTCAGGCCGAGCAAGGCCCATGCACTCCTTCGGGTCATGCTGAGTCAGGGTTGGGTTTAAGTGTAGCTGTTGTTGGCTAGGTTGGGAGTAGTCTAAAGAGAAAAAACAGTGAGAGAGAGAGAGAGAGAGAGAGAGAGAGAGAGAGAGAGAGAGGAGAGAGAGGATAGAAGAGGAGAGTGTGTGCATGTGAACATCGACTCTGCCCAACTCATGGGCTGTTGCGAGAAGCTGGGAGCAGTCTAAAGAGAAAGAAAACAGAGAGAGAGAGAGAAAGAGAGAGAGAGAGAGAGAGAGAGAGAGAGGAAAGGGAGTGTGTGCATGTGCAACATCGACTCTGCCCAACTCATGGACTGTTGTCGAGTTAACTCGCAGCGAAGGTGATGGCTGTTAAGAACCAGTCCTACTTACATTTGGATAAGTCCAGACTCAATTTGGGTCAGTTTGGAGAGAAAATAAACGAATGTGAGATACGTGGGTAGTGCAATGAGGTGCTGCACCGAGTCATGGCCTGACTCGCTGTTGAGTCTAGGTAGCGGGTTAGGCCGTTAGGATAGGATTGGGGTAGACTTGGTTCGAGTTTAGGCCCTGCTGGAAGTTCTCCAACAAGGGAAGCAAGGGAAGAAGAATAAGTAGAGGAAGGGAGGACGTTGGTGAGTCGACTCGGTTGGATTGGGTTGTTAACTTGGCTCATCCTCCCGAGTTAGGTGTGGTGCTGGAAGAAGAGGGTCAGAGAATGGAAAGGATGAAAGAAAGAAATGAGAAGAAGAAAGGAGAGAAGAAGGGATGTTGCCCACTAGTGAGTCGCACTAACTCGATTTGCTATTGAGCCATTGGGATGAGTCGGGTGAGTTTTGTCCTAAGTCCAGATGTTGCTGGACTTGTGTTGTGAGGAGAAAGAAAAAGAAAAAGAAAAAACAGGAAGGTGAAGAAGAGGAGGAGTGAAAGTGGAGTTGTCATCATGTCGGCATTGAGTCAACTTGGTTCGAACTCGAACCAAGTTTGGTCAGGTCTAGATCGATTTTGGGCCAAGTCCAGATAGGGCTAGACTTGCATGAAGGATAAGAAAAGAGGGAGAGAGATGTGAGTTATGGTCGAGTCACAGTCAGGTCAACTCGGTTGAATCGGGTTGTTGTCTTTACTTGTCTTAACTCACTAGACATTGAGTTGGGCCACATCCAACTCCCGTTGAGGACTAAATCCTAAGGGCGCATGTGCTTTCTACCAACATCAGAGGCGATCTGACTCGTAAGGTGATGACTTCTTCCCCTTAAGCTTTCCATTTCCAAATTAGTTTAAGTAATAGTCTTTATTAGAATCACAATTGTTATCTCATAGCATGCGATCTCTTACACTAATTATGAATTCTTAAGACATGATTTTTATCTGATTTATAGTTGATAGTTGTGAACCATAATTGCATGTGATAGTTACTTATATGATAACTCCCATTTTAATCGATAGTTCACATCATGAACTATTGTGATTATTATGCTTAACATATGTCTACCATGCTATAACTATATATTTTTACATGAATTGTTGTAAGTCACTTATGGATCTATATTCACTATACTTACTAGTGGGTAATTCCTCTTGCGTATGTGAACCCATACTTAGGATGTAACAAGATGGAGTGTGGTAAGAAATGGACCCTTGATCTGGAGGTTATATGGGACATGAAACACTAATGTGGGATTTCTCATCTATAGGTCATATGACTTGAGTGGCTTAGAAATGACCTCTTTAACTGCTCTGATTTAACCTTGCCTGACCCCTTTGCCGTCTCGATTTAATATTCCGAGCACCCTTTTACCGCTGCGATTTAACATTTGTCCCATGTTTTGATGTTTGCCATGCATGGCTTCGATGGCCTATACCCATGCGATGGTAATCCCTACTTATTGAATTTGATTGGCCACTGGTCGACGAGCATCCATTAAACATTCTAAGATGGAAAAACCTCATGAGTCGGGGATGGTAGAATGAGACACTATGCTCGAGCTGTCGACCTACGCTGGGTGATGAACCCCCCATAGTGACCTTTGAGTTTTTCTAAATTGGCTGGTTGTAATTGGAAAAATAAAGGTTTATCTAATCATGCATTCATGACATACAGGTGATGACGGGTGGCTAATTTTGGATGCTGTAGCACATGCCCCTAGGTTTAGTGGGGTATTGTTTCGTTGGCTCTCAGACCATCAACTATTGACCCACGTACGTGATGTACAATGGCCTGGTTATTATGCTGTACGTGTTGTACGCACGTGATGTGCTATGCTGGTAATTGGTCTTATGCATGGGTGACGAGCCCAAGTCCGACTGGATGAGCATCCTCAGGTCGATGTGCATTCACGCATCCATGTATTTAAATAAGACTGCATCATGTATTATTTTGAATGTTTGTTGTTTTTAGCTATGCTTAGCTAAGGAGGCGGTGTCTAATCTTGAGGGCAATTCACACTGAGTTGGCCACTCATTCATCGAATATATAACCGTACAGGAAATACAGGTGACTTAAAAGACATTCATGTCTAGAATGATAAAGAGAAGGGTACAATTATCAGGGATGTATGGCTGTATCTGCCAAGAGAAGTTGCGTGATCTTGTGGCTTAAGTTTATATGCATTTTATTAATTCTCATGTGTAAATTGTGTAATTTTGTATTTGTCATTATAAGAGACATTGGTTTGTATAAGTCATTACGGGCAGACGTTCCTATATTCTGAATGTAAGTGCAAATTCTGCTTAATGTTTGATTTGTCCATCTTCCACTAAACTGCTAACTTTGAAAAGAAAAGAAAAGAAATTCTTGAATTTAACTGTCTTTAAAGGTTAACACTCGGGTTTTTGGAGAACGAGTCATACACTCGGCGTTACAGTCACACAGACCTGTACGAGGGGAAAATGTAAGTGCTATGGGTTCCAGCTCCTATAATTGTCAAATTTTGTAGTGCCAAAACCTCTCTTGGATTCTGTGTCTTGTATAGATCTCCTACATAATGAAGATTGTGCATCACTCTAGAACAAAGGTTTTTTACTTCAAGAAATGCAAGTTTACATGGTCATGTTCAAGTACAAGTACAACAACAAGTTCAATATTCATAGATCAAGCTCCAAGTCAAGACAAAGTCTTTTTCTTTGGACCTCAAGCTCAAGACTAAAGAGGTTTCAAATTCAAGCTTCTTAAAGTTACAATTTCAAGATTCAAATTGAAGCTTCGAAAGGTTTCAAGTTCAAGCTTCATCATGTAATGATCACAAGCTTCCTGAACTTCAACGATCAACTATCAACCGAAGGAAGAGAAGTTTCAATGTTCATACTTCATGAATAAAGGTATGAATGACCTTAGATTGACCTTAGGGTAGGTCATTTTGAATACATAATTCAATTATATCATTTTATAAGTGAATGGTCTATTTCTCGACTAGTCCTGGACTCTGTTCGACTAGTCCTAGCACTAGTTTGACTAGTCCAAGAAATTCCATGACCAGTCCTAAGTTTTTTTTGTAAAATTTCAGAATTTTTTGTTAAGCTACGACCAGTCTTGGAGACTGCTCAACCGGTCATGTGAACAGTGCTCGACTCGTTCACGACCAGTCTTACAGCTACGAATCAAAGTTCAACAACTATTCCAAGTTTCACACGACCAGTCATGGGCAGGTCACGACCAGTCATGGAGGTCTCTCGACTGGTCGTGGAGGGCCTACGATCAGTCGTGGAACGGCTTTATCCGATCGCGCTCAAAATTTAAAAAATCAGTTGGTCCTACGATCAGTCGTAGTGTCCACAGGACCAGTCGTGAACACAATTTCTTCACTTATAAATAGACGACGAATTTTCATTGAATTCAAGCTAAATCAATACGTCACTTTGAGAGATAAGTTAGTCGTTATTTTAAGCTATATTGTGCTCATTTAATATTCTCTTTTAATAGCTTTCTTTGCATTTGATTTTGAATTTTCACATTCCAATTTTATTTGAAAGAGGGATTAAAGTATTTCCATTTCTTGGAATCAAAATCAAATTAAGCTAGCCCAAGGTACTTTGAAACTAAAATCAATTTAGAACCTAGAACCATTTCATAAGTGAGTATTGGACATTGAACTTCTACTCCGACTTGGTTCTTTTGGGTTGCATCAAGGAGAATATCCAGGTATTATACAGTTTTTGTAAATTCCTTTGTTTTGGTTTTTGAGATTGTGCCAGAAAAATCTCTGTTTTGGTTTGTCTGAGGTGATCCAGAAAACTCAGAGTGTGGAGTTTTTTAAATTGTGTAAGCCCACTTGAAAGACATAATTGTGAGGGTTTTAGGTGAACCTGAAAAAACCTATTTTCATAGTGAACGCTAATATCCACTGTGTGAGGATATTAGGAGTGGAGTAGCTGTGTGGCTGTTGTTTAACAGTTGGTGTACACACAGGCGAACCACTATACTTCTTTGTATTTTGTGGATGTGTGGTTTATTTTTTATATCTTTTATCATTCAAAATTGTGGGATGTATTTGTGGATGTGAATGTTGTAATCTTTATATTACAGCATTGTGGGGAATGTTGTAATATCTTAGATTTCCTTTCTATCTATTTCCTTTTTATTCCTCTTCAGTTTGAGTTTTTGATACACAAATTGTTCTAGTAAGGTTGTCCTGCCATAAACCCTTGGTTTTTATGGTGTAAGGTTGTCCTTAGAACAACATTTGTATCAACCTCTCAATACTAGAATTTTGAGGTTGTTGCTTCCTTTGATTATTTGCAATTCATTTGGCTATATTATTGTTTAATTCCGTTATTATTTTTTAATTTGGCATAGTCTTATTCACCCCCCCTCTAGGACATATAGCTCGGCCTTTTCAAGTGGTATCAAAGCCTAATAACTCGTTTTTATTTATTATATTTGGATTTATTTCCTAAGCTAATCGATCTGAGCTATTTGAGATGTCAAATTTTGATAACCTTTCAGTCACTAGGTCTCCACCATTTGATGGCTCCAATTATGCCTATTAGAAAGCCAGAATGAGGATTTTCCTAAAATCCATGGATGAGAGCGTGTGACAAGCCACAATGACTAAATGGACCCCTCCTACCACTGAAGTAACTGGTACTGATGGATCCAAATCTATGAGAATTACACCTTATTTATCTTGGAACACACTTCAGAAAAGTGAGAGTACTGCCAATGCAAAAGCACTAAATGCAATCACTTGCGCACTATCACCGGATGAATTCAAAAGAATTATATCCTGTGATACTGCAAAGTAAGCCTGTGATATTTTAGAAATGACACACGAGGGAACAACAATTGTAAAAAAATCTAAAGTCCAAATCCTTACAACTAAATTCGAGGAAATACGTATGGAGGAAAGTGAAGCTTTCATGGACTTTTATACTAGATTAAATGACATTGTTAACTCTATGTGGGGTCTTGGTGATAAAATTCCAGAAAGTAAAGTTTGTGCAAAGATACTACACTCACTACTTGAACGGTTTAATTTAAAGGTGACCGCGATCCAGGAACTTCGTGATACCGACAATATGAGGGTAGAAGAATTGGTTGGGTCTTTACAAACCTATGAGTTGAATTTTAAAGCTCCTAAAGGTAAATCAATTGCTCTTAAATCTTCTAAATGTTTTTCTCAAGAAAATTGTAGTAATTCTGAAGATGATATGGCCCTTTTAGCTAAAAAGTTTTATAAGATTTTCAAAAGTAAAGAGAGGGTTGATTTTCAAAAATCAAATGATAAGAAAAGATCTAAATCTAAAACTTGGAAATCTTTGAAAGATAATCAATGTTACAACTGCCATGAATATGGGCATTTAGTGAACAAGTGTCGTAAAAAGGACAAACCGAAAAAGAAAGGAATGTTGGCTACTTGGGATGAATCTTCTGGCTCTGATGCCTCTTCTAAATCAGAAGATTCTGAAACCGAGTCAGGCAATGATGTCAAAGCCCTTATGACTCTAGCCAAGTTCACTTTTTCAGATCATGATGATTCAACTAGTGAAGAAAATCTGAATAATGACCATGAAAATGAAGAAGATCTTCAAGATGCTTACAATGCCCTATACAAGGAAAGTTGTAAAATTGCGGTAAAACTAAAACTTCAGAAAGAAAAGTTTTCCAAACTAAAAGAATATTTTGATACTCATGTTTTAGAAAAGTTCTACATTTTAGATTATTTTGAAAAAACTAAACGCGATTTAGATTTCAAAACCTCCCTTATTGAAAATTTACAATCTGAAAATGAAAAACTAAAACTTGAAGTCTCTTCACTTTTGAGTTTAAAAGACACTTGGAGGTATGCCCAACGTGATCCTAAGTTAGAAAAACTATTCTCCGGATCTCGAAAATGTGGCGACCGATCCGGTTTGGGCTTCGACAACAATCTTCCTCCCAAACATAAGAATACTCCTCCTAAGTTTGTGAAAGGAGAGTCTTCAAACTCAAAAGGGAAAAGTTCAAATCAAAATTTTTCTAAAAATTCTAAAACTTTTCAATCCTTAAAACCTAAAAGCAACCATATCAACTATAACAATCAGAATCGTAATCCTTTAGCTGAGAAAATTGTTGATTTACTTAAGGAGCTCTTAATATCTAACTCAAATGGTCGGTCTTATAACAACTACAAACACAAGAAGACCAACTATCCTCCTAAACCCAAAACTGTAATGAAATGGGTTCCTAAGGTTACTTGCTTGGTTGCCCACACGACTTTCAAAGCTTCAAGCCATTTAAAGTGGTACCTAGACAGTGGATGCTCCAGACACATGATTGGTGACAAAGGTTTGTTCACCAATCTTAAAGACATGACTGATGATTCAGTCACATTTGGTGATGGTAGCAATTGCAGGATTATTGGCCAAGGTACGGTTCAACTTTCTAACCTCCCTTTATTTGAGAATGTTTTATATGTAGAAGGTTTAAAACACAACTTATTAAGAATTTCTCAAATATGCGATAAAAATCATAGCATAAAATTTTCTAACCTAGGGTGTGAAATTTTAAATAAAGATGGTTCAGTAATATTAACTGGTCGTAGAACTTTTGAAAACTGCTACATTGTAAGTGAGTCAAGCTCGTCTAATCTATCGTGCTACATGGTCCATACCGATGAGACCGAGTTATGACGTAAACGCCTTGGACATGTACACTACTGCAACTTATATAGATTGAGCAAAAGAGTTAGTAAGAGGCTTATCCAAAATACAAAAAAATAGATAAAATATGTGGCGAATGCTAGATTGGCAAGCAAACTAGGAGTTCTCACAAAAAGGTGGACTCCAATGCTACATCTAAACCGCTCAAACTCCTCCATATGGATCTGATTGGACCTACTATAACGGAGAGTTGAGGTGGTAAAAAGTATATTCTGGTGATCGTTGATGACTTTACCAATATACTTGGGTAGTCTTCTTAAGAGACAAATCAGAAAGTCTCGATGAAGTTAAAAGGGTACTTCGACGTATCCAAACTGAAAAAGAGACTCAAGTCTGTAAGATCCGTAGTGATCATGGATCAGAATTTAAGAATATCGGAGAATTTTGAAGAATATTTCATATGTTTTGCCCAAAACACCGCAACAAAATAGAATAGTAGAAAGAAAAAATAGAGTGCTTCAAGAAATGACTAATGAAATGTTAAACAGTATGAAGCTCCCTAAAAATCTTTGGGCCGAAGCCGTAAATACTGCGTATTATATAATTAACCGTATCTATACTAGAAAATCAAATAGTAAAACAGCTTATGAAATGTGGTTTGATAAGAAACCTACTGTCAAATACTTTCAAGTTTTTGGCAGCAAGTGCTATATTTTACGTGACCGAGAAAATCTAGGAAAATTTGACACCAAAAGTGATGAAGGGATATTTTTAGGGTATGCTTTGAATAGTCGAGCATATCAGGTTCTTAATAAGACGACCAGTGTGATTCAAGAATATATTAATGTGGTTATTGGCGGTCACTTGAATACATCGGTCTCTAGTTCAGATAATGATGAAGTACTTCTAATTGATAAACCAGATTCTTCATCAAGTCAAAATAACTCTGAACTGAGAATTGTTAAAGACCATCCATCTAATGAAATTCTTGGAAACCCTCTCACTGGTGTACACACTCGTAGACAACTAGAAGATGTGTGTAACTATGTACGCTTTACATCCCAGGTAGAACCGGCTAACGTAAAAGAGCTCTTTCTGACGAAAATTGGATAGTTGCGATGCAAGAAGAGCTTAATCAATCTGTTAAAAATGATGTTTGGTACTTAGTTCCTAGGCAAAAAGATAAACATATTATCGGAACTAAATGGATTTTCAAAAACAAGTTTGATGAACTTGGTAATATAATTAGAAACAAGGCTAGACTGTTTATACAAGGGTACACTCAAATCGAAGACATCGATTATGATGAACCTTTGCCCCAGTAGCTTGTCTTGAATCAATCAGACTGTTTATATCCATTGCATGCTTTAGAAAGTTCAAAATATATCAAATGGACATAAAGAGTGCCTTCTTGAATGACGATTTGTATAAAGAAGTGTATGTTGAACAACCAACGAGTTTTGAAGACCCTAAGAATGCTGATCATGTCTATCGCCTAGAAAAGGACTCTCTACGGTTTAAAACAAGCTCCCAGGGCATGGTATGAAAAATTGACTAAGTTTTTACTAAGTCATAGCTTTATAATGGGAAGTGTTGATAATACATAATTTGTAAAGAAACATAATGATCACATTTTAATAATGCAAATATATGTTGATAATATTATTTATGGATCTACCTGTGCTAACATGACTGTTGAGTTTGCAGATCTTAAGAAATCTAAGTTTGAAATGAGCATGGTTGGGGAATTGAATTATTTTCTAGGGTTGCAAGTTAAACAGCAACCTGATGGTTTCTTTATTTCCCAAACCAAATATGCTCTGAACTTAGTTAAAAAGTTTGGATTTGAGAATGCTAAGAATTTTGATACTCCTATGAGTATGACTCTAAAACTCTCAAAGGATTCTACATGTAAGAAAGTGGGTCCTAAATTATATCGCATATGATATGTAGTTTGTTGTATTTAACTGCAAGTCGTCCTGATATTACATTTAGCGTACGAATTTGCGCTAGATATCAATCTGACCCTAAAAAGTCACATTTAACTGCTGTTAAGCGGATTATGCGATATGTGGCAAGTTCAGCTAATCTGGGTCTTTTGTATCCACATGAAACTAGTGTTCAATTAGCTGGTTACTTTGATGCTGATTGGGTTGGTAACGTTGATGATAGGAAATCAACCAGTGGTGGTTGTTTCTATGTTGGGAACTGTTTAGTTTTTTGGTAAAGTAAGAAACAAAGTTCTGTATCGCTCTCAACTGCTGAGGTTGAATACATTGTTGCTGGTAATACATGTACTCAGCTCATATGGATGAAAAGAATGTTAAGCGATTACAGAATTACGTAAGATACTATGGTTTTATATTGTGATAATTTCACTGCAATCAATATATCTAAAAATCCAATCCAACATTCTAGAACCAAGTACATTGACATTAGATATCATTATATTCGTGAATTAATGGAAGAAAAGATAATTTCTTTGGAATACATCCCGATTGAGACTCAACTTGCTGACATATTCACAAAACCGCTCGACAAAATCAGGTTTTATAAATTAAAATTTGATCTTGGTATGTGCAATTTAAATTGATTAATTATGCATTTCTATATCATATTGTATATATTTGTTATTTTAAATGATTAGAATTTCAAATTTGATGAAAAATGCATATTTTTTGGCTGTGCACGACCAGTTAAGTACATACTAGACCAGTCGTTGAATGACCGGTTGAGAATGTCCTTGACCAGTCGTGTAGCGCAGACTGGTATTTTAATTTGGGGGGAAAACCCTTTTTTCCTCATTTGTGCTTCTTCTCCAACGAGTCTAAGCTCGACCGGTCGTACCCAACTTTCTTGATCTTCAAGGTTAGTGCGTTAATTCCATTTTTCTTGTAGATTCAAGTCCGTATCACTTCATTTTCATACTTGGAGTGATTTATTTCTTGTATCTTTGAGGTTTTTGGGGTTTTCTTCTCCAAAATCTGATTTTAAGAAAACCTACTCTACATCTTTTGCAACCTTTTGATTTCTTGTATTCTTAGTTGCAAATGGATGCTAGAGGTAAAAAGAAAACTTCCTGTGGTGCTTCAACATCTAGATCGACACCTATCACACGACGCCACTTTCGGTCACCCGAAGATGATCCCTCCTATCTACGGGATTTACGGTTGTGCAATGTGATAGTTGAACGACCTGTGCATATTGAACATATTTCTCTATTTGAGATCTTTCCTCTTCTCCAAGCTGTACGATGGGATAACATTCTACATTGGGGTGGGCCGGCATACCGGTCTATTACCCAAGCTATGTTTGCATGTATTTCTGATTTTTCAACTGAAAATTTAACTTGTATTATAGTAACTAGAGAAGGTCCATTTGAGGTAGACCAACATTTGATTTCTGGCCTAATGGACTTACCTATCAATGATGAAGGTATTTCAATTAGCACTCTAGTAGCTAAACCATCTGAATCAGAAAAACGTATGCTTACTAGAGCATTGTGTAATATAGATGCACAATGGAGTCAAAATGGGAATGCGCTTGCTTCAAAGTATTTGTTACCCAGATACAGGGTCATTCACAGGATATTTATTTCAAATATTTATCCACATTCTGGTAACAAAACCGAACTTACCGCTTTTATGGTTTGGATTTTGCATTCCATCATCTCTGGTACATCTATTTGTCTTCCTTCTTTGATCTGTCATTCCATTATACAATTCCGTCTCCATCCTGGACACGGTGATATTCTTTTTGTATATCTTATGACTGTGTTAGCCACTCATATGTTAGTAGCTATGCTTGTTGGAGAAGCTCTCATACAACACCTTATTTTCACAATTCCAATATCAACAAAATGAATTTGAGGTTGGCTGATGGCCAAGTCAATGAGGGTGTTGGTGGAGCTGAAGCTGTGAATGAGAGGATGGCAATTTACCTCCAGATGATATTAATATGGATGATATCTTTAATGAGCTTGAATCAGATTCTGAGGCTGACCCTGATTATCAGCCTTTTGATTTTGCAGAGAGGTTGCATTCTCTTGAGGAACAGGTGGCTCAGATTCGTGTAACCCAGGATTCTCATTTTGTTTATATGCGTAAATATATGAGGCACATTAATAAGGGTTTACGCCAACTTGATCCATCTATTCCTGCTCCCTCTTCAGGATCTAATTAGTATTTTCTTATTTTAGATTGTAATAACTTTTATGATTCTTTGCTTCCTTTTGGTTTGTGGGATTGTCTTTTCTTGAACTTGAATGATGTTGATTAATGATACTTGCACTTTGCTTGCTTATGAATTTTCATATCTTGTTCCTTTATTCTTCCTTGTTTATCTACATCCTATTTCCTGTATAGGGTTCTTCCTTGTCATATTGTGACAAAAAGGGAGAGAATGTTGACATGCTTGATATATGGTGTTTGTGATTTAAGGCATGTGGATTGTGGATGGAGGATAGGAGTAAGGGGGAGTAGTAGCAATAGCAAAGCAAATCTTGCTTTCTTTCTTTTAGAACTGGTGCATGATTATTTAACTAGGTTGATTGGTTTATATTGTGCATGATTCTTTGTGCGTATAATGCCTATGTTTATATGGAGTGTGTTTTGTGTTTTGTCACAAATTTGACAAAGGAGGAGATTGTAAGTGCTATGGGTTCCAGCTCCTATAATTGTCAAATTTTGTAGTGTCAAAACCTCTCTTGAAATATGTGTCGTGTATAGCTCTCCTACATAATGAAGACTGTGCATCACTTTAGAACAAATATTTTTTACTTCAAGAAATGCAAGTTTACATGGTCATGTTCAAGTACAAGTACAACAACAAGTTCAAGATTCATAGATTAAGCTCCAAGTCAAGACAAAGTCTTTTTCTTTGGACCTCTTTGGACCTCAAGCTCAAAACTAAAGAGGTTTCAAATTCAAGCTTCTTAAAGTTACAATTTCAAGATTCAAATTAAAGCTTCAAAAGGTTTCAAGTTTAAGCTTCATCATGTAATGATCACAAGCTTTGAACTTCAACGATCAACTATCAACCGAAGGAAAAGAAGTTTCAATATTCATACTTCATGAATAAAGGTATGAATGACCTTAGATTGACCTTAGGGTAGGTCATTTTGAATACATGATTCAATAATATCATTTTATAAGTGAATGGTCTGTTTCTCGACTAGTCCTGGCCTCTGGTCGACTAGTCCTAGCATTGGCTCGACCAGTCCAAGAAATTCCACGACCAGTCCTAAGTTTGTTGTAAATTTTTAAAATTTTTTGTTAAGCTACGACCAGTCCTGGAGATTACTCGACCGGTCGTGTGAATAGTGCTCGACTCGATCACGACCATCCTGCAGCTACGACTCAAAGTCCAGCAACTATTCCTGGTTTCACACGACCAGTCGTGGGCAAGTCACGACCAGTCGTAGAGGTCTCTTGACCGGTCGTGGAGGGCCTACGATCAGTCATGGAACGACTTTATTCGATCGTGCTCAAAATTTTAAAAATCAGTTGGTCCTACGACCAGTCGTAGTGTTCACAGGACCAGTCGTGAACGGAATTTCTTCACTTATAAATAGACGACGAATTTCAGAGATTTTCATTAAATTCAAGCTAAATCAATACGTCACTCTGAGAGATAAGTTAGTCGTTATTTTAAGCTATATTGTGCTCAATTAATATTCTCTTTTAATTGCTTTCTTTGCATTTGATTTTGAATTTCCACATTCCAATTTTATTTGAACGAGGGATTGAAGTATTCCAATTTCTTGGAATCAAAATCAAATCAAGCTAGCTCAAGGTACTTTGAATCTAAAATCAATTTAGAACCTAGAACCATTTCATAAGTGAGTATTGGACATTGAACTTCTACGTTGAACTTCTACTTCGACTTGGTTCTTTCAGGCTACAGCAAGGAGAATATCTAAGTATTTTATAGTTTTTATAAATTCCTTTGTTTTGGTTTTTGAGATTGTGCCAGAAAAATCTCTATTTTGGTTTGTCTGAGGTGATCTAGAAAACTTTGAGTGTGGGGTTTTTTGAATTGTGTAAGCCCACTTGAAAGACACAATTATGAGGATTTTAGGTGAATCTGGAAAAACCTATTTTCATAGTGAACGCTAATATCCACTGTGTGAGGATATTAGGAGTAGAGTAGCTGTGTGGCTATTATTTAACAGTTGGTGTACACACAGGCGAACCACTATAATTCTTTATGTTTTGTGGATGTGTGGTTTATTTTCTATATCTTTTATCATTCAAGATTGTGGGATGTATTTGTGGATGTGAATGTTGTAATCTTTACATGTTAGCATTGTGGGGAATGTTGTAACAACTTAGATTTCCTTTCTAACTATTTCCTTTTTATTCCTCTTCAGTTTGGATTTTTGATACACAAATTGTTCTAGTAAGGTTGTCCTGAAACCCTTGGTTTTTATGGCGTAAGATTGTCCTTAGAACAACATTTGTATCAATCTCTCAATACTATAATTTTGAGGTTGTTATAAAACATTTGTGGACTTATGAATGTTTCAATTATGGTCATTCAATCCCCACTGTTTCATCTTTTATAGCTTACTTGAGTTTTTAATAAACCTCATTTTTTGTCACATGTCTTAAAATGAGCTCTCAGAATGAATGGACATGGTAGATTTCTAAAAAACACAATGGTTGGCCCCACCGGCTTCCTAGCGCAGGATCTCCCTATGGAAGCCTTTGGCATGAAATCCACCTCCATACTGGTAGGTGGTATGTGGGCCCACACTGCTGTAACTGTTTTACGTTGCAGCCTTTTTTTTTTTTGCTCAGTTTAAGGTATATGCCCAATGTAGACACCCCATTCACAGGAAAGGCAAAACCTCAGCTGGGACACGTGGCGTTAATTCTCATGTGTCTTAAGATTTATGACAAATTACGCATATAAACGGATTGCCAAGTATCCGCCCACCAGCAGCGGCCGAAGGTTTTCATACCTATTTAAACACCATCTTCCCTCATAGGTATTAAGAGGCAGAAGCGGAATCGGATAAAAGTTCTTCAGTTTTTCTTGATTATTATTCCCTAACAATGGAAGGGGGGGGGGGGGGTTCTACCACCTAGGATTCTCTTCAAATAATCATACCTACGCCTAGGTTCTGCCCCAACCAACAACAACAATCTAACTCAACAAAGTTAGCCTTCTCATACCAAGAGTAGAGTCAGGATTAGGGACATCCGACTATCTCTTTTCTGACTCAAGAAAATGGTATTTGACTTTTTTTTGTACTTTCCATCACATGATAATCCTGCGTCCTGTTCGTTGTTTTATTATTATTATTATTATTATTATTATTATTATTATTATATTGCATTTACTTTCCATTGCTATATTTTATTTTGTTCGCCTACCCGGCGCCTCGACTCTGTGAAGTAAGGCTAAGATCTTTTATCTTTCCTATTGTTTATTTCTTATTCTGCTTTTCTGCCTATTGTCTTTTGATTTTGTTAAACAATGCTAGGATCTACTTACTTTTTCCTTTTTGCCTCCCCGTCCCTCTTGTAGGGTTATATGTAGTATGGCTATATGAATAACCTCTCTCTCTCTCTCTCTCTCTCTCTCTCTCACACACACACACACACACACATATGATTTCCTTAAAAATTGGACGTCCTCTAAAGTAGAGACCACACGTGAGTGTGGATGAGAGAAGGTGCTTAACCCCTTCTTCTCTCGCAACTGAGACCTTTATCTAGACCACCAGGATTGCAAGTCAATCACATGAGTCATTTAGGTAATAAGATTTTCATAATTCTTCGGCCTTACCAGGTGAGTTTATAGCTCTAGCCGACCGTGAACTGTTGCCTCACCAAATAGGTTAGTGGGGACTCCATTCCTTTAAATGCATATTGTGGCAACCTTGGAATGTATTGCAAAGCCAAGGAAGCAAAAACAAGCCAAATAAGCACATACGACTATTATTGCAAGACCAGTAATCTCGTGAGACATTCCATACGCTTCAACTTTGGCACCAGCATGTTTCTTATGGACCAAATTGACGAGTTTTGATTGTGACCCTATTTTAGTACTGTAACACCTCGAGACTTGTACCCTAATGACCGTACGAGTGCTACGATTCCAATGCCGCGTGACACAAACCATTGCGACTCATAGATTAGAAGCTACAGTTTTGACAAAATCCGAAGTGGGCCGTGCAATGCATGCGGCCCCACTTGCGCAAATTCATAGGTTGTCCAATCAATCAATTAATCCATCCATCAATTAGCCCATGACTTCTTTCTCCCTATTAGTCAAAGCAACCCATGCCTTGCCCATGCAACCCATACTTTTTCTCATGCTTAGCCATCCATCTTTCCTTCTTTCTCTACTCATTTTACCCCTTCATCTTTTCCTATCCCTCATATGTCATAAAAATTCTACCACAAATTCCCTGACCCCTCTCATTTTTATCACCATTTGCTAGAAAGAGTAAGAGAGATTAAGAGAAAGAAAAGGATTAGAGAGAATTAGGGAGAGATTAAGAGAGAAAGAGAGAAGAGAGAGAGAGAGAGAGAGAGAGAGTGTGTGTAATGTCCGAGAAAAATTCGTACAAAGACCCGAGTACCATCTCAGGTAGATATCACTCAGGACCGAATCCTTTAGAAATTAGACAAAAATTATTAAGTGCTAAACTAAATAATCAATGGAATTAGATTGAACTGCTTTCAATACGAACTGCAAGGCCCAAAACTAGTAGGATCGTTAATGCTACATTACCTAGAAACCTAGGATCGATCTCAAAACCCAGTTGCTCTCAGGAGTGCATTGAAACTCCGTATCGGACCTGGACCATACGTCGAAAGTCCAATTACTACGAAACTATACAGTTATGACCGCCTTACTGGGCTTGACAACCATCTCAGAAATCAAGTCCTAATAGTATTCAGAAGCGCACAGCTTGAGCCCGGAGCGAAGTGTGTGAGAAATGCGAATATCTTTAGAAAATGAACTCAAACTTAAGTGATTTGGGTCGTTCGTTTGCAGGCCAAATATAAGGTTTCATACCGTCAGATTCAGACCCAACTACACCCTCACATTAGGAAAAATTTCCAACACATGTCAGTGTACTTGTGGCCCTGATCGAGTAACGATGACTGTTGAACTGAAACAGGTCCTCTGCGGTCGATCCACAAATCCGATTGGACCGAAAACTTAACCTGACGTAGATCCATCGTCAGGGAACTTACTTCAGATCGTATGCAGAAGAGGGGCCTCTGATGGGCTCCGTTGGATCGAAACAGCCACTCTTTGGCTATAACCTAAGTATACCATGGCCCTGGGGCCATTTGCATCAGTTCTGGGCCTATATAAGAGCCTTAACCCACCCATCTCTCATTCCATACGAATTTCAAACCCTAGGAGAGAGAAGAGAGGAAAAGGAGAAGGAGAAAGTGAGGAGAAGAGAGAGAGAGAGAGAGAGAGAGAGAGAGAGAGAGAGAGAGAGAGAGAGAGAGAGATCGTTGCTGGGCTTTGATCCCACCACTCCACGTGCCGAATCATCCTTCCCATATCGCTATTTCGGCGATTTCGACTCTGTTCTTGGGTAAGAAATCCTAACCCTAATTTATTTGAGGGATCCAAATAGAGTAAGTGATGAAATAGTTAACCTATTTCATGCTACAGGTGTCGTTGTATCGTAGGCAAAGGCATAGTGTTTAAACTGAGCTTGTTACGAGTTTACCGACGAAAGGTGCGGACTATAAATGCTTAGGTTATGGTTTTCAAGGCTTTCAATGTCAGTTAATGATTTATGACTGACTTGATTGCTATCAATGTGCTTAGATACGATGTTTTCCGTATATTATGCATATATATAAACTATGTTGATTATAAGGCATTCCATGTGTTCGTTGAAATGTTTGAATGAATATAGAATTTGGATTTGTGCTTGCCATGATTATGAATTATAAATATATGATTGTTGTGTCAAGCCCCAAACCCAGAAATCGGATTCTCAGGAATCCCGATTGCCGAATTTGGTGTAGACAGCATCCATAGTACCCCATTCTCGGTTCCCAGCGCCTAAATGCTAGGTTCCAATCCTGGAATCCTACAAGGAGGTTTTTTTTTCAACGTGCATTTATCTTGTAAGAGGCATAACCACAAGTTTACCCAAATCACAAAGGCAACATCGTCATCACATATCCACTAATATAATCATTTGAGTACATTATTGAAAAGGAAATACATGCATATAATAAACTCTCCAGAGGCTCTGCCACACGTTCCTGCCCCAGCTCGATTGCGTCCTATTATTACCTGCACGCATCTATCGTGCATAAGCTTATAGAAAGCTTAGAGGGTGGTGTAAGTGTGTGCATAAGATAAGTGCTAATCATTTAATACAATCCCTTAATCATACAACATCGGAATTACGTACTGGCATGAATCATACGATATCAGAGTAAGCGAAAATACTGCAAGTCCATAAGAATATCATCAACCTCATCTAGGATATGCGATGAAAAGATATAATAAGTCAATATCATATACTAAGAAAGTAATGTAAATCGGCTATGTAATATGGAAACACAATGAATCAGATATCAGATATCGAGGATGCAATCAAATATACAATTCGGGAGAGTTACAAATACCATCAGCCTTATCTAGGTCATATAAATGCAGACATAGAGTAACCCAAAATGCCATATGCTATGGATGTAATGCGATATGCGGTGAAAATGGAATGATTATGCTGGAGTGTGAAGTCGGGATGATATACGTAGTATCGCAGGCTATGGGGTTCATCACAAGGGATTTCTATCCAAACTAATCCCATACCTAATTTGGACAATCAGACTCAATGTGGTAAACTCCTGATCTCAGAGTAGTCGCGCACCCCAACTGAAATCCTGGCCGTTGCGAGTATACACGTAACAAATAGTTGCGCACCACCAGCCCGAGTGGATAGTGAATGAATGAATGAATATGCAACTCCTACTCAATAAGTCTACATATCAGTGCTGTTCATCTTTGGGATCATCATTGGGGTATAGTACACTCTACACCAGCTTGCCGCCCCATCAAGCTCACAACTGGGTAAGTGGAAAAGACCTCACTATCCGTCTGGCCAGTAGTCGGCCAATATCTACCTGGCACGTCGATAGCGGACCCATTCATGAGCTGGTCAAACTCAGCCTAGCTATGCCTACTTCCTCAGGTGGGTAAGACCACACCCCCTCCCAACTAACCACGACACAGTGGGAGACGCAGCCTACTGGTATACGACCCTCATGCGCTTATATATATCCACTCGGTCTCGACGTTGGGGCGTCTTCTGGTACCAAAAGGGTTTATGGATTTTCACCCAGGGCCATCTATGACAGCCCAATGCTAATAACATATTTTCGGTGTCCCATCTGGCCATCCACGATATGCCTGTTGAGGCTACGACCCTGATCTCGCTAGGGCGTACAATAATCACAACACAATGTCAGATGCATGAGTCATACAATCCAGTCATGCATCAATCCTGCGCATACCGTGCTCTCATGTGAGACAATCTCCACCTATCAGGGAGTCTCATAACAACCTGCCCAATGACATATGTAATGGTCAACCATATCTCATAACAAACATACAGATGATGCGTATGGGCATGTATCATGGTGCTATGCTGTCACATACTCATAATCGGTATTGATAACCGGCACTGATAATCGACCTCGACAATTGGCCTTGACAATCAGAATCGGCCAAATAAGGCCTAAGGGAAGGTCACAATGTGGACCTTAAACCATCATTGCCCAACAATGTGACCCTTTAACCATCATTGCTCCCAAGGAGTGGCTCACATAGAGCCAAACATAAAGAGGACCCATGACCTCACACGAGGGCCTAGTATACAATAAATGGACCACGCGACATGGGCCTAATACCTATCACAATGGGCCCTGCCCATAGGCCACAAATATATCACAATGGGCCTTACCCGTGGGCCTCGACACACGGGCCATAAATACATCATAATGGGCCGAAAGTATATCACAATGGGCCACAACATTTGGGTCGGAAATACATCACAATGGGCCATGACATATGAGCCAAAAACACATCACAATGGGCCACGACCCACGGGCTTCAAATACGCAACAGGTGGGCCCCATCACATGGGCCATAAATACATTACATCAGGCCTTTCCCATGGACCTCGAATACATCACAATGGGCCTCGAATACATCACATGAGCCTCATCACACGGGCCTCAAATACACAACAGGTGGGCCCTACACCTGGGCCTCAAAACACGCAAAGGTGGGCCCTGCTCATAGGTCAAAGATACATCCTGATGGGCCACATGTATATCAAAGTGGGCCTCTCGAATGGGCCACCAAATACATCAAGGTGGGCCGCATCACCTGGTCCAGCATAGATATACAATACATGCATCATGACAGATTGCACAAATAGATGACATAAATATACAATACATACAACACGGCGATGATAAAACAGATACACCATGGTGTATTTCATGGATGAATAACAGGGATAAGACATACATCATGGTGGTCCCCACCATTGTCAAAGGCATGGATGGTGTGGATATACATATGCCATCGAGGTGGGCCCTACTCAGCACATTCCAAATGAACGGTACAAGACACATCAATATGGGCCCCACCCGTCCAGGACAGACGAACTACTTGAATAAAACACGTATATAATGGTGGGGTCCCATAGGACGTTCATGCACAGACGGTGTGGATATAAAATAAATACATCAAGTTAGGTCCCACTCCCACACGTGCCACACGTGTGGGGTGGGCCACGCCCTAAACAGATGGATGTGGGTGAATATAGAACACATACATCAAGATGGGCCTAATCACATGGGCCTCATATATATACCGAATAGGCCACACCAATTGGGCCTTACATACATTACAATGGGCCATAACCCTTGGGCCTTGCATACATCACAATGGGCCTCATAACATGGGCCTCATATATATTAAGGTGGGCCTCAACAACGGGCCTCATACAAATTAAGGTGGGCCTCAACAATGGGCCATAAATATGGCCAGTGGCCACATCACATGGGCCACATGAATATCAAATGGGCCACACCCAAATATAAGTGGTGATAAGGATTTCCACCAATAGAATTTCCAAGGGTTTAATGGCAGACGCTCAAACCCACTGTTTTCTATAATGTGGCACACCTGATCCTAGATCTGTCTTATTTTTATTTTTTTCTCAAGCCTTAAAAATGAGCTTGCCAAAGGTTGGACGGTTTGGATGTAACACATGCATCATGGTGGGTCCCATAGGGATGGACAACATAGTAAGCATAGATAATTCATGGTGGGGACCCCACTGATGGAAGGTGTGGAGTACACACATCAGTGGGTCCCACGTGGGGCCCACCATAAAATTTATTTTCCACCCAATCTGTTCACGAGGTCACACGGACCCAGGTGAAAAGGAAAAACAAATTTTATAATGATCCAAAACTTCTGTTAACCCAAAAAGGGTTTCAATGGCAGACGTTCAATCAACACTGTTCCCTGTGATGTGGGCCACCTAAGTCACGTACACGGCTGATTTTTGGGGCGGCCCACTGCCCTGAGGGAGGCCCACCAAATGCAAGGTGTTGATGTTCATCACACATCACGGTGGGGCCCATGGCTGGGACCCTCCTGCCTCCAGCGACCACGCTGTAGGATGCTGCTGCGCGTCCTTGGGCTGTCATGGCAGTGGCAGCAGCGTCTGCTGCTGCTGTTGGTTTTTTTTTTTTTTTTTTTTTTGTAAAAATGAAAATTTGCATTTTTTCCTGGGTGGGGCCCACATTAGGCAGATCCACTCCAGCCATTAGATCCTACGGCTCATTACAAACTAAATGATCCCAATATCCGAGGTATTTTGGCATATAGAAACTTTAAAGTGAATTTTAACGGTTAGAACCACTATTTTCTATACTATGGCTTGCCAGATAATCAGATTGGCTTCATTTTTCGGCTTAACGCCTAAAATGAGCTGAGGAATGGAATGGACGACGTGGATTAAATTAATGCATCAAGGTAGGGCCTGTATGAGCAGCTACCCCAAAAGCTTAGATATATATATAATATATATATATATATATATTATATATATATATATATATATATATATATATTGTGTAGCTGTTAGTACACACATGTCAGTACATGCACACCATGTTAGCCACGCTCTGTTTAGCGTCCAGGGACACTGGACGACATGGATATAACACAAGCATCATAGTGGGTCCCACATGCACGTGGCCCATCATGCATCTATATATATATATATTAATATATAAATATAATATATTATATACCATTTAGTTCAATGTCTGGAACTTCCCACAGTCCCTAGAGTGGACGGTATGGATCTCCCTGAAATGTGGTGGGCCACACCATCTGATGGATGGAGTAGATTTAACATATCGGTGGGGCCCACTTCATTTTAAGGGAGAGAGAGAGAGAAATATACGTGAAGGGGTGGGACCCCGCCACTATTGGGCCCTCCCAAATACAATGTATTCATCAAGTGGGTCCCACAATAAGTGGGCTCTTAGAAATTGAAATCAACGGTAAATCACCCACCTATTGCACTCCTCCTTGATCCCTTTTACTCCTATGCTCCTTGCCTTCACTTTTGATGGTAGTTGATGGAGTTTTGATGGTGGGGATGAGAGGTGAGAGGGTAGGAAAAGTAGGCCACACTTGGCTTTGGGAGAGAGGGGGCTTGGACGTAGGATGTTTGTTGCTTGGGAGTGAAGAGATTGAATGAGAGAGAGTTGGAAGTGATGGGTGATATGGGATGGGTGATGTGTGATGGGTGATTGGTGGAGTGATGGGTGATGGGTGGAGTGATGGGGTTGTAAGAAAGGGATGGGTGGAGAGAGAGAGAGAGTTGACTTTGAGAATGGGAATAGATGGGTTATTGTACTTGGGGTATGGCTTGTACTTAACCTGATTGATTGATGGGACATGTTGTAGAGATTCCCTTGAAATTCGCAACGTGCGGCATTTCTTTGAAATGAACGCAGGTCCACATCTCCTAGCCCGGGTATCGTATCAGTGCTCGAGTTGCGGCGTTGGAACCACGACGACGGCGCGGTCGCTAAGGTATAAGTTTCAGGTCAAGCCGACTTCGGTATGTAGGCTTTGGCTTAGGATCGTGTGCAAACATCGGATACAGGTCGAGGGTTACCGGAATTCGACTGAAAGGACAACGAAAGCCTACATAGAACGACACGGAATAGGATACGGGCCTTATAGTTGTATGTGTGACAACTCCTTTATAAAAAGACTTGTCATAATATATGTTATAACTAATTTATTACATGTATGTTGACATGTATAGTCTAAGTGTTTGATAAAATGCCTGGATGAGAAAATGTTGGCTGAAATGTATTTAAGGAGGGTATTGAGATAGGATTCTCAATTACCTTATCTTTAGTTACAGTTTCCTTTATGTAACCTATCTTACTACTACGTGTTTTATGGATGAAATGCTACGTATAATAACATGTGCTATGTGTTTATCAAAATGCTCAAATGAGATTTATATTTCAATTGTTTGTCACATGCTGATTTGACTTTCACATATGAATTCTTAAAGTGTTTGAGTATGATTGGGACTACTGCGTAGTCCAGGCAATCGGTAATGATTCCTGAATGAGTGGCCGAACTAGTCTCGTCAGATTGGATAAGTTCGATGAATCCGAGTCGTACGATAATTGTCGACAGTGGTACCATGTCGACTAATTTGCGTACGCTCGTACCAATCGAACTTGTCATATAACCCGATTGGCCTATTATGTGTTTACCATGTATGGACACTACTACTTGAATCTAAGGTACCAACTTACCAGTGCTAAGACTCATAAGCCGGGCATGGTGGTATGGGATACCGTGGTCGAGCTGTCAGTCTACGCTGGGGAGACGAGCCTCCCCGTAGTGACCAGTGAGCAACCCAAACTCGTGAGCCAAATACGGTGGTATGGGACACTGTATTCGAGCTGTCGGCCTACACTAGCGCAACCTGGCTGTGGTCTCCAGTCGGGTTGGTGACGAACCTTTAAAAATAGACTGCCAGTTGGTAGGGCGTTGGTGGAGTGACCTCGAGTATGAAATATGCCTACCCCAGCGCAGCCTGGCTGTGGTCCCCATTCGGGTTGGTGACGAGCCTTCGAAAATAGACTGCCAGTTGGTAGGGCGTTGGTGGTAGTGACCTTGAGTGTAAATTAAGCTTACGTTGAGGTGACGAGCCTCCCGTAGCAACCTATAGTGTAAACTTGCGAACTTGCCTATCGTATGTGATAAACTAGGATTGACGACCCTAGATGGATCATTATTTAGGTTAATGAATAAAGGGGTACCTTAGCTTCCCAAACCTCCTATATGAATGAGTCTAACTAAGGAATTGGCTAATCACGCAATCACAGCAATTGAATGTGCCTTTGGCGTTGGAGTTAGCATAGAGAAGGGGTGCATGCCGCGATCATGAGATGATGTCGCAGAGGGAGGTATTAGGCGAGGGCATGCATCATTAACTCATATCATCCTTGCATTAACCAGAGTACCTAGGAATGCTTGTTATATTACTTTATTATTACTGCTTGACTGAATTGATAACGTGTTAACCTTTGCCTTATAGCTCCACTGAGTTGATCACTCACTCCCACTCTGGGACGGTGTTTTAAAACACCAACCAAACTCTGTTGTAGTTTCAGGTGATGACGATGCTTACGAGATGGACCCTGTCTTCTATGATGACGAGGAGGAGTTTTCCTGTATGTAACTCTCTGGCGAGTCTATGTAGACCTGGAGTTGCGTATCGTGGCTATAGGGATATCGATAGATGACATCACACTTCACCATTTTGTATATTTTGGAATTATACATATAACTATTTAACCTGGTGACGTTCATACTTTGGGGACTTACAATCACTTATATGCTTTATATACATATCACAGTCTTCCGCTTGCGTAATCTAATTGTCCCTGGAGTATGATATGCTGATTTGGTATAATCCCACTCATGTTTAATGCACTAATACTGAAAAGGCCTACCTATTTGTTCTAGGGGGGGAATAGGACTATGTCAAATTTAAAACTTTAACAGTGGAATTTCAATGAATAAAGGAATAATAGCACTTTAAACAAATCACAGTAGGGAAATGTAAAGCAACCTCAAATACTAGAATAGAGAGGATGATACCAATGTTGTTCTAAGGACAACCTTGCACCATAAAAACTAATGGTTTATGGCAGGACAACCTTACTAGAACAATTTGAATATCAAAAACTCGAACTGAAAGGAAATAAAGGAAATAACAAGAAATAAATTCTAAACTATTACAACATTCCCCACAATACTTGAAATGTAAATATTACAACATTCACATCCACACATACATTCCACAAACTTGAATGATAAAAGATATAGAAATTAAACAAACATTCAAATTACAAGACACAAAGAATTATAGTGGTTCACCTGTGTGTACACCAACTGTTAAACAACAGCCACACAACTTGCTACTTCACTCATAATATCCTCACACTCAGCGTTCACTATGAAAATAGGTTTCTTAGGTTTACCTAAAACCTTCACAATTGTGTCTTTCAAATGGGCTTACACAATTCAAAAACCCAACTTTTTGAGTTTTTGGCTCTCCTCAGATAACCAACACAATAAGATTTTTCTGGCTCAATCTCAAAAGAAACCAAAATAAAGGAAATTTACACAAATGTAAAATACCTGAATTTCTCTTTTTGTAGCAGCCCGGAAGAACCAATCGGAGCAGAAGTTCGAAAATACAAGTTCAATTGTCTAAAACTCACTTTGAAATGGTTCTAGATTCTAGGTTGATTTTAAATTAAACCAGTTGGGGTAGCTCTATTTGATTTTGATTCCAAGAAGAAGGAAATACAACAATTCCTCTTTTCAAATCAGATTGGAATATAGAAACAAAATCAAATTGACAAAGCTAACAAAAGAGAATATTAAATATACACAAACGTAGCTTAAAAAGAACTCAAACTTATCTCAGAGTGATGCCTTGATTTTACTTGAATTTTTTTGATATAAAACTCTAAAATTCATGTTCTATTTATAGATGCAGAAACCGCGTCTACGACTGGTCGTGTGGCCACCACGACTAGTCGAAGGATGAACTGCATTTTGAAATTTCAATCGTGATTAGATAAAACCGTTCCACGACTGGTCGTAGGGTGTCCACGACTGGTCGTGAGGCCTCCACGACTAGTCGTGACCAACCCACGACTGGTCGTGGAGAACCAGGAATGGTTGCTGGAGTTTGAGTCGTAGCTGCAGGACTGGTTGTGAATAAGTCGGCACTGTTCCTACGACCGGTCGAACAGACTCCAGGACTGGTCGAAGCTCAACCAAAAAATTCCAAAAATTTGCAACAACTTAGGACTAGTCCTGGAATTTCTTGGACTGGTCGAGCCAATTCTAGGACTAGTCAAACAGAGTCCAGGACTAGTCTTAGAATAGACCAAACACTTATAAAATGATTCAATTTGAATTATGTATACAAAATGACCTACCCTAAAGTCAATCTAAGGTCATTCATACCTTGAATGTGAAGTAAGGACATTGAAACTTCATTTCTTCAGATGATGGTTGACCTTTGAAGATTACGAAACTTGAGATCTCTATAATTGATGTTGTTTGAATTTGAGATCTTCTAAAGCTTGGATTTGTCGTTCTTGAGTTGTACTTCATCTTGAGTTGAACATTATCTCGAGCTGTACTTGAGTCTTGAACAAGCACTTGTCTTCTGATGTTGCTCTTGAAATATTCTGAACATTGAAGCTTATAGAAGTGGACAAAGAACTTGACCTTGCATTTCTTGAAGTAGATCACTGTTCTTAACTTGTAGTGTTGATGCAGTGCCTTGAACAAACAAATCAACATGCTACACAAGACAGATTATTTTTGGCACCACAAAATTTGACAACCAAAGGAGCAGGAAACATAACACTTACAAATACAGACAACATTTAACCATCATCATCTATGTTGCATAAGTGATGCGTTGGAACTCGGGAGTTGAGCTTCTGCTCGGCCCTCGATTTTCAGGGCATTACAGAGAGAGATGGTTTGAGAGAAAAGAAAGAGATTAGGAAGATATCTAGAGGTTAAGATGAAGATGGAAGAGAAAAGAGAGATTAGAGGTGATTACGGGTGGAGAGGAGCTTGGTGGACTGTCTGATCACCGATATAAGTCGATCAAATCGTTCATCCGGCGTTGTGAGTACATGAAAGGATAAAACCCTCAATTTCTTTGTATTATACCATTTTTGGTGGGCCCACAAGGGTGGGACCCACCTTGATCATGTATGGAGTGTTGGTGGACCCCATAGTAGCGGGGGCACCTCGGTGGCTGGATCTCATTCCCTTGCACTTCCTTTCACTTTTTCCTTTCTCTTTCTTCCTTTTTTGATGATGTTGTGGGGCCCACAAGTGGGCTACACTATTAGAAAGCTTGCCCCGCACACTATCACAGCGTGGACTACCTTGTGTGGCCAACCGTAATGTTTATTTTTCATTTAACACGACAACATGTTTATGCAGATTTGGATGGTGGAAAACCATTAAAAATCGGTTGATCCAAATCTCCTTGGCCCACCATGATTTGGTCAATCTGATATGGATGGACGGAAGGGGGGAGCGGCAACCCCCTCTAGACGTTACATCATCTAGTGTACGCTACCCAGCAAGCTGCTGGAATTTTGAGGAGGCCATTGTGTGGGCCCACTCGTAGGCCCTACCATGATGAATATGTTTCATCCACGCTGTCCATATGCTTCCTCAGATAATTCTAGGCATTGAACCCAAAAATGAAGCCAATCAGAATCTCAGGTGGGCCATACTGTGATGATCAGGGGGTTGGTAAGCCTAAGCGTAAGGACGTTGCCTGAATGAGGGCTGACAGAGTGGCTTTCCACTCGTGGGACCCAAATTGGTGTATTCCTTTAATCTGCACCATCCATGTTTTCCTAGCTCATTTTGGTTATAGATACCAAAAACCAGGTTGATCCAACCATCAAGTGGACCACACCATAGGCGACAGTGGGGTGGGGTTGGGAGCACCCACGCAACGTGGGGGAGGGGTGCCCCACTCGTGGACCCCATGATGATGTATATGAAAAAAAAATTCACCATGAAAATTTTCCTTATAGGATCTCAGGAACGAAACCTAACGTATGGGAGCTGGGAGTCGAGAATGGGTTACTACGGAGGCTGTCGGCACAGAATTCAGCAATTGGAAATTTAGTGAGCCTAGTTACCAAGTTTGGTGCATGACAGTAGTGATGCCCAAAAGGATCAACCACACGCGATAATGAAAATACTATCTAGTGAAAGGCATTCTTGCACCATGTTTCGTGAAACCAACATTGAGCACATGCGCGTCGGGGGAAGGGCATTCACAAAATGAAAACTCTACTAGGGATCTGGTAGTGCTTACCATCCTAAGGTGTGACTCGAAATTAGGGACATACAATTTTCAGGAAAATCATGATTTCTGCAACACTAACATCCAGTGCATACTAGTCCTGTACTAATAGACTAACTTGATAACCTTTCAGTTCCATACCGGTCCATTTACTTTATTGCGATCATTTTGCATTCCAGTTATGCACTAGTCCCCTTATTTGCTAACCCTTGCATGCCACATTCCGTCTTGATTGATTAGCAAAACAGGAGACATGAGAGAATCAATAAAAAAAGAAAAGACAGCCAGTCATCATTACGCCCAAAAGCAGCTTGCGAGTCCGATACCCTCCAAAGTCAACATCAGACTACTAAAGTATCATTCGTACTAGCACCCATGTAACTGTGTCGACACACAAAGCAGCTTAGGCATCCCCTTCAAAATCACCCAGGCATCAGGCACCATCGCCCATAACCTCACCCTCATTGTCCACACCGGCACAAGACATGAGTAGAATCAAGGACATGTTAGCACACCTCCTTCATCTTGGGATGAATCCCACAATCCACAGTGCACCACCACCCTGCATGCACATAGGACTCTCCGATCCTACTATCAACTAGTTTTCCATCCCTCCCATGGATGGAAACCGGGTCCGCTTTCGGTACCCATTGATCTCCGTCCCAACACACCTCGACAAAAATCAACCTGCACCACAGTAGGCTCAGTCCATCTAGTCATAATCGGGCCAGTTCCACCCGCCGCCCTTGTACCTTGATCAGAATTAGTGACTGCCTACCCACATGCAGTATCAGTTTATGACTGAAACCTCATTTCCACCTCCTCACCTAATTACTTACGAGCAAATCCACCCCACGTCGGCACCCGGGCAAGGCACAGAGGTGGACCACTATGAAGAGGAGGTGGGTTGAGTCCAACAAGAGGCACAATTGACACCTTAGCGGGCTTCTGAAATAAACCTACTCCATGAGCATAACGAGGGCCAGTTCAAAGCCATGCGAAATGAAATACAATGACATCATGGGGTTGAACTCTTTTCCACTAAATTCAGGGATCTCTATCCCTTCCCAGATGCCAGGGTGGTTGCCAACTTTGAGGTGTCAAAATTTCGAAGGTGAGATGGAATAGGATGTCCCATTCACACCTCAAAGCCTTTTATAGCGAGCTTGATGCCATGGACGGAGACGAGGGAGCCTTAATTTGACCATTCTAAAAATCCTTAAGGGGTGATGTGCTCGACTGGTATACATCGCTAGACTACCATAAAATTAGAACCTGGGAAGACCTATCCAAAGCATTTGTTGACCACTTTGCATACAATCTGAACGCAACACCAAGAAGGGCAGATCTTGACGCCCTTAGGCAAAAAAGCAAGAAGTCTTATCTACCTATGTTGGCTGGTGGAGAGCCATGGCTACAAGAATGAAAACGCTAATTGATGACAAAGAATGAATTTCCATGATTGTTCAATCGGCCAACCTAAATATATAACTATTTGATCTCCTACCCGTACGCCAAGTTTGCATAGTTGATCTGCGTAGGGGAGTAGGTAGAAGCTGGAGGATCTATGATCCTTTAGGCACTATGACACTGCAAGTGACAAAGTCTCTATCTTATGTAGAGTAGGTTGTAGACACTTTCATGTCAAAATTGGACTAGAGAAGGCCCAATTAGAGGCAGAAATGATCAGGACCGTCAGAACCTTAAAACAGTCATATCTCGCAAACTGGATGAGTTTTTCGATATATCATATATGAGTTTGGGGTAGGAGAAGGCACTTTAGCCAACCAACTCACTAAGCCGAGTTTCCCACGCCAGATTTGCGAGATTCCATCAGATTGACGGTAAAAAAATCCTATTTTTTTTTTTTATTATAAATAATAAGTTTTAGATCGCATATACTTGTTCGCTTGTACCTCAAGTGCAAGGTTGTAAAGTAGTAATAACTCAGTGAGGTCGAGGTCGAACCCACAAGGACTAAATGTGTTGTAATTTTTTGAACTACTTAAGAATTAAAACTAGTTGTAAACTAAATTTGGAAATTTAAGAAAACGTTGTGATGAGGTAAATTATCAATGTAATGGAAAACTAGAACGCTAAGGATGCACTTGTAGTCATCTTAACACTACCTTACATGATTCAATCAATACTTCAGCTGGAATTGAAGTCCTAATCTATCAAGTCGAAAGATTTAGCAATTAAACCATCATAAACGTCCCAACATAAATCTGAATATTTATAGTAACGGTTTCACATATAACAGTCTTATTGTATTGATTGTAGATAGTTCAAAGCATCTACCATGCCCTTAGTCAAGGGTAGATCAAAGAATTCTATATATCAAATAATCACAAATCAAAGAAGAGAACGTTCAAGAAGTTCTTAAGCATCCACTGTGCTCGGAGTCAACGATAAATCAAAGTAAATCCAAAAATACTTCTCTATTAAACCATAAACTATGAAATATCAAACATGAATATCATAAATTGTGAGTTAAAGTAAGAGCAACATCAAAACAGACTACAAGCTTCACCTCTTAGCTCTAGCTAAGAGATTAGCTAACCAAAAACAAGATTGAACTAAAACTCTTAAAGAAAACATGAAAAAGTAACTAGAATG
>JAJHSJ010000017.1:40602695-40870540 GCA_021015155.1 Magnolia officinalis | reverse complement strand
GAAGAAGAAGAAATTCACATTCTTCCAAATTAAATCCATATCATAAATAATTCACATTCTTCCACGTCCACATTTAATCCATATCATAAACAATCTAACATTCTTCCATATTTAATCCATATCATAAACAATCCACATTCTTCCACATTTAATCCATATCATAAACCATTCATATTCAATCCGTATACACGTACAAAATTCATACCCATTCCAAATTCGGCCTATATGAACAAAATGTAATAAAAAGAAAAGAAAAAAAGTTATTATGTGATGCCCTAAGTTACCAAGGGAAACAAAGAAGTCATGATTGATTTGCTTCTTCTTCTTCTTTTTTAAGAAAGATGGGATGACACTACTTGTACCTTTGTTGAATCTGCCAAAAATTTGTACAATGATTCGTGTGGGCATGACAAAAAAGAAATGGGCCTCACCTATCGTATAATACCTTTTTCTCTTTTATAAAACTATGCTTGGGACAACAAACTCTTTCTTCCCCAAATGCGAAAAAAAAAAAAAAAAAAAAAAATCTGCAAAATTACATGATAGGAAACAATGAGTATAATTATCAGGTACAACTTATGGATAACAAAAAAATATACATGGATCACAAAAAATAATAATAATAATAATAATAATAATAATAATAATAATAATAATAATAATAATAATAAAATCAGAATTCAACCCCATACAAACAGGCCATAATACTGCATTTTAACAACAAGACATGTAGGAGCTTAGTTATTGTTCTTGATAAAGGAGCTTTTGAACAAGTTGTACAGATACAGAGAAAAGTTCATAAGTAGAAAAAAAGAATAGGAGATGCCACATAACTTTGGAAGTATAGAGAACAAAAGAAAAGAAAAGAATATGGACAACTATTCTTACATGTTTTTTTTTTTTTGACAATCATCTGCATCAAGGATTTTCACATTTCTCAAAATACCTTGATTCAAAATTAAAGGCCAAAATGGTCTCAAGTTAATCCTGTAAACAAAACTGAGAAAAAATATTTAGTTACCCATTCACGGAAACTTGAAATCAAAAATATATAAAAATGTATTTTTTATATGAGAAGACCATGTAATATAAGTGAAAACAATTTTGTAAGTGCTATGGTCTCATGCTCCTTTGATTGTCAAATTTTGTGGTGCCAAAACATCTTGTGTGCCAAAATCTCTTTCGGTGTGTCTTGTGCTTGTATGTTGATATCTATGTTTCAAGACGACATCACAATGGTTCAAGACATGTATGGTGCTCTGCTTCAAGAAATGCAAAGTTATGTACTTTGTCCTCTTCAGTATGCATCAATGTTCAGAACCTACATCAATAAGAAGAGTGTTTGTTCAAGACTCAAGTGCATTTCAAGACTCAAGTAGAACTCAAGTTGAAATTTAAAATTCAAGTTGTAGAGGATCTCAAGATCAAGCTACATCAAGTAGAGATCTCAAGCTTCAAAGGTTAACCATCATCTGAAAGAATGAAGTTCAATGTTCATACTTCATGTTCCAGGTATGATAGACCTTAGTTTGACCTTAGGGTAGGTCATTTTGTAAACATAATTCAAGATAAATATTTTTACATGAATTTGGTCGATTCTAAGACTAGTCCTGGACCTTGTTCAACTAGTCCTAGACCTGGTTCGACCAGTCTAAGAAATTCTATGACCAGTCCTAAGTTGTTGAAGATTTTTAAAATTTTGGTTATTCTTCGACCAGTCCTGGAGACGGTTCGACCGGTCATAGGGTGTCACGACTCGTCCTTCGACCAGTCCTAGAACTACGACTCAAACTCCAACAACCAAATCTGGTTGCCTACGACCAGTCCTGGGTCAGCTACGACCAGTCGTAGGTGGTCTACGACCAGTCGTAGAATCCTAAGACCAGTCGTAGAACGGATTTTTCAGATTGCGCTTAAAATTTCAAAATGTCGTTGGTGCTACGACCAGTCGAAGGGTTCCTAAGACCAATCGTAGACGCGATCTTTTCATCTATAAATTGAACACGAATTTCAGAGTTTTCATCGATTAATTTGAGAAAAGTCAAGCCTCCACTCTGAGATAAGTTGTGTTCATTTTAAGCTAATTTGTTCATATTTAATATTCTTTTTGTTAGCTTTTCTTATTTGATTTTATTCCTATATTCCAATCTTATTTGAAAAGAGGAATTGCTGTATTCCTTCTTCTTGGAATCAAAATCAAATAGAGCTATGCCCAATTTGGTTTAATTTAAAATCAATTAGAACCTAGAACAATTTCTTAAGCGAGTATTAGACATTGAACGTTGATTCGAACTTCTACTCTGATTGGTTTTACCGGGCTGCTACAAAAGGAGTAATCCAGGTATTTTACATTTATTGTAAATTCATTTCTTTGGTTTTGTTTGAGATTCGCCAAAAAAATCTCATTGTGTTGGTTATCTGAAGAGAGCCAGAAAACTCAGAAAGTGTGGGTTTTTAGATTGTGTAAGCCCAAGTTAAAAAGACACAATTGTGAAGGTTTTAGGTGAACCTGTGAAACCTATTTTTATAGTGAATGCTAATATCCCCTGTGTGAGGATATTAGGAGCGGAGTAACAAGCTGTGTGGCTGTTGTTTAACAGTTGGTGAACACACAAGCGAACCACTATATATCGGTGTGTTTTGTGATTTGAATATTCTTTTAATTTCTATATCTTTAATCATTCAGATTTGTGGAATGTATATGTGGATGTGAATGTTGTAATATTTACATTTTAAGTAAAGTGGGGAATGTTGTAATAGTTTAGAATTTATTTCTTGCTATTTCCTTTATTTCCTTTCTGTTGGAGTTTTGATATTCAATTTGTTCTAGTAAGGTTGTCCTGCCATAAACCCTTGGTTTTTATGGTGCAAAGGTTGTCCTTAGAACAACATTAGTATCAAGCTCTTTATTTTGAGGTTACTCTACATTCCTGTATTGGGGTTTGTTTTCTTTATTGTGTTGGCTATCATATTTCTTATTTTCCGCTGTTAAAATTTTAATTTGGCACAGTCCTATTCACCCCTCCTCTAGGACATATAGCTTGGCCTTTTCAAGTGGTATCAAAGCCTAATAGCTTGTTTTAATTGCTTTATTTTTGGATTCATTTCCTAAGCTAACGATCTAAGCTATATATAAGATGTCAAATTTTGATAGCCTTTCAGTTACTAGGCCTCCACCCTTTGATGGCTCCAACTATGCCTATTGGAAAGCCAGGATGAGGATTTTCCTCAAATCCATGGATGAAAGTGTGTGGCTTACCACAGTAACTGAATGGAACCCTCCTACCATTGAAGTAACTGGTATAATGACTCAAAATCAATGAGAATAACACCTTATACTTCTTGGTCTACACTTCAGAAAAGTGAGAGTAGTCCCAATGCAAAAGCACTAAATGCAATCACTTGCGCACTATCACCGGATGAGTTCAAAAGAATCATATCCTGTGATACTGCAAAGCAAGCTTGAGATATATTAGAAATGATACACGAGGGTACTTCAATTGTCAAAAAATCTAAAGTCCAACTCCTCTCAACCAAATTTGAAGAAATTCATATGGAGGAAAATGAAATGTTTATGGACTTACTAGATTAAATGACATTGTAAACTCTATGTGGGGTCTTGGTGATAAAATTCCAGAAAGTAAAGTGTGTGCAAAGATACTACGCTCACTACCTGAACGATTCAACTCTAAGGTAACCGCGATCCAGGAACTTCATGATACGGACAATATGAGGGTAGAAGAACTAGCTGGTTCTTTACAAACCTACGAGTTAACTTTTAAAGCTCCTAAAGGTAAATCAATAGCCCTTAAGTCTTCTAAATGTATTTCTCAAGAAAATTCTGATTTTGAAAATTCCGAAGACGATATGACTCTATTAGCGAAAAAGTTTTACAAGATTTTCAAAAGAAAAAAGAGGGTTGATTTTCAAAAAACAAATGATAAGAAAAGATCTAAATCTAGATCTAAATCTTGAAAATCTTTGAAAGATAGTCAATGTTACAACTGCCAAGAATATGGGCATCTAGCAAACAAGTGTCCTAAAAAGGACAAACCTAAAAAGAAAGGAATGTTGGCTACTTGGGATGAATCTTCTGGCACTGAAGCCTCTTCTGAATCAGAAGATTCTGAAACTGAGTCGGGCAATGAAGTTAAGGCCCTTATGACTCTAGCCAAGTTCACTTTTTCAGATCATGATGATTCAACCAGTGAAGAAAATCTGAATAGTGATCATGATAATGAAGAAGATCTTCAAGATGCTTATAATGACCTATACAAGGAAAGTTGTAAAATTGCCGTAAAACTAAAACTTCAAAAGAAAGGTTTTCAGGACTTAGAGAAATATTTGAGTCTCTTGTTTTAGAAAAATCTCATCTTTCAGATTGTTTTGAAAAATGCAAATGTGATCTTGATTTCAAAACCACCCTTATTGAAAATCTGAAATCTGAAAATGATAAACTTAAACTTGAAGTCTCTTCCCTTTTGAGTTTAAAGGATACATGGAGGTATGCCCAAGGTGATCCAAAATTAGAAAAACTTTTAACTGGATCAAGAAAATGTGGCGACCGATCCGGTTTGGGCTACGACAAAAATATTCCTCCTAAACAGAAGAATACTCCTCCCAAGTTTGTAAAAGGAGAATCCTCTAACTCAAAAGAGAAAAGTTCAAGCCAAAAGTTTTATAAAAAGGTTAAACCTTTTCAATCTTTCAAAACCAGAGGTAACCATATCAATTACAAAAATCAAAACCAAAACCCTTTAGCTGAAAAAATAGTTGATTTACTTAAGGAGCTCTTAAAATCTAACTCAATGGGTCACTCGTACAAAAATCACAAATACAAGAAGACCAACTATACTCCTAAACCCAAAACAGTAATGAAATGGGTTCCTAAAGTTACTTGCTTGGTTGCCCACACTGCTTTCAAAGCTACAAGTCATTCGAAGTGGTACTTAGACAGTGGATGCTCAAGGCATATAACAGGCGACAAGGCTTTATTCACCGATCTTAAAGATATGACTGATGGTTCAGTCACATTTGGTGATGGTAGCAATTGTAAGATTATTAGCCAAGGTACGGTTCAACTCTATAACTTTCCCTTATTTAAGAATGTTTTATATGTTAAGGGGCTAAAACACAACCTGTTAAGCATATTTCAAATATGCGATAACAATCACAGCGTGCAATTTTCTAATAAAGGTTGTGAAATCTTGAACAAAAGGGTTCTGTAATATTAACTGGTCGCAGGACTTCTGAATACTTCTATATTGTAAGCGATGGTAGCTTATCTAATCAATCGTGCTACATTGTCCATACTGATGAAACAGAATTATGACATAAACGCCTTGGACATGTACACTACCGTAATTTATACATATTGAGCAAGGGAGAACTAATAAGAGGTCTACCTAAATTACAAAATGTAGATAAGATATGTGGTGATGCCAGTATGGCAAGCAAACGAGGAGCTCTCACAAAAAGGTGAACTCCAATGCCACAACAAGACCACTCGAGCTTCTCCAAATGGATCTTATAGGACCTACCAGGACTGAGAGTCGAGGTGGCAAAAAATACATCTTGGTAATTGTGGATGATTTTTCTAGATTCACTTGGGTAGCCTTCCTAAGGGATAAATCAGAAACCCTTGATGAAGTTAAAAGGATTCTCAAACGTATCCAAACTGTAAAAGGTTCTCAAGTTTGTAAGATCCGTAGTGATCATGGATCTGAATTCGAGAATAGTAGTTTTGAGAAATTCTGTAACGATTAGGGAATATCGCATGAATTCTCTGCACCCAAAACTCCTCAATAGAATGGAATTGTGGAAAGGAAAAATAGAGTGCTTCAAGAAATGAGAACTGTAATGTTGAATAGTATGAAGCTGCCTAAAAATCTTTGGGCTGAAGCAGTGAATACTGCTTGCTATGTTATTAATCGGGTTTATATATGTAAATCTAATAATAAAACCGCTTATGAAATGTGGTTCGATAAAAAGCCTACTGTCAAATACTTTCGAGTTTTTGGTAGCAAGTGCTATATTTTGCGTGACCGTAAAAATCTGGGAAAGTTTGACACAAAAAGTGATGAAGGAATCTTTTTAGGATATTCTTTAAACAGTCGCGCAAATCGTGTACTGAACAAAAGGACCAGTGTTATTCAAGAATCAATTAATGTGGTCATAGACGATCATATGAATACACCTGCCCCAAGTTCAGATAATAATGAAGTTCTTCTAATTGATAAACCTGATACTTCATCAAGTCAAAACAATTTCGAATTAAGGACTGTTAAAGATCATCCAACCGCTCAAATTCTTGAAAATCCTCTCACTGGTGTGCGCACTCGTAGACAACTTGAAGACATGTAATTACGTGTGCTTTACAGTTCAGATTGAACCGGTAAACGTAAAAGAAGCTCTTTCTGATGAAAACTGGATAGTAGCTATGCAGGAAGAACTTAATCAGTTTGTTCGAAATGATGTCTGGTATCTTGTTCCTAGACCTAAAGATAAACATATTATAGGAACCAAATGGATTTTTAAAAATAAGTCTGATGAACTTGGAAATATAATTCGAAACAAGGCAAGATTGGTTGTACAAGGGTACACTCAAATAGAATGCATTGATTACGATGAAACCTTTGCTCCAGTTGCTCGCCTTGAATCAATCAGACTTTTTATATCCATTGCACGCTTTAGAAAGTTTAAAATTTATCAAATGGATGTAAAGAGTGCTTTTTTGAATGGTGATCTACATGAAGACGTATATGTTGAACAACCTACAAGGTTCGAAGACCCTAAGTTTACTGATCATGTATACCGTCTTAAAAAAGCTCTATATGGTCTAAAACAAGCTCCCAGGGCATGGTATGAAAAATTGACTAAGTTTTTACTAAGTCATAATTTTCAAATAGGTAGTGTCGATAAAATGCTTTTTGTTAAGAAACATAACGATGATATCTTAATGGTTCAGATCTATGTTGATGATATTATTTATGGATCAACTTGTGCTAACATGACTGTTGAGTTTGCAGATTTAATGAAATCTAAGTTCGAAATGAGTATGGTTGGGGAATTAAATTATTTCCTTGGGTTGCAAGTAAAACAACAACCGGATGGCATTTTCATTTCTCAAACGAAATATGCTCTAAACTTAATCAAAAAGTTTGGATTTGAGAATGGTAAGAATTTTGATACTCCTATGGGTACAACTTTAAGACTCTCAAAGGACTCTACAGGTAAAAATATAGATCTTAAATTATATCGTAGTATGATTGGAAGTCTACTTTACTTAACTGCTAGTAGACTTGATATTGTTTTAAAGTGTTGGGATTTGCGCTATATATCAGTCCGATCCTAAAGAGTCACATCTTTCTGTTGTCAAGCGGATTATGCGATATGTCGCAAGTTCGGCTAAAATGGGTCTCTGGTATCCATTTGATACTAGAGTTCAATTGGCTGGGTATTCAGATGCTGATTGGGATGGAAATATTGATGACAGAAAATCAACCAGTGGTGGTTGTTTCTATATTGGAAACTGTTTGGTTTTTTGGTTTAGCAAGAAGCAAAGCTCTATATTGCTCTCAACTGCTAAGGCTGAATACATCGCAGCAGGTAATGCTTGTACTCAGCTTGTTTGGATGAAACGTATGTTAAGCGATTATGGAATTGCACAGGAATCAATGATATTATATTGTAACAACCCGGATTTTTCCAACCTGGAATTAGACGTCCTTAGGTGATGAGTCAATCCTAACACCGGTTTAACTTCTCAAACACTCGATTAAAGCCTCAAATCCCTTTTCAAACCATTTTCTTCACAAATCCCACCCTTCACCACCTTGATCTTTCAATTTTTCTAAGTACCTTCACCCTAGATACTATCTTAAACTAGCTAAGTAGTATAACTTGGATCACTTTATATACAAACTACAAAGGACTAAGTACCACCTCAGACAGAAATCTTATAGGATTAAATCCTTTAGAAATGAGACAAAGTAATTAAGTACAAAACTAAATTAGCTACGAAATCCGCTAGAATCGCTTTAAATACGATCTGCAAGACCCAAAACTTGTAGAATCATTGACGCTAGGTTACCCTAAAATCTAGGATCAATCTCATTACTCGGCTGCTCTCGGGAGCATCTCGAAACTCCGTATCAGATCTGGACCGCACGTCAGAAGTCCGATTAACACGAAGTTAAGGAATTAGGACCGCCTTGCTGGGCTTGACAACCATCTCGGAAATCAAATCCAGATAGTGTCCCATGGTTATTCACTTGAGCTCGGAGTGAAGAGTGTGAGAAATGTGAAAATTAATTCAAAATAAAATATCTCAAATAGTAATCTGACACCTCTCGCTTGCGGATCAGTTTTAAGCAACCAGACCATCAGAATCAGACCAAATTATACCATCGGATCAGGAGAAATTTCATACACATTTACTTGTACTCGGAATCTCCGATCGAGATCCGCTGACCGTTGAACTGAAACTGGTCCGCCACGCGTGATCTGAGAACCCTACTGGAACGAAAACTTAATAGTACGTAGATCCAGTGTTAGTGAGCTTAAGTCCGACCTTTGGCTCAAGGAGGCCCGCTAGAAGTCCTCCGTTGAGCTGAAACGGGACCGCTTTGGTTATAACCTAAGTATACCTTGACTTGAAGTCTAATTTGGAGACTTTTTACGCTATATAAGGGCCTTTGAACCCTTTCTCTCATAGCCATACGAATTTGAGATTTGAGAGAGAGAAAAGAGAGAGAAAAGTGAGAGAAAGTGTGGGAGTTGTGGGAGGATCTCCCTGTCATGCCTCCCTGCCGTTATGCAAGCACAACCACTCCGTTCTAATCGCTTTCCCGGCGATTCCGGCGTCGTTTCTAGGTAAGAAACCCTAACCCTAGTCTGTTTTGGGGTTTTGATAGTTGTAGGTTATGAAATAGCTAACCTATTCCGTTCTATAGGTCGTCAAACTGCTGTATACGGAAGCTTAGCAAACCTATCGACTCCGTTACGATTCTACGACAAAAGGTGCAGACTTTAGGTGTATAGGTTATGGTTTTCAACGCTTTCAATGTCAGATAATGATAGATTCATGATCTGCATGCAATTGCACATGTACAAAGTACTGTCCGTTTTCCGTTTCGATTAAAGATGAAAAATATGGAATTCTACATACTCTAGGTATTTGTAGAAAGTACCGTATACGTACAAATTTTGGAAATGTGTTTGACATGATTAATTGTCGTATAAATATATTATATGTGGATAAATTACCTGTTTAACGAAAGGACTCGCCCTAATACATGTTTTGCTTATATACACTGTATGTTGAAATTGTGTATTCTAGAAAGTACAGTATACGTATAAATTTTGGAGATGTGTTTGCCATGATTATTTGCTGTATGAATATACTATATATGGATAAAATACTTGCTTGGAGAAAGGTTAGCCCTAATACATGTTTTGCTAACATACATCATGTATGTTGAAATAGTGTATGCTAAGTGTTGTGAAAATGACTGAATGAGTATAGAATTCTCATTCGTGCTCGCCATGACTAATTGTCATGGATACATGATTGTTGTATTGGCGATACCCCCTTTGACGAAAGGATTTGCCCTAAATCACGCCACGGCCAATATATACTATATATGCTAAAATGTGTGGCCCAAGTGTTTGTGGAATGACTGAATGAATATGGAACTTGGATTCTGCTTGCCATGACTATCCGTCGTGGGTGTATGCGTGTTATGATTGGGGTAACTCCCTAGTGAAAGGATTTGGCCTATACCTATGTGATCAACATATGACATGTATGTTGGTGTATATAGTCTAAGTGGTTGTTAAAAAGTTTGGATGAGTAGTAGTTAGTAAATTGTAATGTATAAGGGTGTTGAGATATGATTCTCAACTCTTTTAACTATGTGTATGATTTCCTTGGATAGTTGTGTGATTAGGAATTGAATATGTACAGACTCATGCTTGTGTTGTGCTTCATAACATGCTCAACTGCTTCTATGATTTTATCTATGTAATGCATATGTTTAAATTCATATTTACGTTGTATGATCCGTCATGGGTGATGGGGGAGTGGTGTAACGATTCCGTGCAACAGCCCTGGCAGCCCTAAACGGATAATACCAGACTTTGATTGTATGATTTGAATCTTGATCCATTACTGCTTTATCTATCTGCAATTGATTGTGTTTGGGCTATGATTATAGTCCAGACAATCGGTACCAGAATTGAATTCGTGGCTGTGATTCATTTGTCACGTGAGATGTGTTCGACGAACCCGAGTCGTACTTCGGTTGGCGATAGTGGTTGGCCACGCGAAGTGCTTATGCACTTCATGTCGTTCAACTTGTTGTGCGCTCGAGCTAGCCGAGCTCGTCAAGTAACCCGATTTGTCTAATGTATGTTCACCATGTTTGGTCGCATCTGCTTGAACCTAGGGTACCAAACTTACCAGTGGAATCCTATTAACCATGATACCTCGATCCGCTAAGACTCATGAGCCGGGCATGGTGGTATGGGACACCGTGGTCGAGCTGTCGGCCTACGCTGGGGCCACGTGCCTCCCCGTAGTGACCAGTGAGCAACCAGACTCGTGAGCCGATTATGGTGGTATGGGACACTATTCGTGCTGTCGGCCTACATGATAAGGTGATGGGGGAGTGGTGCAACGATTCCATGTAACAGCCCTAAAACCCTTTGTAGTGACCTCGAGCATGCTCTGAATCTGCGGTGAGGCGATGAGCCTTCTCGTAGTAACAGAGTATAAACTAGGCCTGTATGATAAGGTGATGGGGGAGTGGTGCAACGATTCCGTGTAACACACCCTGACAGCCCTTGCAGCGACTTAGAAACACACCATCGTATGAGATTGTCTAGGACTGACGACCTTAGAATGGATCATGTTTGGGAATGATACAAGGGAGGTACCTTAGTTTCCCAATCCTGCTGTTTGAAATGGACTAATAAAGAAAACTCGGTAATCATGCTCATCATGCATTGCATGTGCCTGGAAGATGTTGAGCACTGAGGGATGAAAGCATGCCGCGAACGAAGAGGGTGTCGCATGAGGGAGTATGTCAGTGAAGGCATCCATCATGACTACATTCATACTTGCATTAATAAGAGTAGTTAAGAATGTTTGATTTTACTGCTTTATCATTACTGCTAGACTGAATTGATAACATAATAACTTATGCCTTATTGTTCCACTGAGTTAGCTACTCACTCCCACGTTACGGGACGGTGTTGTACACACCAACCAGATTTGTTGAGTTTCAGGCGATGACGATGCTTATGAAGCAGAGCCGAACTATTGTGATGTGGAGAAGGAGTTCTCCTACATGTAGTTCTCTGTCAGGTTTATGAAAACCTGATATTGTATTGATGGGGCTATGATACTTGGGATAGAAGCCATTACAGAAAAAAAAAAAAAAAACTCCTTGGAATCCTTCTAGTTAAACTTTCATAGGAGTCTGCCCCGTCCAGAAAAGCAGAGCAGTAGATTAGCAAAGGTAAACTAAAAGACATCATTATGGTGTAGAGAACACACAAAATAGTCACTTAAATACATCCAGACAAATCACAGTAGCACTTCTCTAACATTCAAAATTTCAAAACCGAATTGGAAAAAAGAGAATCAAAGTAAACTCAATCAGACTTTGTTACTAAAAATCCAACAACATACGAATTCAGCCAAAGCCATCACAGAAACAGTACTCAAACTTATTAAAAAAAAAAAAAAAATCAATAGCAAAAAAAAACTAACAGTACTCCAACGAAGCCGTCCCGTTGTTGTTGGCTTCACCACCCAATCTGGTTCCCTGTCCGTCACATGGTGGTACCGGTACAAATTGAATTGAAATACGTCTGAGTATGTGATCATTCCCTGTACTTATTATCCATAACATGATAAATGCTTGGCTTTTTTGGTAATTTAACAATACAATCAGGGCAATTAAGTCGGTTGGAAAAAACAATCTGGTTCCCTATTCGTCACATGGTGGTACCGGTACAACAATCGAGGCCATTCAAATTGTTGGTTCCTTTTTAAATGAACCATATCTCTAAAACTACACTGATTAAGGCAGTCCTAATCGTCCAATCAAAGTCTACCAAATGGATGATTAAGAATAAAAAAGTGAGTGGTCCGGTAGAAAATGGAAAAAAATCAGGCAGTTAAGATTATCTCCCCGTTAAAATTTTGTTAATACTCCATCCATAGTTGGTTGGAAAAAACTACAGGGTAACTGTATTGATTTTGCCGAAAGGCGGTGAAATGACAGAGAAGCAAAGCAGTGAATCTTTTTAAAGAAGGTGGAGTCTAAATTTAAAGGAAAATCCAACTAAAAATATATGAAAATTCAAATACTAACCTCGTAAATCTTATGCAAGGAAGGAAAACGACCCAATAGAAGAGAGAGAGAGAGAGAGAGGAGATGAGACTCTCTTCTTTCTCTTCTTTTTCTTTTCCCTCCCTTCCCATTTTCTTTTTCTGGTTTTTTTTTTTTTTTTCCTTTGTTTTTTTTAATAATGGTTTGGCGTCCGGAGCTTTCTTTTATTTTTTTATTTTTTAAGTAAGTGGTGACGTGGACCAATGAGATTTTAGGGTAACAGGAAATCCCTGTTTACCTAGTAACAAAAGATCCGGACTCTTTATAATATATAGTGAATATTGGTCTTTGATTCTACAGTCGAACACCTAACCACTAAGATGGAGTTATCTATTCTATCTCGGGTGATTTTATCTTTTGTGATTTTCGCTGCCACAACCAAAGAAGGAAGAGGATCGCCAAGCAGAAAGGTAAACATACCAATTAAAATTTCCACTCTTTGGTAAACATACCATCTATGTTTGGATTCACCTGATTTCATATCAGATGACAACCGTGGTGTGGCCCACATTTATTTTACCTATTTGACAGGTTGATGGAAAAGAAGACGCTGTATCATAACCTCAATAGAGCCGGTATATCAAATCATTTCCCTACTACGTAACCTATAGTAGCAATTGAGAAAATGCTCCAGTACTCTCACAGCACTATTTACAGTGCTCTATAATGCTCCAGGTTGTATTAGGAAATTTGTGAGTACAACCCATTGATCTAGACTGTTTATTAGGTCCAACTCATATTTCATAGGCTACCAGGAATAAATCATACTGATCTAACCAAAAAAAAAAAAGATTTTATCAATGGTCTTAAAAATGGACGGTCAAGATCATTTACAAAAAAGTAGGTCTGATCACCAATTTGATTCATCAAATTTTTAGGGACCATCATGGATTTCTTTATGAGTCTAAAGAATCAGCTTTGTTAGCCAATTGAAAGCATCCTATCCATGGCTTGGAAAAAGGATGGTTAGAGCAAAAGGCCAAATTAATTATAGATTATATCAATAGTTCAGTTTAAACCTTTTTCAAGGTAGCCCAGAAAATGTGTTCTGAACTTATTAGACGGTTGAGATCAACCGACTGGACCTTTTAAGTCTCTGAATACAACCAGAAGCACTTATAAGTTATAGTGCTCTGATAGTACTGCCGCACTTCTATGATTTTTTGTTTTTTTAAAAATAAAAAATAAAAAAGGACGGTGATATGTAATCATTCTCAGAATCTCAAACAGAGAAATAAAATCCTCGCTTCGGGTTTCTAAAACTCTAGGAAAACACTTGACATAGACAATGTCAATATGAGTTTTCCAAATACACGTTGAGACATATAAGCCGCTAAGGCGGCGCCACGTCACGTGCCCGATCAATCTTGCGTGGTTAACTTGGGTCACCGTTCCGGTAACATCGGTTGCTTCTTCGATCATTCGGGATACGCCGCGTTGGATATGTACGGGGGGAGGCAAAATCTCCTTTTTCGCATCTAGATTGCATCAGGGAATAAAACCAACGCCTGAAATTCGTCCTCGTCTTGTATAAAAGGTAATCAAGATCTTTTCACTTCCTTGCGCCAACTCTCTCAGCAGTGGTTGGTTATCAAGATCGATATTCCTTGATTTCTGAGGAGTTGAAAGATTGCTGATCTTACCTTCGGATAACATCCAAGTATTTCTTTTTTCTAATCATACAGATTCCTTTTTTTTTTTTTTTTTCAGAAGACTTTCTGATTTTGGAATTGATATTTGCACCCGTACTTTTATGAATGCACCATTTCTTTCTTAGTTTTTGTTTTCAAGTAGTACAGCTTTTTAGTTTGATATTACTGGAAGTGGCAAAGAACGAACGTGGGTGTAAATAGTAGCTTTAGCTTCTTTTTTTTTTTTTTTTTTTTAAAAAAAAAAAAACAACTAATTTTTGTGTTTCTGCCCTTTTGTGCTGCAGATGGTGAAATAGGAAGGAGATTCCGAGCTCTTCAAACAGAAAAACTGTGGAAAGGGAAGAGTGAAGTTCTTCGGGAGTGGTCGTCCGGTTGAGTTTGGAGTTTTTCACAGCAGTTTCTGGTTTTTGAAAGTGTGGGAGCTGAAATGAGATCATGTCCTAACGCCCTGTTGCACCAAGGTTAAAATTGCCTCCATTATATTGAGGGGTTTTGCTAACATCATCACCTTCCAAAGCTTCTAAATGGCACATGGGAATTGGGATGGCTCATTATTTATTTGAATCATCCATTCATATATATAACTAGGGCAAGCCATGGTGAAAAATCTTGTGAATTGAATGATCCTAAACATCCCATCAATAGCGTAGAAAATTGACGGTCAAGATTGATTGGAGAACAAAATAAGACCAATCATCATCTTACAAAATCTATTCGATGGATCTATTGTTGAAATGTGTCATTTAGGTTCACTGATTTTGACCATGTGATTTAAACAAGGGTTGTACCAAATTGTCTACATTGAAAGGGTTAGAATCATCCAATTGGCATAATTCTTGAACTGGGGTTTCGCTCAAAACGTGGTTTCAGTGTCAAAAATACCTTTCAAGGATGCACCCATATGGCCTATATTTTATTTCCTTTATAACAATCTTCACAAATGGGGTTTGAAAGTTGAAATATAGTCATGGGTTTGTTGCATTTTTCCTATTTCTTTTCATCTTCCATCTCGTATAATATATAGTGAATATTGGTCTTTGATTCTACAGTCGAACTCCTAACCACTAGGATGGGGCTTTCTATTCTGTCTCTGGTGATTTCATCTTTTGTGATCTTCCATGCCGAAGGAAGAGGATCGCCAACCATAGAGGTAAACATACCAATTAAAATTTACACTCTTTGGTATCTTGCTTTCTAAAGCAAACACTGGAAGTATTTCATTTTGTTTCTATTTACAGGAGGCAGATGAAGAAATCAAAGGCAAAGCTGAAACAAAGGAAACAGAACAAGACACCATGGATTGTCCACAACTATCGCAGAATGTAAATAACCAATATTTTAATCCACCGAGTGACCCAGGAAGGGATATTGTGAACAATCCCTCAGGCCGCGCTACCAATAATCAACCAACAGAGGTGAATATTTTACAAATACTTGTTCTGTTTTCAATGTCATTGGTAACATCGTGCACTTCTACTTCTTGCAAACTAATTGAAATCGACAGAAGGTCCAATTATTATTCTTAAAAATATATATTAAAGCTAAAATTTCGACATCTCATGTGTAAAAAGACTTGCTTTCAGGCCATGATTATAGCTGCTGATCAAATTGAAATGAATGATGCACAGGAGACGTATGCAATTGATATACAAACCTTACTAAAAACTACTCGACATTCCGAGCCACAAAATGACCGGCCACTACGACAGGGGAATGCATCTTCACCACAAACAGAGACTGAGGTTGAAACAAAAGAATTAACGTCTCATGGGGAGAATATGGTTCAAGTTCCGCAAACGGATAGAGAGCTTCACATCTCATGGGGTGTGATTGGACTCTCCGCTGCAATGCTCGGTGTCTACTTGGGTCTTCTTGGAAATAATAGGCAAATTTCCGACCACATGGTTCTCTACGAAGCTTCTCTATGGTTACTTTATACCTCGCTTTTCTCGGGTTTAATTATGCTTATGATTACCATTATCCGCCCATGTACACAACTTTTGAGTAGTTTTTTCTATGGTTTCATGTCTCTTGCATTAGTATCAGGAACATATGCTATAAGCCTGGGAATTTACATTCTGCTTCCGAAGAGCACATTCAGGCTAGTTATTGTCTCTGTTCTGCCGGCCACACTGTTCTTGATGTCGATGATTCTCTATTTCAAGGATTCAGTCATTACTACTGCACGGAAATTGCGGTTCAAGCCACATCAGAAATTTGGTTAGTTTTTTTCTTCCATTTAATATCTTTGAATGTATTGCATCTTGATTTGGGGATGTCAAATATTGTGTATTTTCTTTTGTTCTTTGGGAACTGGCAATCATACTCCAAAAACTCAAAAACACCTAATTGATTGGATTTCTAACTAGGTCAAGTTGACTTGACTTAAATTGATTTGACATTTAATGATTAAATTGATGATATTGATGAATATACTCAGTCGAGTTTTGAAGTGACTCAGCTCAGTATCTCATTTAGCCGAGTTGACTCTACTGAGTTTAGAATCAATTCAGAGAGTATTAGAACTGTGCCGTTTGTAAATATGTTCATGCACCATTTTTCCAGAAATGGTTAGAGATAAAAGGCAGTCAATGTAGATTTATATTTTGTATGTATTTTTTATATTTTTTATTTTTTACAATTTTCATACCATTTATACCTATATGGCCTCTTGTAGGAAGCGGATTGTGTCTTGCCCCCGTCTAGGAAGTACTCTGTGGGGCCCACTATGATGCATGCATTTTATATACACTGTCTATCCTTTTTTTATCATAGCAGGAATGAGGCAGATCCAAGGCTCAAGTAGGCTACACAGTAGGGATTGAACTCCCACCATTAAAACTTCTTGTCAGCTGCAGAAGTTTTAGATCAATCTGATATTTATGTTTTCCCTCCATCCAGGTCTATTTGACCTTAGGAACTTGGATGGCAAATAAACATCACGGTGGCCCCAAGGAAGGTTTCAACTGTGAGTTTCATTCTCGTCGCGGCTTCCTGTGGTGCAGTCCACGGGAATTTTTAGACTCATACCCTAGAATAACCTGAAAAAAATAGATGGGCAGCGTGGGTAGAACCCACACATCATGGTGGGCCCCAGAGAATCCCTGCCTGGTCGCATTATGCAGGTGGGGGCAGGATGCAATCCGCTTCCCCTCTTTTATATCCTGGGTTATAGCAATTAAAAGAGTTCACTTCTCATAATTGCATTTTCTGACATGGTATCGTAGCTTAGTCCGGGCCATTAATCAATGAGAGTTCTGTATGATGTATTCAATTAGAACCGAATCCCCTAAGATGGGCCGTTAGCACCACCATCATTATTGTGACCATCTCCAGCTTCAGTTTGGGGCCATTTCAGGCCCATTTGGATACCACCAAATAAGTTACTTTTTCTACTTACAACAGTAGATAAGTAACTTATTTGAGATAAGTGAGTTTGGTTTAAGTTACTTAAAGTTACTTAATCGCTTAAGTTTATAAGTAGAAACCAAGATAAGCTACTTCAGGCATAAGTAACTTAAGTACCCTGACATAGGGATGGACGTGATGAGGTCGAGCACCATCTTCCTAAAGGGATAAGTACTCCGGATCCATGGTGCTTCTGGACTCCTCACAGAGATTCCTTAAATCCACAAGGAGAGATAGAAAATAGTAATAAATTCTAACAAAATTAAAAATAAATTAATTGATGATAAAAACGAATTTACAATTCTATAAATAGTGATACCAAACCTAAGAAGAAGTTTCAGAATCAAACTCCAACTCAAACTTGTTAAAATTTGTAACTTACTATAAATAGTAAACTTACTATTTATAAGCGGTCATGGTTTTTGCCCGAAAATAATAAGTTTCCTATTTGGCCTATCCACGTTGTTCTCCTAAATTTTCTAAGCTTTTTTTTTTTTTTTTTTTTTTCCTTTTTTTTTAAATGTTTGGACACAACTCCTAAAGCTCAAAGGATGAAGAGTTACTATAAAAATAAAACTTAATATAAATAGTAAAAAACAAAATTAAAATGGATTTAAATTTTCAATCCTTGATCTGATGGAATCTCGCAAATTCGGCGTGGGAAACCCAACATAGCAGGGTTGGGTGGCTAAAGTAGCTTCTACTACCCTAAAATCATATATGGTACGTCGACTAATTGTGAGATGCTTGTTTTAGTGTTCTAACAGTCCTAATGACTTCCACCTTCGATCGGGCCTTCTTTAGTCTATCTTAGACATAAAAGTGTCTGCAACCCGCTCTACATCGGTTCCCTCCACTTCAAAAGAACTTGTCCTCGAGTTATCGTCCTGCTTCGGTTTATGATACTCGGTCAGGTCTACGGCGATGAAAGTACGTGAGATCTCCATATCATCCGGAAGATTAACAACGTAAGCATTGTCATTAATCTTTCGGAGGATTGATACCGATCAAATCTTCTTATTCTCCAACTTGTTGTAGGTCCTGGTCGGAAATCTCTCCTTGCGTAAATGGACGATGACATGGTCACCCACCACGAACACCTTTTGTCACCGATGCTTGTCAGCTTTCTCCTTATACTTATCGTTCAAGGCATGCAACTTGGCTTGCACATCCACATGAATGCCCAAAATTCAATCCTCCATATGTTTTTCTATGATACTCATGCCCAGGAACTTGGTAATGGGACTAAGTCAAGTGTGTGGCGAGGCACTCGACCATAAACAATCTAGAATGGGGACTTCCCTGTCGAGCAATTCACTATATTGTTGAATGCGAACTCCGCTTGAGATAAGGCCAAATCCCATTACTTCAGTTTTTGACTTGAAATACATCGAAGAAGGTTTCCTAATGTGCGACTCACAACTTCAGTTTGCCCATCAGTTTGTGGGTGGTAAGCATTACTGAACTGAAATTGTGTATCGAACCGAGTCCAAAAAGTTCTCCAAAAGTGGCTAATGAACTTCGTATCATGGTCTGAAGTAATGGTTTTAGGAGTCCCATGTAGCGGCACATTTTCTCTGAAGAATAGATTCGCCACGTGTGTTGCATAAGGGTCTTCTTGCATGGGATAAAGTGCGTCATCTTTGATAAATGATCTACTACCACGAACACTGAATTAATGATGCGCTATGTTCATGGGAGACCAAGCACTAGGGGTGTACATTGAGTCGAGTTGGCCTTAACTCGACTCGGCTCAGCCACTAGCTGACCTCAGCTCGAACTCGGCTCGGTTCGGTCAGTAGCTCGGGCCAGCTTGGGCTGAGTTCGAGCCAAGATCGAGCTAAGTTCACCATTGAGGTATTTCTACAAACACCTGGACTGCACCTTCAAAATCCCTCTGTATGTGAAACAGAAGCAATGGTTTTACAGGTATTTTATCAAACACCTTCTAAGCAACAAAAAAACCAAGAAAAAGGGTATTTGTTTCATGTACATACCTTCCTTGTCACCATCCACACTTCGTTGAGTCATTTTATCAAATACTTGGTGAGCAACATCAATGACAAAGTAATCAAGTCACCGAACTAGTTTGATCCAAGTTCGATTTAAGCTGGATTCGATTCGAGTCGAGTTGAGCTAGGGCCTGCTCGAACTCGGTTCGAACTCATTTTCGAGCTCAAAAAATCAGGTCGACTTGGCTCGAACTCAGCTTCGAACTGAGTCGAATCGAGCTTTTTCAAGTAAAGTCGAGCGAGCTAACCGAGCTAGCTCAGTTCACATACTCCCCTACCAAGCACAAAGTCCATAGATAAATCCTCCCAAGGGTTGATAGACACATGTAACAGGGTGTAGAGACCCGTATTCTAAGACTGTCCTTTTGGAGGTCTAACAAACATAACAATGTTCCACTGCTTTTCCCACATCACGTACCAATTGCGGCAAGTAATACAGCTCCTCTACAAAAGCTTGCATCTTATCTCGCCCAAGGTGTCTACCAAGACCACCTCCATGTAGCTCTTGAATAATATGTTACCTCAAAGAACTTTGGGGGATGCACGGTCGATTCCATTTGAAAAGGAAACCATTTTGTATATGTAAGTCACTAAGATGACCTTCTTGGCACCTAATTCATGCATTTTTGAATCTCTTGTCTTCAGCATACGGTTCCTTGAAACAGTCAAAGTCGACTACCTCATTGCTCATTCTAACAAGTAGTGAAGCACGACGGCTAAGTGCATCAGCGACCTTATTTTGTTGCCCTGACTTGTGCTTCAGAACAAACGTAAATTCCTGCAAAAATGCAACCCATTTGGCATGAACACGATTCATGTTAGCCGGACTATTAATGAATTTGAGACGTTGATGGTCTGTATAAAGAATGAACTCCCTCTAAATTAATTAATGTCGTCAATGCCGCAGTGCCTGGACCACTGTGTACAATTCGAGCTCGTAGGTCGACCACTTTTCACGTGCATCACTAAGCTTTTTACTGTAGAAGGCTACCGGCATGCCTTCTTGAGATAAAACTCCCCTAATTCCAATATATAAAATATTAAATTCAACCTCAAGCAACTTGTCAAAACTGGAAAGAACCCAGATCGGTGTTGTGGACAACCGATGTTTGATTTTAGCAAAGCTCTTGTTAGCCTCATCGGTCCACTGAAAAGGCCCCTTCATGCAATTTGTAATAGGTGAGACTATCGTGCTGAAATTCCACGCAAATCGAATATAGAAGGTCGTCAACCCGTGTAAACTCCTTACTTCATGAATGTTCGTCGGGATCGGCCATTCTCTAATGGCTCACACTTTTTCATCATCCACATGGATGCCCGTGGATGTCACGATAAAGCCCAAAAACAACAGTTTATCAGTAAAAAAGATACATTATTTTATATTGAAATACAACTTATTTTCGGTAAGCACTTAAAGGACATGTTTGAGGTGTTCCATATGGCTTGCTTTGTACAACTGTATATCAAAATTTCATCAAAATAAACTACTATGAAACGCCCAATGAATGACTTTAGAACTTGGTTCATTAACCTCATGAATGTACTAGGCGTGTTCGAAAGATCGAAGGGCATGACCAACCATTCATACAACCTTTGGTCTTAAAAGTTATTTTCCACTCATCACTCAGCCATATTTGAATCTGATGGTAGTCGCTCCTTAAATTCAAATTAGAAAATAATTTTGTACCCTCAAGCATGTTCAATATATCATCCATCCGTGGTATGGGAAATCTATATTTTATGATAATCTTGTTGATCCCCAGTTGTCGACACACATGCATCAACTCTTATCTTTCTTTAGAGTTAATAGGGTCGGTATGGCACATGGGCTCATTCTTTCTCGGATTAGACCCTTACGGATCAATTCCTCCACTTGCCCTTGCAGAATATTGCACTCATTCAAACTCATCTAATAGTGAGGACGATTGGGTAAAGTGGACCCTGGACAAGATCGATATGGTGTTGAATATCTCGCATTGGACGCAATCCATTGAGTAACTCTTCAGGCCAGATTTTCTTAAATTTGTTCACCAAAGGCCATAAACTTGGGGGAATGTTTAAGGGTTCCGATTCCTCACCCTTTACCACTACGGCATACACGTCGCTGGTTTCCTTATATTCCTTTATGAAATCCTGAATGGTCAGTAGGAAACTCCCCTCCACTTTAAAAGCTTCAGGGTGGTTCTTTAGTGTCATAGGGGCAAGGACCATCTTTCGACCATCATTGACGAAGACGTAAATATTGCCGCGTCCTTGGTGAGTCGCATCGCGGTTTGACTGCTATAGTCGACCGAGTAACATATAGCATGCTTCCATGTCGACCACATCACAAAGTACTTGATCCTTATAATTTTTAGCAATTGAAAACAAGACAACGCATTATTCGGTTATCTTAGTCTCATTCACCTTTTTATCCAGTCAATCGAGTAAAGGGAAGGATGTTTTGTTGTAGGTAGCCGCAACTTGTTCAACATCACTTTTGAGATGATGTTCTCGCTGCTGCCACTGTCTATGATTACATCACAGACCTCGTCGTTAACGGTACACCGCATACATAATATATTGTATTGTTGTAGATGCAATTCCTTTCATGAGGTATACACTAATCACCTCACGACCAAAGATTCGCTATAATACTCGGCCAACCATTCCTCTTCACAAACTCCTTCCTTAGTGGCTTATTCATCTTCATCAAATCGAAGGCTTTCTTTCGATGCATCTTCATTAGTGCCCCTTCATTAATGATTAAGTGGGTTGTGGGGCATTGAGGGTAGGTGTTTAATAAGTGACCCAATTGGTCACAATAGTAACAATTATTTAGCCTTGGCCAGCCATAAGGATTTAGAATCTTACTTAGACCCGCTGTTGTGGGTGCTACATTTTGAGGCCTAGATGGGCACTCCCCGTGTCATGGTTTGTTGTAGAAGGTTAAGGACGTCCTCCTAATGGTTCTTTTCATCGTGTTGACACTGAATCCTGCATAAGACCCATCATGATAAAGGGGGGGGGGGGGGGGGGGGGGGGGGGTGGAGTTGAATGATAAGGCCGAGTAGAGACTCTTGTAAACTGTGTTTCCGCCCTACCTACCAACTAAACCACTTCATCCACGGTCCCGACCGGGTGCATCTAAATTTAGTCCTGAATCGCCGATCATAACCCACCTTTGAATTGTGCTACCTTCTGTAATCCAACTTCTAACCGGTCATTCCGCGTTTCCAACCGCTAAAATTCTTCGGTATAAACTGTAACGATTCGATTCCCCTATCGATAATTTTAATATTGTTAGAATAATGCCTTATCAAAATCACTAGGGAAGAATCATGATCGAAGAAGGCATCTCATCCATGGCCATGATGAGATGGGTGCCTTGTTCTGTCGGGCACGTGAGAGTTGTAATTGCTCCCACCACGCAAAAGCGCTAGATTTTAATTTAAACGCTATTAATTTCACCTTTTTATTTTATGTCATGTCCATATTATTAAAATACCGTTCTACTTCGGCTAGCCAATCGAGGAAATTTTCTATATGTAATAAGCCATTAAAATTATGAAGTTCGGTTATACCTCGATAGTCTCTTTTAGCACAATCTTTTTTATCGCTTCCATGGATTGGTCATTGGGTAAAACCATCATCAATGTCCTCATCGCTAGAGCTCGACTCATCTGGTAAAGCCCTACGATTCACCTATAACGCCCTGAAAATCGAGGCTTGAGCAGATGCTTAACTCCCAAGTTTCAACGCATCACTTATGCAATATAGATAATGATGATTAAATGTTGTCCATATTTGTGTATTAAACATGAGTGGGATTATACCAAATCAACATATCATACTTTAGAGGCGGTTAAACTAAGCAAGCGGAAGACTGTGATAAATATATAAAGTGTGTAAGTGGATATAAACCCCAGAGTATAATCATGTCACCAGGATGAATAATTACATGTATAGTTTCAAAATATACAAATGATAAAGTGTAATGTCATCTAATCCATATCCCTGTAGCCCCGGTGACGCAACTCCAGATCTACGTAGACCCACCAGAGAGTTGCATGTAGGATAACTCCTCCTTGTCGTCGTAGAAGGCCGGCTCCAACTCGTAAGCTTCGCCATCATCTGAAACTACAATAGAGTCTGGTTGGTGTTTTAAAACACCGTCCTAGAGTGGGAGTGAGTGATTAACTCAGTGGAGTTATAAGGCAAAGGTTAACATGTTATCAATTCAGTCAAGCAGTAATGATAAAAAAATACAACAAACATTTCTAAGTACTCTGGTTAATGCAAGGATGATATGTGTTAATGATGCATGCCCTTTTCTGCACTCCCTCTACTACATCATCTCACAGTCGCGCATTCTAAACTCCCATTGTGCTTAACGCTCACGCCAAAGGCACATGCAATGCGGTGCATGGTCGTGTTAGCCAAGTTCTTAATTAGACCTATTCATACATCATATTCGGGAAGCTAAGGTACCTCCATTTATATCATTTACCCAAACAATGATCCATCTAGGGTCGTCAATCCTAATTAATCACATATGATAGGCAAGTTCGCGAGTTTACACTATAGGTTGCTACGGGAGGCTCGTCACCTCAGCGTAGGCTTAATTCACACTCGAGGTCACTATAAGGGGCTCATCACCTGATCATAGGCATATTTTGTACTCGAGGTCACTACGGAAAATGCTCGTCACCTTAGCATAGGCCGACATCTCAAATACAGTGTCCCATACCACCGTATTTGGCTCACGAGTTTAGTTTGCTCACTAGACACTATAGGGAGGCTCGTCACCCCAGCATAGGATGTCAGCTCGACCACGGTGTCCCATACCACCATGCCCGGCTCATGAGTCTTAGTGGATCATGGTACCAAAGTTGAAACGGGCTTTACATTGGTAAGTGGTACCTTAGATTCAAGCAGTAGCGTCCATACATGATGAAGATACATTAGGCCAATCGGGTTACTTGACAAGCTCGACTGGTACGAGCGCATATTGAATTAATCGATATGGAGTATGTAAGCACTCCGCATGGCCTAACCACTGTCGACAAATAGCGTATGACTTGGATTCATCGAACGTGTCTTGTGTGGCAAAATGTAACGACCCTGAAAATAATTTTCTTCTTTACATAATCTGCCAATTTAATAAGGCAAACCAACTCCCACTTGGAACTAACATTTCAAACAACTGACTGACTTTAAACCACCCCTGATGCAATCAACGTAACTAAATCTGAGATAACGGTCTGACTAACGTTGTCAATACTAAATCTCCTAGGACAAGCTGCTACCCGACATGAGATAAATTTAAATGATTTATAAAATTCATTTGAGAACCAGACGGCTTAAACCCCACTACAAAGAAATCAAATAACTCCTAATATCGAAGACCGTGATTGTATAATGTTTCCCCAAAGATAGTGTACAGTGCCGATCGCCTGAAATCAGAACATAGGACCGCTTTTATCAAGTGCGTGAGCACAGAACTGGCACTCATGCTGTGCATTGAATCTTTAGTCGGGTCCTACTACCGTTGACCCGACGAAATCCCAAAATTTCATGGGAAATTCAAATTTCCCTTCCACGGTTGCAACGTTTCACCGGGACCGTCCATACGACGGTGCAAAGGAGGATTCTCGAATGTCGTTGCCCTATCCACACCGTTCATATGATTCGCAGGGCCCCACCGACCGTAACCACTACCTGATGGACGATTAAAAACCGATCAAACAGTCTCAATTGACGAATCAGCACTCAACGTTCGGACGGGATTATTGACGAAGGGCTTGGATCCAACTACAGCATTTTCCAACCAATCCGACCGTTGGAAAAGGCCGGACGGGCGCCACAAGTGCGAATAAAATACACATCAGCCCTACATTTGCCGGATTTGGATAACTATCCAACAAAAGATAAAAAGAATATTCCCTAGAATAGTTGGCTAAATCTCTACCGTTACTTGGTTTCTAGAAGAATTGCTGGCACGTTTGGAGACGTGGATATTAGGGTTGTGGAGAAAATCACCTAGCAGGCGAGTTTTTGGAAAAAAATTGAAGAGGCGGATGAAGTCCCACAGGTTTCAGAGCCATCTTAATCTACGGTCCATCTTACTCCATGAATGGACCCCACAAGCTTTAGAGACACCATCTAAACCATCTAAATGTCCCAGATCATTGAATCATCCGCCCATTAAGAAATCGCCATTTTCAGACAATCATCTTCCCCATATTGACAGCGAAACCCATCATTCCAAAATCAAGTAATTTCAGTAATCCTAACCGATCATCATATGGCCCATCATAACCGAAACCCTTCTGTGAAAGCCACGTGGACCCATGCACTCGTTTAGTTATCTGAAAGATCCAAATCTGGAGCTCCCTCGGTCGAGTTGAATTAAACCCGCACTAATCCGAGGGTTAGCAGAGGAGCTTTCCAGAAGAGGAAAGCCTATAAGAATGGGAGAAAACGGATAAGAACAGGGAGAAACGGATAAGAAGAAGAGAGAAAAAGAAATAGAGAAAAATGAGGGAAATAGGGAACTGTCGTTTGAACGGGTCACTGGCGACTCGACTCAGCTGAGTCGATCAACCCTGGGAATAGCTGAGAGGGAGAGGTTTGATTGAGAAAGAAAGGAGAGGAAATAGAGAGAAAAGGAAAGGTTAGCAAGAAGGAGGATGTCAGTTCCTGTGTGATTGTTGGGACATATTCCCACCATCTGCCTCAACTTGCTTAGGATAGACCGAGCTTCCCTTCCATCAACGATCAACCACACCACGATCTGGGGTTATCCATCATCCAAATCCGTCCGTCAACAGTTGAGGATTATCCCTGCATCAGGTAACTTTCATACTCCTCTTCTTACTGCTGTAAACGCCCTTTTTGGACCGTTTTATCCTACCGTCACCACGACTCAATTATCAGTGGATTACTCAGTTCGGTTCCAGCAGCATCCCTGTGGCGAAAACCCGACCTGCCTCCATGGCAGGGGTCGGTTTTCTTCTAGCAATGGGGTTAGCATGATAAGCCAGGCTTGCATTGCCTGTTGCTGCTGAGGTTAATGCCGGCTGTTAATGCCTCTACCGAGTCAACAATTCTAACTCGGTGCTGAGGAGGGCTACCTGACCTGGTTGGGACTGAGTTGTGGCTCACCCAAATGAGCTGGAAGCTAGCCATGGGTGTCAAAGACTCACCCAGTTGAGCATGAACTCAAACTTTTGCACCTCTGAGTCGACTCAATGTATTTGGTTGGGTTGACTCAGTCAGTGTGCTAAATGAGTCAAAACGACCCCATCCAGCTGAAGGTAGTAGTGGAGGGCGTGAAGATCAACAGATCCATGAGCTAAACTACATGGCTTACTTAGCCTTTTGGAGCCAACCGCAACAAGTCATCAGTTTAGTCTCCAAGCGAGTCAACTCGACCCGTTTTCGAAATACGTTTTACCGATTTAAATCATCCGTTATAGAACTCAGAAGCATAAGGTTGGTAAGTCTTAAATCCAACTGTATAGTTAGTAAAAGAAAATATTGGGACTACCCAACTCATTTCAAGTCAAGAATCTTGACTGAGTCAACTCAGTCACGACTCATTTGTGTTTATGGAAATTTCATCAGGTTCCATCAGCAACTATTCTACATTAGAAAGCACCTCTTCATATTACCTGTTCAAGAAAAACCAGTGCACTCACATCCTACGACAAGAGAACTTCAAATCTATGTGAGGAATATGCCCTATAGCTTCTTTATTACATGGACTTCTAAAATAGTGTTAAAGCTTGAATGATAGAAATGTTAATTGTGCATGTGTTATAGTCTTACTTCGGTTGAAATGACCACGTTAATTATGTAAATATCCCTATCTTGTTGTTCTTATTCATGTTTTCTCTTAGTTTGACATGTTGAATTATGAATACATAAAGTGACGGATACTGTCTTTAATTATAAGGTTAACTTATTCCGTAGTCCGTTCCACTTTATAGAACGATTTTTCCTTGAAGCTAATGTATATGAACAAGTCCCTTACATGTACAACTTCTCTTTTTGCTAACTTGGTAATGCTAATCATGAATAATTACGATTGAGAATTGGCATTATACTCCTCAATGCATGAGTAAAAATGGGTTAACGACATATGATGTACTTTCATTGTGACATGAAATTTCAATGTTGCATAATATTCAATGTTGCATAATATTTAATGTTGCATAATATTCAATTTGCATAACATTCACGCATAATATTGGAGCTTTCCGAGTACTTAATGTAAGACACATTCAGCTCGCTCTACTGTTAGATCAATAGTATGCCAAGTTGTGCATTTGAGTTACTTTGGGCGCTCTTATTTTACATGAGGCTATTACAGGATTAGAGACTCCTTGGGCGTACCTTGAGTATTATTCCAGGAGTAAGATTGTCCTTGGGCGCACTCACTCTCATGACCTTTTCCTGGTAGTCTATCTACTACGGGCGGTCTTTTATTTTGACAGCTGGATGTGCATCACCAGATCTGTCTTGAACATACATTCATACACTCATGCCATTGCATATATAATTATATTGCCTTATGAATCCTGTATGAAATATTAACCTATTTTGGAATAATGTATTATGAATGAATCTATGAAGGACATTCCCACTAAGTTTTACTCACTCAATTGTGCGGTTGCACCAAATAGACACAGGCATGATGGCCAGGGATGATGGCTATGATGAGATTCTTAATGTCGCCAAGAAGGAGTAAGGCAAGGAGGGCCCATATGATGATATAGCCAAGCTGCGGGAACATCACTAAATGCTTAGGATTTACTTTTTTTGTGCCAGACATTATATTTGCTTGCTTGTTAGTTTTGTAATTAAGTCCCCTACTGAGGGATCTCACTTTACTACTGGTTCATATTTCACGTATGTTGCACTTGGTTTGTTAGTTATACAGAAGTTCTATTTTGTCATTACCAATTGTGGAAATCTACTTGATCTATAATTCCATTCATAATGTAACACTCAGATTCTTGTACTCGAGCGATCATCCTCGGGTTACAAGGATCGGGGTGTTACACAAAACAACCTCAACCACTAATTCGGGAATCATTACCGATTACCTGGACTACGCGGTAATCCCAATTATATTCAAACACAATAGGCATTCATATGTGATAGCCAAACAGCATGTGACAACTACTTTCAATGTAAATCTCATTTGAGCATTTAACAAACACATAGTACACATATTGTCATACATAGGCATTTCATCCATAAAGCACGTAGTAGTAAGATAAGCTACATGAAGGAAACTGTAACTATAGATAAGGTAATTGAGAATCCTATCTCAACACCCTCATTAAATATATTTCAACAAACATTTTTCATTCAGGCATTTTATCAAACACTTAGACTACACATATCAACATACATGTAATAAATTAGTTATAACCTATATTATAACAAATCCCTTCACAAAGGAGTTGCCACACATACAACAGTCATATATTCTCGATCAATAATCATGGCAAGCACAAATCACAATTCCATTTTCATTCAAACATTTCAACAAACACATGGAATGCACTATATTCAGCATAGTTTATATATATGTGTAATACACGGAAAACATCGCATCTAAGCACATGTGACAGCAATCAAGTCAGTAATAAATCATTAACTGACATTGAAAGCCTTGAAAACCATAACTTAAACGTTTATAGTCCGCACCTTCCATCGGTAAACTCGTATCGAACTCAGTTCGAATCCTATGCCTTTGTCTATGGCACAACGACAACCTATAGTATGAAATAGGTTAGCTATTTCCCAATTTATCTATTTGGATTCCTAAAACATATTAGGGTTAGAATTTTTTACCCAAAAATGGAGCCAAAATCACCGGTATAGCGATACAGGTAGGATGATTCGGCACATAGAGCGGTGGGATCGGATCCCAGCAACTATGTCTCGTTCTCTCTCTCCTCCTCACTCTTTCCTTCTCTTTCGCTTTTCTCTCTCCTAGGGTTAGAAAATTCGTATGGAATGAGAAAGGGGTGGGTTAAGGCCCTTATATAGGCCCATAACTGATGTCAATGGCCCTAGAGTCATGATATACTTAGGTTATAGCCAAAAGTCGTCTATTTCGGGCCAACGGAGCTCATCTAGATGTCCATTTCCCGCGTATGATCCGGAGAAAGTTTCCTGACAATAGATCTATGCCAGGTTAAAGTTTCGGTCCGATTGGATTTGTAGATTGACCGCGGAGGGCCAGTTTCAGTTCAACGGTCATCGTCACTCGATCAGGGTCACAAGTACACTGACATGTGTAGGAAATTTTCTCTGATTCAAGAGTGTAGTTGGGTCAGAATCTGACAGTCTGAAACTTTATATTTGTCCTGCAAGCAAATGGCCTAATTCACTTAAGTTCGAGTTCATTTTCTAAGGATATTCACATTTTTCACACACTTCGCTCCGGGTTCAAGTTGTGCATTTTTTTATACTTTTTAAACTTGATTCTCGAGATGGTTGTCAAGCCCAGTAAGGCGGTCATAACCGTATAGTTTCACGGTAATCGGACTTTCGACGCGCGGTCCAGGTCCGATACAGAGTTTCAAGATGCTCCCGAGAGCAACTGGGTTTTGAGATGGATCTTAAGTTTTTAGGTAATGTAGAGTTAGCAATTCTACTGGTTTTGGGTCTTACAGTTCGTATAGAAAGTGGTTCAAGCTACTCTACCAATTAATTCAGTTTAGCACTTAATCAATTTTTCGTCTAATTTCCACATAATTTGATCCTTAGCGATTTCTGCCTGAGGTGGTACTCGGGTTTTTGTACGGATTTTTCCAAAATGTGAAACATTATGATTAGATAGGTATTTAAAGAACACTATGATTCCAATGCCGAGTGGCACACCTTGATGCGACACCCGGTCTAGGAGATACAATCAGTAGTGCAATCCAAGGCGGGTTGTGAAACGCAAGCATGACGTGGGTCACACTTGCATGAATTCTGAGGAAGTCCCATTAGTCAATCAATCCATCAATCCATCACACCTACCCGCATCACATTTTTCACTTTCCCATGTAAGAGAAGCCCCAAAAGTCAACACTCATCATTCTTCTTATCTTTTTTCTCTCCTTTCTACCCTCTCTCCCTTTCTAAAATCCCCTCCATATCCTAAATTCTCTACCACAAAAGTGTTCCTAGGTATGAACATTTCCATTTCAATTTTAGTAAAGTTTGAAGAGAGAGAGAGAGAGAGAGAGAGAGAGAGAGAGAGAGGAGAAGAGAAAGAGAAGAAAAAATAGAGACAAAAGAGAAAGGACCTGAGAGATTAGAGAGAATATGAGAGAGATATCTAGAAGAATGAGAGGTTCAGATGAAGATTAGAGCTTGAGGGAGGGTTAGAGGAGTATGGGGAAGGAGGTTATATATATATATATATATATATATATATATATATTATATATATATATATATATATATATATATATATATATATATAAGCATGCTCAGTGCGTACCTTTGCACGCATGTCATGGGCATATAATCCGAATGGTTCATGTGATGCGGCGTCCATGAAACCCTAAGGGACCAATTTTCACCCTGATCTAAAACTCTGGTCGGCCACAACAAAGAGAGATGCAAATCAAGGGAAGAAAATGTTTTCCTTTTTCATGGCCCACCAAAGCTTTGGATAATATGGGCCATAGGGGTTTCATGGGGTGCCGCATCACGTGGACCATTTAGATTTTGGACTCACATCACGCATGATGAGTTTTCAAAAAGTTCGCACGATTTCTATGCGAAGTGTGGTGCGCAACTGAGCATTCGGTTGGTGTGTGTGTGTGTATATATATATATATATATATATATATATATATATATAATATATATATATATATATATATATAGATATATATTACAATTCAATATGTTAATGAGATCACACAGATCTGATGTAGGTAAAACACAGAGTTTGGCCTGATCAAAGCTTTTTGGGCCCACCACAAGATGGCCAACCTAATAGACGGAGTGGATCTCTAATGTGGACCCCACCTTTATGGGGAAAAAAATAAAAGAAATAAAAAAAAATTTGCACGGCGTTAGGGAGGCTGGTCGTAGCAACGCCCAATGGACACCTCCTGCTCCAAGCGTTCAAGGAGGCAACTATAGTTGTAGATGAGTTGAACCAAGTCGAGCTTGTCACAACTTGACTTGGCTCTGCCAGTAGCTGACCCCATCTCAAACTTTTCTCGGGTCGGTCCTCGAACCTGATTGGCCAGCTCGGCTCGGTTCGATTAGCAGCTCAGGCCAATTCGAGCTGAATTTGAGCTTGTGTGACATTTCCTCAAACACATGGAGTGCACCTTCAATTTCTCATAATATGCAAAAAAGCAGCACCAGTTTACATGTATTTCATCAAACACTCGGTAGGCATCATCAAAATAAAAATAGGAGGGTAGTTTTATCATGTAAAGTAGTTTTATTTTTTTTATTTTTATTATTATTTTTTTTTTTGGTAGTGATTTGTTTCATATCCATACCTTCCTCGCCACCCGCCGATCCCGCGGAGAATGTATGCACCCGAAACAACACTTCGTTGAGTCATCTCATCAAACACTTGGTGAGCAACGTCAATATCAAAATAACTAAGTTATCGAACTGATTTGATCTGAGTTCGATTAGAGTTGAGGCTCGATTTGAGTCGATTCGAGCTTGGACAAGCTCGAACTCGGTCGAAATTTTTTCATGCTCTAAAAATCAGCTCAAACTCAGTTTCGAATCAAGCTTTTTCGAGTCGAGTGGAGCGAGTTAACCGAGCTAACTCGGTTCGTGTACAGACGCAACCACCTGCAGGGGCCAACCAGGTGGTATACTCGTGGGACCCACCATAACGTATATGCTTCATCCACGCCGTCCATCTGTTTCACCAGATCATTTTAGGGCTGGGGCACAAGTTCTAGCCAGATCTGAAGGTTAGATGGGCCACACGACAAGGGACAGTAGGAGCGGTAGTCCCTTTAGCATCAGTGACTCTGCCTCCTTTGGCAGCGGGAGGTGGGCCAAATTGATGCATTTGTTTCATCCGAACCGTCTATCCTTTTTACCAAGTTATTTTAAGGCAGGGCCCCAAAATTGAGGGAGATCCGAATCTCTAGTGGACCGCACCACTGGAAACGGTGGAGGTAGAGCGTCTACCATTAGCCCCTTTCCAGGAGCGCTTCTTGGAAGCCAGTGTGGGTGGACCCCACTCGGGGGACCTATCATGAGGTATATGTTTAATCCACACCGTCCATCCATTTCTTCAGATCACGTAGACCTTGGGCCCAAAAATGAGACAGATCCAGATCTCAGGTGGGCCGCACCACCGAAAACAGTTAGGACAATGACGTCCAGTGTTGAAATTCTCCCAGGGCCCATCTTGATGTTTATCTTCCATCTAACCTATTGATAGGCTCATGCAAACCTATATGATGAGAAACACAAATGTCAGATTGGTCCCTGACTTGTGTGGGCCCCACCATAGTGAAACAGTGGAGATTGAACGGCTACCGTTGAAAACTGATGGGGCCCACCGTTGCTACACGTGTGGGGGCACCACCGTGATGTTTTAATTGCCATCAAACCTGTCTGCCAGGTCACGTAGAACTGGATGAAAGACAAACACAAGTATCTTCCTGATCCAGAACGTCAGGGGGCCAGACGTGGTGCACGCCTGCTGGCAGCGTGCTTGGGCACGTTGCCCAGCTGTGGTCCACCTCGTGGGATGTGTATTATCCGTGCTGTCTACCCATTTTGACAGATTATTTTAGGGCTGGGGCCCAAGAATGAGGTGGATCCAGATCTCTGGTGGGCCACAGCACAGCAAACAGTGGGGACAGTGATGTCCACCATTGAAACCTGGATGAGAGGAAGACACGAATGTCACCTTATTCCAAAGCTTCTTGGGGCCTAGATAGAGGACCCGCTGTAAGTAGCCTCCCCAGCAGGGTGGCCCTTCTATGGGACTCACCGTGGTGTATCTGTTTAATCCACGTCATCCATCTGCTTTGGAAGATCATTTTAGACCGTTGGCCCAGAAATGAGTCAGATCTGACTCCCAGATGGGCCGCACTAGAGGAAAGAGTGAATATTGAGTGCCTACCATTGACATTCCCTTGGGCTCACTGCAATGTTTATTTTGGCACGCAATGAGGAGTCCCACCATTTTAGCCCCCGGAAAGGCCAACGGGCCTTGGTGGGCCAAACATGTTTAGACAGTCCAACATCCTTGGCAGAAAACACTATTCGCATGGCGTTATTGGGATGGGCACGCACGCCACTTCCAGAGATTTCCTGGGGCTATGGGGCCCACCATGGGCTCCTTCCATGAGATATGTGATTTGCCCAAGTGGCCCATGCAATCCGGCCACAAAGATGGGCAAAGGGCCCATGTGGGCCGTCCAAGATTCACCCAATCCAAATCTACGGTGGAGCAACACGGCTGGATAACTTGCTGTCCAGCATGTTGTACCATGTTGTGGGGTCCCACCTTGATATCTTTGTTGTGTCCAAAGGTCCATCCATTTTGATAAATCATTTAAGGGCATAGGTCCCGGTCTAGGTGGACCACTCCACGGCAAAGCATGGTGATTGAAAGCTTATCATTGAAAAATTCCTAGGATCATTGTGAGGTTTAATTTTCATCCAACCACTCCATGGGGACCGCTATGGAACCCACCTTGATGAACATATATTGCATATGTAGTTCATCCATCCTTCTCCAGATCATTTTAAAGCGAATCAAATCCGAATATTGAATGAGCACCTTCCCACGGACCCTCGTTTGTTGTGCATTTGCTGTCCAACCTTGTTCTAAAGGTCTCACGGACATGGGTGAAAGAGAAAACGGAAGTATCAGCCCTGTCCCAAGCTCGTAGCCCACCGGACAGAGGGTTCCACGGTGATGTATGTGTTCCATTCACGTTGCCCGCTGTCCAGTGGGGTCCACCGTGATGTGTGTATTTGAGGGGTCCTCTGGACAGTGGGGTCCACCGGGTTGTGTGCGATTATTCAGGTGGCCCTCTAGACAGTGGGACCCACCATGAATCATGGGTTTAGCCTCTTCGTCCATCCAGGGGTTGGGTCCCACTGATGCATGTATTTTATGCTCGCCGTCCGTCTGCCTCAACAGACTATTTTAGGGCAGGGCCACTACCATGTACTTGTTTTATCCGTGCCGCCTTTGCGAGACCCACCGTAATTTATGTATTTCACCCATGCCGTAGGCCAGGGGTGCACCTGCTGGTCCAGCGGGTGGGGCTCGCTATGGTACCTTGATTCTATCTCGGCACTCGAGGTCATATGCATTCCATTCAGATTAAGCTATAAAAGGCCCTGGCATGCTAGGGATGCTGCAGATTAACCCTGATCTTTTGGGATCCTAGGCATTATATCACGTGGCTGAAAAGCTAATGCCCCACTTTTGATGCAAAAAGTGGGTTGAAGAGATGGCAAGCCATGGATTAAACATGAACTACCAGCTGCACGACTGGATGATTCAAGGGCCTGAAACTATCCATTTATTAGGGTTTGAATCTTGATTGAATGGCCGGATCATCTGATCAGGGGGTATTCCTCCAAAAAATTTTCCTAGTGGTCTTGATTGTATGCATAAGATGGTCCCAAAAAAAAAAAAAAAAAAAAACCAACAACAAACAGGCCCACTCTCCTGGCGGGCCACAAACATGCATTCAAGGATAGAAGGGAAAAAACGAGGGGGAAAATGTAAGAGAGACCTCCAGGTGCCTAGGGATCAAAGATTGGGTCCCGCGGTAGATTGTCATACAACTCGCAGATGATGGAGAGAGGTGCTACCGCTCTCAGATGAAAGAGAGAGGAGGCGTGTGGAGAGGGAGATGCAGGTTGATAAGGTTCATTGTAGTAACCATTGCACTAAATGGGTACTTAGGTTAGCTATTCAAGATGGACAAAAACCAATATAGATAAAGTGAGAAAGGAATACCACAAGGCAGTCCCTTATAGCCAGGTCCTACGAACATCTTCCTACATCAACTTGATATGAACGTTCCGAGTTTTAAGCAAAAAATGGAGAGGAGAAATTGGGTATCTAAGATATGCTGATGATTTACTATTTGCTATCAAGCAAGGGCTGGTGTCAGAAATATGAAACTATCAAATGATTCAAGTGCATTATCCGGGCCAAGTACTATTTTTACCGAAGGCTATGCCACTTTAGGTCCTTTCAACTGAAATGCAACAATCTACAATATTAATGCCTACTTTATAATCACAATCATTAATGATGCACGCAAGTATGAAGTAATTGAGCTGTGCAGATCTTTTGTGTGGATTGTTATTATAAGTCACTCTTTTAGTCACTCTTTTAGTCATTCATTTCGAGAAAAACATAGGTATTGTTGGCAAAAGCAATCATTTACAATTGGGTCATTTTCCTTGGATAAGATCCACTACTTGACTGAAAGAAGAAATGTTTAGATTTTGGAAAATGAACCAAATGATGCTTTCGGATTGAAAAATCCCCAATTGAAAATTACGGTGACCCATTTAAAAAGAAGCAATTTTAACAACCGAATCTTTACAGTCCTTCAATTTCTCGGATACATAGAAAGATTAGATCAATAATAAAATCCAACAATTATTAATTGCATCCATGCCATCCATTCATTAATTCACATGATAATAATCATACCAGATAAACATTCAGTCCTTTAAAAAGTTATAGCATGTGCCCAAATTAGCCTATGATTCAGTTTTGAAAATCGGCAGTGTGGAAAATTAAATCAATTGGATCCATAAGCCAGAAAACAAACACAATTTGAAATGCAAGTTGCTAATGACATGCTTTTCAAATTACATAAGCCAAATCAAATTGAGAAAATGGATTGAAAATCTACACAGATCAAAAAAACTAGAAATTGAAGGTTACAAGATTTGGAACCATTTTTCTATGGTTTTGGAAAGACATAGAAGGAAGCAAAATTTTCAAAATTATTCACTTAATCTGTAATAATCACTCCAATATATAGATTTTGAATTTTTAGGACAAGAAAAAACAAATGGTTGAGATCATATACCTCGAAACGACATGGTGAATAATGGATTTATCATCAATGAGTGGAAGCCTGAACAAATCTATATCCCACTACAGGGCCGGGATTTAGATCCAATGGGTAAGAACAACCTATGTGATGTAGGACCGATCTCACATGTTATTTGGTCCATGCATCGGTCCTACATCACTAAGAGATGACCCACACAAAGGATGGAAGAAGAAGAGAATTGCCAAAATCTTTCTCTCACTTTTCTCTCTTCCCAGCAAATGTCCTATAGATCGGAGATGTTCCCACTTCCAAGGGGAGCTGATTTCGCTGCAGCCCTAAACGAGATCTGCCAAGATATCTTTCTTAGCAAAGATAGGTCAGGCAGCCCTGTGCCGAGCAGCCATGGGATACCAATCAATCTCTGCTTATTCTCCCTTTTTCTATCACCAGGAGGTGATCAGTCAAGGATGAACCAGTAGGTGATGTGCAGTGATCGAACCATGCTGGATAGTCACCCATCACACAGGTCTCAAACCCGACCTGTGGTGGATTCCGGGGGACAGTCAAAGCGCTTGATCCTTTGCCCCATACTTTGAGATGCTGCTCCCCGCCTTCAATTGGCTGCTTTCTTCTAGCAGCACCTCAGTCCTGCAGTCTTTTCTGTTTGTTACGACGCATACCCCTCACAATTACCAAAGTCCAACTCCCCTGTGTAGCCCTATCACTCATTTAGCTTGCTTACACTCAAAAAGAGGTTGGACACTTTCTCTTGCTTTCATAGAAAAAAGAATGTAGGAGATTCAATCCCGATTACATTACCGCAAGCCACAATGACGATTTTTAAGAGCAAGACAGAAAAGAAGTGTTGAGATAATACCTTTCATCCTAATCTCATCTACTGAAAAAGGGGGTGTGGAGTGAGAAAAGTGTTGGATGTCCTCCCTTTCTTAGGCTAGGGCACCTAATTCTCTTGAGAATAGAATCTTTTTATTTTATTTTATTTTATTTATTATTATTTTTTTTTAAGACACTGACTCACCCCACGCACCCACACCAGTGGATTTTCACCACAATGGGTACTCAAAACCATGACCTTGTGTTGAAACTCTTGTGAGTCTACCACTGGGGCATGAGTAAGGTCCCGGGAATAGAATCTATATATAGAAAAGGTTATGATTTTGGTACTCCCAAGTCCCACTATTGATATAGTAATCTACCACCCCATGCATTTCATCATATCCTACATCATCAAAAGTACACATCGCATCTATCAATGCACCAAATGGACCACATCCTTCCACCATTGTGGCAACTCGGTCTTATGCTAATCGATGCCAAATGAAGAGGTGGGTCACAAATAAATCATTATGATTAGTTTTCCATCAAGCATAATAAAAAAAATCAAAATTATTTCAAAACATCCAGAAGTATGGGTGCATAAAAATGAGCTTGACGGAACCAGGATCAATAATATCTAAATCATTAGTTGGAATCCTTGGAGATAGTGGATCGTATATTGGATCACAAGAAGTTACCATTAATGCATGTACCCAATCACAATTCACATCTGTATGTCCACAAAGAGTAGTGTGGCATCACTAGATGTGTCAAAGCCATTAAATCAATATTAAGATCACCCTTTGTGTCCTCAAGTCAAAGGATGAGCCTAGGTTAGTGTATGATCAAGTCAATCCAATCAGCGCATGATAAGCCTCTCGGTATAGGAGACTTGTCGCGATCCTCCAATATGAATATTTATTCAGGCCAGACACTAAAACATATCCTAGTAAACATTTGTACTCCCATGTGATGAAGGCTCCAAATGAAGATGCTAATAATGACCTGATGATGGAGATTTACCCCTCTCGGTTTGTCAACGATTCAACAACTTAGAAGATAACCACAAACAAGATCTGGATGGTCCAGTGTCCATGAGTGATTATGAAATTTAGAGAACTCAACAACTATAAAGCACAACTCTTCCGTGACCAAATCCTGGCCGATGCATTCTCTACCGTTTCACAGTGGAGCCAACAAAAAGTTAACTCATTAGGAGTGAACTACAACCCATAAATCAAATGTTTCCATGTAGAATTGTATCGACATGAAGAAAGAGAACATAAGCACAAAGGTCGCTAATTACTAAAATCCATTCATCACAATAGGTAGTTCATGACCAAGTTCCAAACAACAATAGAAACGCATTGCATTTCAAGGGCATATACTACCAAGAAGTAAATATTAAACTTGTAAATTTGAAGGGGAGGGGGAGGAACCAAGATTAACATGGTTGAAGTGCTTGGCATAGCTGTAGTAGGATTTCGCACCCCAGAACGAGGTTGTGAGTTTGACTCTAATGTTAGATTTTATGCATTTTACCAAAAAAGCAGTTTAGCTGGGTGAGTCAGTTGAGTCATCAAGTCACATCAACTAGACCGAATTTACGAGCAGACTCAACGAATCCTGGCAAGTCTCAACTGAGTCATGCTTGTTACCAAGTTTCCAATAGGCTCAGCTTGAAATCTCGTCAAGTGCAGTTAACTCGGCTGAGTTTCTAGTCGAGCCACCTAGTTTCGGAACTATGACAGTAACTATCAAAAATTCGATGATAAATGAATTCGGTTAATGAACAAATTAGTATAAATTGTAGTTTCCATTTATTTCAATCATGCATTAAACAATACATAATAATATGTTGTTACACATGTTCAGGTGACACACCTTATTATGATGAAGACTCCTAACATTATTTTGCAGGACTATCATTACAGACAGAAGCACCAAGACCTTTTTTTTTTGTGTATTTATCATATAAATAAAACTAACTCACCTTCGCATAAAGATCAATACTGCCTATTTGGAATCGTGATGTCGCGTTACCATCTCGAACGGCCAGAAATCTGAACCTGTCAGTCCAATCACCGATGCATATCAGGATTTAAGTAAGAACACAAAAGAAAAAATCTACAGTTTGGAATTTGGTAGTAGGCATTTATTTACCTGAAAGCATTCGACATGTGTTTGTTGGAATCTATCTTAAATGTTTTGCGCTGGAAACGACTTTCAAATATCTGCGAAGTTTGTTTGTCCAGAACATTCCAGCTGGAGCCACCATCATCACTTCCCTCAACAATCCTACAAGGGCCACATTGATTGACTGATTTTAGTACACAGAAATCAGCTGGGGAAGTACCCACAACTGTAAATTACGTGCACCAACTGGTAGACCGATCAAGGAATAGATAAAGCAAATAACTGGTAAATGTATACTAACTGGATCCCTTTATTTTGTAGAAAACAAACAACCAAACTTCCGATGATACCAACCACCAGATGTTGTACTAGAGCAAAGGTGTTCCAGCTGCCAAAAGCAGTTTGATATGAACTACACCCAAATAAAAAATAAGAAAAGAATGGGCCTTCCTATCCCTATTTCAATGGTAACTTGGGGTGGAGAAGGCCAAAAAAGGTGAGCCCTCATAATGCAGGTCCCATTTTCTGTACCTCCACAAGCAACAACTGCAATACAGTGGGAGCACCTCTAACCACAAAAGTGTACAAGCACCTTCATGATGTCTACTGAATCTTCCCTACCTTCCCATTGATGTCATACAAGCATAGATATATATTTTTTTTAAATGGTACCAGAACATCAGAATGTATAATGCACAGAATGATACAAACTCAATCAAGAAATTCAGGTAAAAAAAATCTTATGATTTTGAGGCTTTTCTAGTCGCATAATAATTTTCTTATAGTGCTGAACATGTTTGGATTTTGTCAGGACTTACTCTTTTTGTTTTATAAAAAAAAAAATGTAAAAATAAAGAGTTAAAAGGAAGAGAATATATAATGCACAGAATGAATATAAACTCAATGAAGAAATTCAGGTAAAATACTATGAATTTGAGGATTTTCTACTCGCATAAATAATTATCTTAAAGTGATGAACATGTCAGGATTTTGTCACGACTTACTTTCTAGAGAGATTATCATGTTCATGAGTCAAATGAAAATTATTTATTAGACTAGGTAAAGAGGAATTTACAGTCCTTACCAGCACAGTTGTTATAGACACAAAGTTTTGATCTCACTCAAGCGATCCCTTTTCTTTTTTCCTTTGAAAGCATAACAAGGATTTAGATAGGAATTACTGAACTCTGAGGATTAACTAACTATTCCCATGAAGGACTGCAGATCTCAATACTTCTAGTATGATACTGATGTAGGACGGCCTAATCCAACTCTAAATGAATGCGGAATTTAAAAGGAGCAGATTTATGCAAGCATTAACAATAAAAATTTAGCATTATACATCATGAAACAGAAGAAGCTAAGAAAAATTAAGAAATCATCACGGCCATCCATCACAAACACGTTGTATTGAACCTTAAAATCCAAATTTAGTCAAATCCGGTGAAAGATAGGACTTTCGTCTCACAATAGGTCTGTTCGATGATCCAAATAGATTTTCTAATATAGGAAATATGAATTTTTTGGATTGGTAAGTCTGAAATTTTCCTAAAAATGGGTAGTTCCTTGATTATAGTCCAAATCTAGGGCCTTGGATAATGGGATTTGAAGAAGATCAAACTATGTATATGTGGGGATCAAGATCTTCCAAGATATAATGATTTGGATTGAAAAGAAAATGGACCGGCTTCTAGATCTAGAGAAATTAGAAGAAAATGAAGAAAATAGGTTTAAAGAAGAGAATACCTTCAGGAAAAAAAAATGAGAGAGAATGAGAAGATGCAAAATCACTTCCCTGGGCCTCATGCCCTCTTCCAATCACTGGAAGTAAAAAAACAAAATCATCTAGCCTTGAAGAAGCAAAAGCTCTTTTTCATAAACATAACATAGCATTACCCATGAGGTTTAGGGCAAAACACCCTCATAAATTCGGAATTGCATTAAATGACCAAAATACTCATACTAAAAAAGTTTCAAAAAAAAAAAAAAAAAGAAATTCGCAAAAAAAATTGTACACGAACTGTCTGAAAACTCAAATAAATAAAGTATGCATAAAATAAACATAAATCCAAGATGCCTGATGGGCCCCAATGATAGCGCAATGAAGGTGGGTCGCGACGATCCAACGGTCCGATTAGACCATCCTCGCAATCCAATGGTCCAAATATCTCCTCCCAGCAACTTACATCATGAACTAGTATAAGGTCTTCAACCTCTATATACCTAACCCATACCTGTCATCTAACCACATTAGCATGAGTAACGCATATCTCATGCGTTGATATACTTTGAATGGTCTGATGTCTGCATCAACTCCCCTAAGCTGAGAAAAGCTCGACTCCAGTAACATAAAACTCTTCTGCCATTCTAACAAATCTAAATCTATCATCTACAACTCCGCTTCCACCACCCATGTACAGTCAAATAATAGTATGTTCTTCCACTTCACCAAGTACCTATGAAATCTACTGTCTCGAGTGGAAACGATTTGTTCATCCACAATTCCTTCAATTTCTTCTCTTCTCTCAGGTATAGTGTGCATAGGTGGTGTAGGTTGGGAAGAAAATTCAGAAATTGGCCAATGATTTGGAACAAAATTAGGATCTATGAGATGGCTTGAACATGTTATTAGATCATCCAGATTGAATGTTGAACTAATCCTCATGCGAGGTGGAAGATCTATTAAATACGCATTTGGATCCAATCTTTTTCAGAATCTTCAATGGTCTAGCACTGTGTGTTTGTAACTTCTCAGCGGTACCTTGTGGGAACTGTTCTGGTCTCATCCTAACCATTACATATCACCCTCATTAAACTCTTGAATTCCAAGGTGTAACTCAGCTGAAATTTTGTATTGTTCATTACTAGTATTTATCCGCCTTCTAATCTCTGCATGCAACACAGGAATGTGATACCTTAATTTGGCCATTAGTTTAAGGGTAGGCAGGCGAGAACTGGAGTCTCGTGCCCATCATGTACCATAATGTCTTCCAAAAATAAGTAGTAAACCGGACATCCCTATCAGACACCATGTTCTTAGGCAAACCATGTAATCAACCCCCCCCCCCCCCCCCCCCCCCCCCAAAAAAAAAAAAAAAAAAAAAAAAAAATCTTGATTATGTTGGACGCATCAGAGGTTTTTGTATACGGGAGAAAGTGGGCCAGTTTGGAGAAATGGTCCACGACAACAAAAATAGAATCGTGCTTTTTAATTGTCTTGGGAAGCCCATGCACGAAATTCATACTAATGTCTTACCACGTTGTATGTGACATTAGCAATGAGGTGTACAATCCAATATTCTGCTTATTTTGTTTTGTCAATTGACATGTTCAACATTGCTCCAAAATTTTCGCTACGTCTTCCTCGAGACTTTGCCAATAAAATCTATCCTCCACTAGGGCGATGGTCTTATATCGACCAAAATGGTCAGCTATACCTCCAGCATGAAGCCCCCAAACAAGGATATCCCAAAGGGAAGTGCAGAGAATACAAAATCGATCTCCTTTAAAAAGGAAGCCATTTTTGAGCACAAACTCACCCAAACTATGCTGGTCACCTAAGAGTGACACGTATATTCGCCCAAAATATGGACACATGGGATACTTGTCTTTTAATTGCTCTAACCCAACAACTTCTACACTCAAGGAGTTGAGCAATGTCACTCTCCTACTAAGGGCATCGACTGGTTTGTTCTCAATCTCGGCTTTATGTTTCAGGACAAATGAATATTCCTGAAGAAACGCTTACCACTTGACATGCCTTGAGTTGAGCTTCTTTTAGGAATTTAAATACCTCAAAACCTCGTGATTAGAAAACAAGACAAATTCTTGTTATAGAAGATAATAATGCCAATGACGTAGCGATTGCTTTAGACCACATGAACTCCCCATTTTTAATGCAATCAGTAATAGAAGCCATAATAGTGCTAAATCCTTGAATGAATCGACGATAAAATGTGGCTAAGCCATGAAAGCTTCTCACATCATCTATGTTTCACGATTCAGGCCAGTCAACAATGGCCTTGACTTTTTATGGATCTGCTTGCATCCCTACATATGACATTATGAACCTTAAGAAGACAACTCTATCAGACATGAACAAACATTTCTTAAGGTTCACACATAACATCTTTGCCCTAAGGACACTACAATCCTACCTCAATGATGCAGGGACATGTGATGACCTAACCTTAGATGCATGTATAATCAGGTTAAAAAAATATTCAAATAAATATACCAATTAACTAACCGTTTCCAATCAAATGGATTAGGTAAATCTCAACACAAAGATGAGGTTATTCCATCAGGATCATACCCATTAGCATAAGATCACGTAAACAGTAAAAAGGGAGGACCTCGGGATATGAGAATATCCCAAATCTAGCATAAGTCAGTCCACGGTTAAGCTTGGATCTGATTCTACTGACTAACCATCCCTCTTTTCTGTTCGAACTAGAAAGGGGATATCCAGAGAGGAATGAAAGGGGTGAAGGATGAGGGGTTTGAGATAAAGACGGTATATGTCCTTTTGTCGTCAAAAGAAAAGGAAAATGATTCTCACCTTTTCCTACACCTCGAACATCTTAAAAAGATGGAAACCTGAAATCGAGGTGGAATCTTCAACACCCAAGGGTCAATCCTGAAACCTTAATCTCTTGAATAAAGAAGGGGAAAAAAAAAAAGAGACGAATTTCTATTCATTCAATAATAATCGTGCTTTTTAATTGTCTTGGGAAGCCCATGCACGACAAAATTCAGAAATTGGCCAATGATTTGGAACAAAATTAGGGTCTACAAGATGGCTTGAACATGGTATTAGATCATCCACATTGAATGTTGAACTAATCCTCATACGAGGTGGAAGATCTATTAAATACGCATTGGATCCAATCTTTTTTCAGAATCTTCAATGGTCCAGCATTGTGTGTTTGTAACTTCTTAGCGGTACCTTGTGGGAATTGTTCTGGTCTCATCCTAACCATTACATAATCACCCTCATTAAACTCTTGAATTTCACGGTGTAACTCAGTTGAAATTTTGTATTGCTCATTACTAATATTTATACGCCTCCTAATCTCTCCATGTAACTCAGGAATGTGATACCTCAATTTGGCCATTAGTTTAAGGGTAGGCAGGTGAGAACTGGAGTCTTGTGTCCATCATGTACCATAATGTCAAAAAATCTTGACTATGTTGGATGCATCTGAGGTTTTTGAATACGGGAGAAAGTGGGCCAGTTTGGAGAAACGGTCCACGACAACAAAAATAGAATCATGCTTTTTAATTGTCTTGGGAAGCCCATGCACGAAATCTATACTTATGTCTTACTACGTTGCATGTGACATTAGCAATGAGGTGTACAATTCAATATTTTGCTTGTTTTGTTTTGTCAATTGACATGTTCAACATTGCTCTAAAATTTTCGCTACGTCTCCCTTGAGACTTTGCCAATAAAATATATCCTTCACTAGGGCGATGGTCTTATCTCAACCAAAATGGCCAGCTATGCCTCCAGCATGAAGCTCCCAAACAAGGATATCCCAAAAGGAAGTGCGGAGAATACAAAATCGATCTCCTTTAAAAAGGAAGCCATCTTTGAGCACAAACTCACCCAAACTATCCTGGTCACCTAAGAGTGACACGTATGTTCCCCCAAAATATGGACACATGGGATACTCGTCTTTTAATTGCTCAAACCCAACAACTTCTACACTCAAGGAGTTGAGCAATGTCACTCTCCTACTAAGGGCATCGACTGGTTTGTTCTCAATCTCGGCTTTATGTTTCAGGACAAATGAATATTCCTGAAGAAACGCTTACCACTTGACATGCCTTGAGTTGAGCTTCTTTTAGGAATTCAAATACCTTAAAGCCTCGTGATTAGAAAATAAGACAAATTCTTGCGGTAGAAGATAATAATGCTAATGACGTAGCAATTGCTTTAAACCATATGAACTCCCAATTTTTAATACAATCAGTAATAGGAGCCATAATAGTGCTAAATCCTTGAATGAACCGATGATAAAATGTGTCAAAAGAAAAGGAAAATGATTCTCACCTTTTCTTACACCTCGAAGATCTTAGAAAGATGGAAACCTAAAATCGGGGTGGAATCTTCAACACCCAAGGACCAATCCTAAAACCCTAATCTCTTGAATAAAGAGAGTAAAAAAAAAAAAAAAAGAAAGACGAATTTCTATTCATTCAATAATAATCCAAAATAGGGTTTCTCACAACGTATATATAAGTTATGGAAAAGTAAAAGTGCACTAAAGCCCCTAGAAACAAAAAAAAATAACAAAAAAAGACGAAAAGTAAAGAAAGTGCAATAAAGCCCCTGAAATAGGGAAATGAACAAAACGCTTAAAACTAAAACACCTGTGTGGTAGGGTGTACAATCCAACCCATGGATCTATGGTCAAGATACGGTCATGTTGTTCCTGCACTTGTAGCATATTAGAAAATGGGTCCGATGGACCTAACGTCCATCCACATCAACTCCTCTGCTCCAGTACTCTGTCGGCAATGCCTCCTCTAGTACACTCTAAAGGGTGCACCACTGATGTCCGCATCACTCAAGTGGTCAAAATGCAGCTTTTTAATAGTACTATATATGAGTATGTCATGAAAATAAACTACTAAGAACTTCCCCATGAAGGGTCTCAAAGCCTGTGTCATCACACGCATAAAAGTACTAGGTGCATTAGTCAAGCTAAGGGGCATGACCAACCACTCGTACAACCCATCCTTCATCTAGAAGGTTGTCTTCCACTCATCTCGTAGGCGTATGCGTATCTAGTGATACCCGTTCCTGAGGTTATCTTGAAAAAAATGGTGAACCTGGCTATCATGTCCAACATATCATTAAGCCTCGGTATCGGAAACCGATACTTGACCATGATCTTATTAATAGCCATATTGTCCACACACATCCGCCACGTACCATCTTTCTTAGGCGTTAATAGCGCTAGTACGACACACAGACTCAGGCTCTCCTAGATGAAACCCTTTCTTAGGAGCTCATCTACCTGCCTCTTCAACTCTGCATGCTTTGCAAGGTTTAATGAGGAAGGTTTAGTAATGTGCACCCTGGGACGAGATTAATGGCATGATGAATGCACCGCATAGGTGGAAGCTCATCCGGTAAATCCTCAGGGAATACATCATTGTATTTCTCTAAAACCGAGGTCACCTCAGGGGGTAAGTCTACATGAACCTCGGGTGTAACTTCTCTAGCCATTAGGGCTTGCATTGTGGAATCCTCACGTCTCTTTCTCAAACTCTTTTGCATTTATGATAGGCAAAGACTTCGGATTGGATTTCCTCTCTTCTTTTTTTTCACATCCCTAGCCTTGTCCATGGGGCTCTTGGGTGGCAACGGATTAATCTTAATTTTTTTGCCCTCATGCATGAATGTACACACATTCGAGCAATGAAAAATCATGACATCTCTATCGTATAACCACGGCCTCCCTAGAATGATGTGACCTACATCCATAGGCAAAACATCACACCAGAACATGTCTTTATATGAACCGATCTAGACAGGGATTAAACACAGTTGGGACACAGGCATAAAAGACGTGTCAACCTAAGAAACCTTGTAGGGTTGAGGGTGTGGGACGGGCTTCAAACCCAAACGAGTGATTGTACTAGCTGAGACCACGTTGGTACAACTACCACTATCCACAATCACTTTGCAATTTTTGTCACTACTCTTGATAAACGCGTAGAAAATTGTGCTTCTGCACCAATCATCACTCTCCTTAACATGCGTTAAAGCACATCTAACTACGGCTAGTGGTGCAGCCTTTGGTTCTTCCTCTTCATAATAACTAGCACCTATCTCTGGGTGATATTCCTAATTCTAATAAAACTTTTCTAAAGCCTAATTTCTAAAAATAAAAATTCTAAGTGCTTGTATGTTTAGCACACATGGATAGTCAAAATTCCTAAGACAAAAGTGTTTCAAGTCAGATCACAAGTATTAAATCACAACTACTCTACATGTCTAAAGATGAGCTCAAGATCAGCTTAAGATCGGCTCAAGATTGGCATAATGTCTCAAGTAGTCGTCGCCTAATTTCAAGACAAGATCAAGTCAAAGTTCAAGACAAGTTGTCCCATGTATTTGCTAAAACACAGGTGATATAACCCTAGAAAGACCTTAGGTAAGATACTTTCGAAAGTCTAATTGATTTTGGGTTTGTAATAGTGTTTTTGCTCTGGAGTTCGGCCAACCTAACTTCTGGTTCAGTCAACCTAACTTCCTCGACTAACCTAACTTCAAGTTCGGGTTAAAAATTAAATTCTATTGAAAATTTAGCCAGCATAACTTTTGGTTAGGCTAGCCTAAGCTTGAAATTTGGTCAGCCCGAGTGAAGTTCAGGTCAAATTCCAGCAATGCATTTCTGTGGAATTTGTGGGAATTTGGCTAGCCGATTAGAAAATTCGGTCAGCCGAATTTCACCTCGGGCCAGCAAAATTTTGGATAAATCTTATCCTGCAGAATCCGATAGCCGTTAGATCGAATCCGGTGGAATCCAGCCAGCTGGAGTTATTCTTAGGCTTGGCGAATTTCCAATCTCTTTGGTTATAAATAGAGGTCTTCTCTCATTTTAAACTAAAACGAAAAATCACTCTAAACCTTCTGCAAGTGAGAGAGAAGCTCAAGTCCTCGACAAGCTATTAGTGTGGTATTTATAATTTATTTTTAGCTTATTCAATTCCCTTTCTCAAGATAATTTCACTCTTATTTTAAAGAGTATTCTATACTCCTTTTGAGATCTAAGAGAATTGAATCAAGTAACATTTGGGTTTTTCATTTCTAAAAATCTTTAGAACCCTATACTCTTTCTTTTTAGCAAATACTGTCTCATCTACATTCAAGAAAGAAGTTCTTCTGCTAGAAGCTCCTACTAAGTCTTCAATCAGCATGTGAAGATTAGTTATTTACTGTTTTATTTCATTTAGGTTTTTCTGAGATAGCCTGTAAAAATCTCAATGGGTTGATTTGTGATAGCCCTTGAAAATCACAAAGTGGGTTTTTATTTGTAATAGCCCATCAAAATCACAAAAGGGGTTTTATTGTTGTGATCCCGTGAAAATCACAAGGAACTATATTAGGTTATTAAGGTGAACCTGTGAAAACCTTGTTATAGTGAAGACCAAAATTACGTGGGTAGTAATTTTGAGAGTAGAATAGGTGTATTTGTTTTAAGCACCGAAACACTATAGCTCCTTGTGCATATGTGGTGAATGTTTATTTCCTTTTGGTGGTGAATGTTATCTATTTCATTCTTGTGGTGAATGTTGTAATTATTTTATATTCTCTTGTTAGTTTGAAAGATTGATTTTAAAGACATTTGTAAAATAGGTTGTCCTGCCTTAACATTTTAGGTGAAGGTTGTCCTACGAATTATTTGGAATTAAGGTTTCAATACTTAGACAATTGAGATTCTATATTCTTTATATATTCTGCTTTTATTTCAATTATTTGGTATTGTACTATTCACCCCGGATGGCCCGTTGCAATAAAGATTGATAGGTTTTGCGCCCCATAATGATACCTGAATCAAATGTTATGGCCGATTTACGGTTCACCTTCTTTTGCTCCAACCATGCTAAGAATGTTTTGGTGCCACGTCCTACATCAGAACCCTTCATTTGGAAAAAAAAAAAAACTCGTCCTCGAGTTACTCAAGGGACTTGGCTCATGATACTCAAATAATTTCTGACGTCGATGTTTATCAGCATTTTCCTTGTAAATGTGGGGAATTAGGCAGACTTGCCTCTGAGACAAGATCAATGTGGTTTTGCATATCTCGTATGAGAGTGACGCAAGGATGGACGTGATGAGGTCGAGCACCATCTTCCTCAAGGATAAGTACTCCGAATCCACGGAGCATCTCTAGACCAAAGTGTTCCAAAATGGTAACGGTGGCTGTAACGGCCACCACCATTACCGTTATGATACAGGCCATAACGACCATTATAGCCCCCATATCGGCCGTTTTTTATTTTTTGAAAAAAATCGTTACGGGGCCGTTGCGGTGCCGTAACGGCCTATTTTTCTGTAACGGCCGTTTCAACCCCGTAATGCGTAACATTTATGATCATTACCATTACGTAACTGATTTTGAATACGTTGCTCTGGACTCCTCAGAGAGACTTCTCGAATCCACGAGGGAAAAAAAAAAAAAAAAGTTAAAGAAAATAGAAATAAATTCTAAATAATTCGTAAATTGATTGATTGATACAAATAAACGAGATTACAACCCCTTAAATAAGGATGCTAACCCTTAGAAGAAGTTTCGCTATTAAATTACAACTAAAACTCCTAGAAATCATGACTTAGTAAACTTACTATTTATGGAAGGTCATGATTCCTACTAGTGCGCATGGTTTTTGGCTAAAAATAGTAAGTGTCCTATTTGGCTCAGCCATTTGATTCTCTTAATTATTCTAAGCACTTTCCATGTTGGGCGCAACACCTAAAGCCCAACGGATGAAGACTTATACTCAAACTAAAACTTACTATAAATAGTAAAAACGAAATTAAAATAGGAATTCAACCGTTGATCTGATGGTATTTCACAAATTCGGCGTGCGCAACCAAGCGTAGCTCAATTGGGTAGCTAAAGTAGCTCGTCCTACCCCAAAATCAAAGATGACACATCGGATAACTCATTCCAATTTGCGAGATACGTCTGTTTTAAGGTCATGACGGTCCGGATCACCTTCGCTTCCGATCGGGCCTCTTCCGATCCATCTTGGCCATGAAACTGCCCGCGACCCGCTCTACATCAAGGAGGCAATTCCTTATGGAGTTCATCAAGCACAGTTGCATTGAACTCCTGTAACACTAGTTTCAAATCCTCCAGGATGTTCACGGGCTCCATATATTGTCTTTTCAACTAATGCAACAACATCTCCCATCTCCTCAGATTGTTTAACAAAATCATGTTCGGTTATTAGAGACTGTCCCTTCACTTTAGAAGTCTTGGGTTGGTTCTCCGTTCCCATAGGGGCCATATGTCTGCCATTAATGAATCTTGTGACCTGTCGCGGCTCTGTTTCGACAAGGTCATCTCTTGCCGGCAAATAATGAGATTTCTCTGCATAACCCCATAGTGATTGGCTATCCTGCCAACAATTTTGGTTTTGTTAGAATAATACCTGATCATAATCTCGATGGAGGAATCGCATGCGCAACAACTGCTTCTTCCACGATCATGTGCAGATTGGTGCTTTCATATGTCTCGTCCGTGTGAGTTGAAATTGCACCCACCAAGTTGAAGCTCCGCTCTTCAACTTGTAGGCCACAAGCTTAACCTTCTTTACTTCAGGGATTTCCATATTGTCGAAGAATCGCTCAACTTCAAAAAGCTAATCGAGGAAATCCTCAATGTGAAGTTGGTCATTGAAGCTAGGAAGATCGACTCTCATCCTGAATTCTCGATCTATCCGATTTGCCCGATTGCTGCCTTATCCGGGATATTGGAGCATCATGTCATCGACCTCCTCGTCGTTGGATCCCACCTCATCAGAAATGATCATGTGGTTCACTGCCGGCACCGTCCTGCGATCAATGTGATTACGAGTTCCAACACCTACTAGGGGCAGATCACCGCCATGAACACTGAGTTGCCTTAGGGCCTCCGTCATGCAATCGATGACAGGCTGCAACCCATGCATGAATTGTCGATTCTCTCACTACACTGCTTCGAAAGCCACCGCTGTTAAAGGACAATTCCCTGAAGCACCGTCCATGGGATTGTTGCCCGACCCGTCGTTAGAAGCCATAGATCTGAGGAGAAAGCCTCGCTCTGATACCAAACTGACGCAAGGATGTATGTGATGAGGTCGAGCACCGTCTTCTTCAGGGGATAATTACTCTGAATCCACGGAGCTTCTCTGGATTCTTCACAGAGATTCCTCGAATCCACGAGGAGAGATAAAAAATACAAATAAATTCTAATAAAATCCGAAAATAATTGAATGATAGATAATTGTCTAATCTGTATGTGTCCCTGTTACACCATTAATAAAGAAAAAAACAAAACCAAAATTCGTAATTACCAAAAATAGCAAAATTCTAACTCTAAAAAAATCCTAATTCTAGTAAAACTCTTTTAAAGCCTAATTTCTTAAAATAAAAATTCTAAATAAACTTTTACTAGAAGAGTCCTAGCATGATTACAAGTTATTTCTTAAAAAAAGTAAAAAAATCTAAAACTTTAAAAATAAGGAAATATTACAAAAATCAGAATTACTAAAAAGTTTATTTGATGCAAATCTGAAATTTCATATCTAGATCTATATGTTATGCATGAAATCCTAGAAAAATAAAAATCTAGACCCTTGATAACTCGATCTAAGACAACTGAATGCAAGATCCTAGGCTCTGATACCAAAAATTGGTGTAAGATGCCCTAATCCAACCTTAAATGAATGCGAAATTTAAAAGGGGCAAATTTATGCAAGCATTAACAATAAAAATTCAGCATTATACATCATGAAACAAGAAGAAACTAAGGAAAATTCAGCAATCATCATGGCCATTCATCATAAACACATTGTATTGAACCTTAAAATCCGAATTTAGTCGGATCTGATGAAAGATAGGACTTTCATCTCACAATGGGTCCGTCCGGCGATCAAAGCAGATTTTCTAATCCAAGAAACAGGAATTTTTTGGATTGGGAAATCTGGACAATTCAAAAAATGGATGGTTTTTTTATATATATATAGTTCAAATCTAGGGCATTGGGTGATGGGATTTGAAGAAGATCAAAATATGTATATATGGGGATCAGGATCTTCCAAGATCTAATGATTTGGATTAAAAAGAAAAAGGATCGGCTTCTAGATCTAGAGAATTTAAAAGAAAATGAAGAAAATAAGTTAAAAGAAGTGAATTGAGAAAAGAGAGAGAGAGAGAGAGAGAGAGAGAGAGAGGAAGATGGAAAATTACTTCCCTGAGCCTCATGTCCTCTTCCAATCACTGGAAGCCGAAGACGGAATCGTCCAACCTTGAAGAAGCAAAAGCTCTCTATTTCATAAACATAACATAGCATTACCCTTGAGGTTTTGGGCAAAACACTTATAAATTCATAATAACATTAAATGACCAAAATACCCCTACTTAAAAAACTTTAAAAAAAAAAAAATTGTGCGCGCACTATCTCAAAAAATCAAATAAATAAAATATGCATAAAATAAACTCAAATCCAAGATGCCCGATGGGCCCTGATGATAGCACAATGAACGCAGGTCACAACGATCCAATGGTCCGATCATACCATACTCGTAATCTAAAGAACCCAATATCTCCTCTAATCAACTTGCACATGTCACGAACACGTGTAAGGTCTTCAACCTCTAGAGACTCGACTTGTACCCGTCATCTAACCACATTGACACAGGTAACGCACACCTCCTGTGTTGATATACTTTGGATTTCGACACTTTGGGTTATCAAAGAGGAGGCAAACAAACGCGAGTCCAACTCACTTCATCAATCATTTGCAAATTAGCTTTTAAAAAGGTTTTCCATTAGTCTAGGATCCACTTTCAATCTCTCTTTTTAGGTGGAGGGATGCAATAACGGGGAATTTACATAGGAATTACCGAACTCTGAGGATAACTAACCATTCCCCAATAGGACTGCAGATCTCAATTCTTCTAGTATGATACTGATCAAAATTCCTATATTTTTAAATCTTTAATGCTAACAGATCTAAGAAAAGAGACAAAAGGAGCAGCCCAAAGAGAACTTCTAACAATAAAAGAATAAATAGGGTTTATTCACATCTAATTTTATCCCACCTCTGTCAATTATATTTCCAATTAATGGCTTGACCTTAGGAATTGCTCTTTATTTTTATCTTGACCAGCAGATAAGTAAGCGCTTCTATCTATTTGTTCTTTAATCTTTATCTCTGTAGGTAAAGAGTTTACAATTGCTAACTGAAAAAGAGTAACTACTACAGATCTTTGCATAGGAAGCTACTCCAATGAAGTGGAATTTGAAGATGAGAAGAAGATGAAAGAGAGATTGATGCAGGACAATTAACCACTGGCTCTAAAAGCTCGAACTATTAGAGTATGGAGAATTAATCCCTTTATCTCATAGCCCAGGCCCCACATCTCATGGGTTAGGACCTCGGCCGAACCCCCCTCGTGGGCTCGTGGGCCCCAAATCACATGGGCCGCCCACCCCGAGTGTCCCCGCATCCCATGGGCTCCCCCACTCGAGCCCAGTGTGAAATGCCCCTGCATCAATCACCCTCGGTGAGGAGTCTCGAACACGATACCTCCCCCATGGGCCCCAAATCACACGGGTCACTCACCCGGAGTGTGTCCCCGCATCCCACGGGCTACCCCACTCGAGCCCGGTGTGAAAATGCCCCTACATTAATCACCCCTGGCGAGGAGTCTCGAACACGAGACCTCCAGCTCTGATACCAATTTGATGCAAGACAATTAACCACTTGCTCTAAAAGCTCGAACTATTAGAGTATGGTGAATTAATCCCTTTATCTCATAGCCTAGGCCCCACATCTCATGGGTTAGGACCTCAGCCGAACTCCCTTCGTGGGCTCGTGGGCCCCAAATCACATGGGCCGCCCACCCCGACTGTGTCCCCGCATCCCACGGGCTACCCCACTCGAGCCCGGTGTGAAATGCCCCTGCATTGGAGACGCCACTTTTTATTTGGAAGAACTTTAGACAAATAGTTGCAAAGAAGAGGTGAGATGACCCTTCAATCAATACAATGTACCAATTATCAGCAATGTTATCAAAATCATATGATTCATATCACGATATGAATCGTACAATTCATACTGTATCATATGGGTATAAGATTTGAATCGTAAATCCTAAATAATTGTACAATTATCGTATGAATCGTACAATAATCGTATTTAATCGTAAGATAATCATGAAATGCATAAATGGGCCCAAAAAAACTTTAAAAATCAAATTTTTATTTTTTATTCAATTTTTTCTTTTTCTTTGTACCACTTTGCTCATAAAACATGAAAAAGGCTCTCCCCTATTAATTTCTTTTGAGAGAGGGAGAGAGAGAGAGAGAGAGAGAGAGAGAGAGAGAGAGAGAGAGAGGAGATATGGGGATTTCAATATTCAAAAACCCAAAACAAAGAAATCAAGACGTTTTTTTATTCACCATGGAATCAAATGTCATTTTTTCTAACATGATTTCACACAAGAAAGGTACAAAAGAACAAAAAATTTAAAGGACTGTTGTATGTCTTTTAAGATAAATTTTTCGAAAGTCAAGAAAAGAAAACAAAGGAAAAAAGAAAAGAATCCTTTACTATCATGATATGTATACCATATACATTTTCTCAATTGATAATGTCATGATATGTATTACTTTTTTGGTACATGTTGATGGTAAATGGATGATTGATGAGTTTGGATGATTGATGAGTTTTTAATCTTTTCTTATATCTTTTCATGTGTTTTTTATATATTTTTTTTGTAAATCCGAAAAAATCTGACAATTTACTATACGATTTGTGATTCAATATGATTTACAATACGATAATGATTTTGACAACATTGGTTATTGGTGGCATGTGCACCGAAGTACATACAAAGACAATATGAGAATCTAGCATTTTCCACCCTTACACCCTCCCTCAAGATGACTTCTGAGATGGAACAACGAAAACTTGTTACATAGATATTGGTGTTAGGCAGTAGTCATTTCTCTAGTAAAGATGTCTGCAACTTGAGAAGAGGACTTGACATACACTGCTGCCACCTCTTCATTTTCGACTTCCATACAAATGATAATCGGGTCCAATGTATTTTGTAAAAATACAAATTGGGATTCTGGGAAATCTTCATCAAACATTGATTGTCATGATAAAGAGGCAGCAGCCAACTGATATCATAATTCCAGTAAAGAGATGGTGAAACCAAGCAAATTCAGTACATTTGGCAGTCATTGATCACTACTAAGCTTCAGCAATAGAATGGAAAATTCCTTTCAATGGACTAGCAATTTCTCTGATATATCAATGAGTGTAAGTTGTAATGGCACGCAAGAGAATCAAATTTTCAAAAAGAATAAATTCGAGCAAATTAAGGAAAAAGGAAAAAAAGAAAGCTATGATAAGCAGTTAGTAGAAAATAATTAGCAGTTCAAATAAAATTATGAGACAAATTTCATATCATCAACTTCTCAAATTCAAAATGAATAAAAGATTCATGTTCTACTATTGGTACCAATCCATTGGATCTCTCTCCGGTGCATCATTGGCTGACATCAGTTCATATGCCTCAAGATTGTGCATCTGCCCATTCTTTACTTTGTATATGATCCAACAACCTGTGTGATTAGAATAGATTACTTGCAGAGGAGAAATAAGAATCAAGAGTTGTGCAGAGTTGTGCAGAGGAGAAAAGCACAGTCGCCACCATAGTAGTAACACACCAAATAAATGCTCACACGACAAATATTGGGAACAGTTCATTGGGCATCAAAAGGAAAATCCAGGCTTGTAGCTTTGATTGAGTTTGGGGAACCAATTCTCTCTTACAAAAGTATAAAAAGTACAAACCAAGCTTCTTCTCTTATTAATTTTTTTTTTTCTTTTTTGAAAGGTAGTAGAAACCAAGCTATTAACATTGAACAAACAAAACAAGATTCTCATAATATGCTGTTCTAAGATAAGAAAATTAAATCATGAAATGTGAGTTGATATGTAATGTACAGCAATCTCACTTTGAAAGGTAAGAGAGATTTTCCCTAACTTCCAAGTCATTCTAATGTACAATGGAATAATCTCCCTAAAGCCCACTCAGAACCTCCCCAAAATGGCAATTTAACCTTCAAAAATATCAATCAAAGTCAATTTTCTATATAATAGAAGAAATAGAGGATAAAACCCTAGTAAAAGAGATAAAAGAAAAGAAAAAAAAAAAAAAAAAGAGAGAGGAAGTTTTGGGGATTAATCCTTCATTATTCCAATTTGTCAAAAAGATTCCTGCCTCGAGGTACAAATCAGATAACTCAAAATTTGTATTTTCCAAAATTTGCAGAAGATATGACACACAACATTCAGATCTTCATCAAATCCACTACAACTTTGCCCAACAAGTCACAAAAAATAATGTGATTCAAATTCAGTACTCGTCAGGCCAAAAAATGAGGCCATATGACTGCTGACATAAGTCATACAGCCCTATTCGTCACAATCAGCACCAAAACTCACAGCTGAGAAAAAACAAGTGTGTTTCCCTACTCTGATACCAAGAAGAAATAGAGGATAAAACCCTAACAAGAGAGATGGAGGAGAAAAAGAAAAAAAAAAAAAAAAAAAAAAGGGAGTTTTGGGAAAAACATAGGGACATTTTTTCCCCCTCTTATATATATATATATATATATATATATATATATATATATATATATATATATATATATATATATATATATATATATATAGTAACTTTAAAAATTACAAATAAGTCCCTATTTGAACCCATATTATAGAAAACCCCTTCTAACCGCATTTCAAAAATCCTTTTGAGAATTTTTAAACATGAGATGGCTAACTGCTTCTACTTCTTTCTTTCTTTCTTTCTTTCTTTTTTTCCTTCTCATATTTAAAATTGCTGACCAAGAAGTACCCCAAAATGACCACTTTCAATACCTTGGGCCAATTAAAGATGTTGTGCATAGAATTCAAGCTAGGTGGAAGAAATGGAGATGTGCCTCTAGAGTTCTATGTGATCATCGTGTACCACTTAATCTGAAAGGAAAATTTTATAAATTTGTTATAAGACTAACCATGCTTTATTGGACAGAATGTTAGGCAGTTGCAAAACAACATGTTCATAAGATGAACGTAGCTGAAATGAGGGTGTTGAAATGGAAGTGGCAAGACAAGGACTGAATTAGAAATGACTGCATTTGAGGGAACTTAGGAGTAGCGCCAATAGTTAACAAGATGAGGGAAAGACTTAATTGGTTTGGTTGTGTGCAACGGAGACCAAGAACTGCACCGATTAGGAGTTTGCTGGTAAAAGTAGAAGACTAAAAAAGGGCAAGGGGATGGCCTAAAGGACATGGATGGAGGGCCAAAGGTGGTAAGAAATAATTTGATGATCTATCATCTAACTAAAGGTTTCGCCCTTGATAGAGTGGAATGGCAGAACAAGATTCATGTAGTCAACCCTAATTAATTGGGATAAGAATTAGATGATGAGATAATGATGACGATGATTTGTTTGTTTACTCAATGATTTGTTTGTTTACTATTATTAACATTATCATTATTACGTTATCATCATTGTCATCGTCGTTGTCGTCGTCATCATCATTATTATTTTGATAGGCAACATGTGCAACTTCGTGCAAGAATATATTTTTTAAAGATGTAAAGGATGAAGCCATTTGTTAAGAGCCTTGAGGGTATAAGAACCCAAAGCATTGAGGCTTTTTTTCACCTTTTTACATATTCTCCCATTAATTAAAGGGGGGGAAAAGAACTTATATAACACTCGTAAATACTTCAGTACTGACTTAGAAAAGGTGATGCAATCCCAAATTCTGAAAATGGTGACATTATAACTTTCTTGGGCAGTATTGGATTAAGGGAGAACAAACAAAAATGATCACGAACTATACCTTGAAGATAACTTGCACACAGATTTGTCATATTTTGGGAGTAAACATCACAGAGAACTAAAACTCAATTATCTGAATGCTGAGTAGATACTTTGCTAAGAGAGACATATTGAATCATATGCATAAAACATAAGAAATTAATTAAACTTAGGGCAACTAAAGCATTCTAAGTTGCTATGGTAGGTGGTTAGGCTATATTCAAACATTTCTCAGTTGCCCAAAGGCCATCCTTGTCAACCATCAATCAGCAAATGAGTAGTCTTACGCTTGCAGATAATGTGTCGACAGCTTCTCAAGCTTTCGTTCTCCACCAGCATGATAAATAAGAGAGAAAAACAGACTTCATGAGCAGTTATGTCGACTTCTTTAGATTTTATTTTATTTTAATTATTTGTGAGATCTCTCCAATGCTCTTCTTGAGGCCTCCAATATTCATCCTATATCCATTGTTTGAAGTATCCCCGATATTCTCATATCTCCAGCTTGGTGATACCGATAACACTAGTAGTATCAGAAATTCTAGGTATCGGCGATGTATCGTTAAGTATCGCCAATATATCGATATCGCTAATTTATCACCAATAGTTTCAATTATGTAAATTCTAGGTATCAATTGTATTGCCAATGTATTGATATCGCTAATGTATTGCCAATATTTTCAACTAGTAAATTTGAGGTGTCACTTATATCGCCAGTGTATCGGTGATATTTTGATAATGTCATCAATGTATCAATATTTCCAAAATTGTTTATTACAAAAAATCCATTTCTTTATTTTTTTGGGGGGCGCATGGTTGTATGCAGTGTTCAATTTATCCACAAGCAATATGGGCGATATCGAGACAGCGATTTTTCGTTTCCTTTCCAGCTATCAACAATTTCTCGGCAAAATATCGTGTGTTGTTGATATTCTAAAATATTGATAGATGTTTGGATGAATGCTTTGATGGATAGATAGGATGAATGGGATGGTTGGACTGATTTCTTATGACAACGAGTGCTTTTAGGCCCCCATCAAATGTAAATATGGGTGCTCGCCCGATGGCTGGTGGTCCAAGGATTCGTCCTCCTATAGAGCGTCTTCTCTATGGAGAGGGGTGCTTAGCTCTAGTAAGGAAGTTAGCAATAGGATCGGGCACTCTATAGGCAAAGAAGACAAGACCAGATTTTGGGAAGATATTTGGATGGGTTCTTCGATGCTGAAGGAGGATTTCCCCTCCATATTTTGGTTGGCTTCCAATTGCTCCATTACGGTTGCTGAATGCTACTTGTTTCACAGCAATGAAGTGGTGTGGCATCCTCCAGTTAGAAGGAATTTCCACGACTTGGAAATTGAGGAATTCATGGCCCTCCTCCAACGTATCGGCAAGTGGTATCCTAATACTGCTCAAAATGATAGGCTGGTTTGGCGCCCGGACGAGAAGGGTCTGTTTTCAGTTAGATCTCCATACATTTGCATTGCCAGAAAATCAGTGTTACCTGACGAGGTTATGACAGCTAAAGTGTCGAAGTGGAGAGAAGGAAAGTGCCTCCCAAGATTTCTGCTTTTGGTTGGCTAGTGGGGAGAAGGAAAGTCCTTACTGTTGACAATTAAAGGAAAAGGGGCATGATTATATCTAACATTTGTCTTTGTTGTATGGCGAATGAAGAAACGCCCGACCATCTATTCATCCACTGCCCGTTCTTCTGTTAGGTTTGGTCAGTTTTGCTGTCTTCATTTGCAGTTTCTTAGTCCTTTCCGCAGTCTATGGATCGTTTGCTCGCAGCCTGGCATGGCATGCCCCTGGTTAAAGAAATGGTTGTGGTGTGGAGAATGGCTCTCCTAGCTGTGTGGTGGGCAGTCTGGGAAGAAAGAAACAATAGATGCTTTCGGGATGTGTCAAATTCGGTGGGGATCATAGTTAAAAGGGTGCACCAATTTATACTTGAATGGGCCTTGAATGTAGTTAATTTGTCCTCTTGTAAATTTTCTCTTTTTTGATTGGTGTGAGGCCTGCTATCTCAGCGGGTTCTCCTCCTTGTTTTTCCTGGTCTTTAATAGAAATCGCAGTTAATTCTCAAAAAAAAAAATAATAAATAAATAAATAAATATAAATATAAATATAAAATTGAAAACTTACTATGTATGCTTCTTCTTCTTTTTGCATTTTTTTTATTCCTAAATATGCAAATGTGTATTTTAGCATCTCATGAAATTTCACTGAAAAATCCCACTCTTTTCCCCATGTTTCTCCAATGTTTCCCTGCATTTCTAGTTATCGGCGATATTATCAGCGATATCAATATTGTTTCCGTATCCCTGGGTAACGAAACTTGTAGGGATACCGGTACCTCGAACACTACCTACATCTCTGACTTCATTAGAATGTCATCTTTGACAACATCATCCTAAATCTTTGACTTCATTAGAATGCCACCTTTGACATCGCTTGCTTTATGAGAATGCCATCTTTAAATCATCAGCATCAGCATCAAATCATCATCATCCTCGTCATTGTCACCATCATCATCAACATATGTGCACTGAGGCATCAATCATATTTTTTAAAAAAAATCTTGTCAATGAATTTTTCCATCATTAAGGAATTCTGATTTTATTCCTGAGAACCCATCTTTTAGAGAAAGCATCTCAGTACTAGCAGGAAGTATTATACCTGACATGAAATTAAATATACACAATGCATACTCTAGCAGGCTTTGTTTGAACTCATAAAGTCTGCGTACACCCTATCACTATCATTTGTTTGGCTTCAAATCCTTGGAAATGGTTGTGAAACATTCTCCATATCAATCCTCAGATGTAACTGAAAACAAGGTGGGGCTGGTGAGCAAGGTTCAAAGCATAATTTAAAAAAAAAAAAAAAAAAAAAACGATACGTATCGCCCTATATGTACTAGTAATTTCTATGAACGATATGAATGTATCAGCCCATATCGGCCCAAAACAGCCTGATACAGGGTGGTGATACGAGGCTATACGGAACCGTATTGGTGGTGGGTGATACGTTACTGATACACCAATTTTGAGCCTTGCTAGTGAGCGACCCCAATAAGGGCCTAGCGACCCCAATAAGGGCCTTCCATTGTGCAAAAGCAATGTAGATCATTAGATCTAGGAAAGGTTAAATCAATAGTAAATGAATAAAAAGATTTCCACTCAAGTTCAACCCATAACATATATAAAGATGAAAAACTAAGGCCCTCAAAAAGAAAAAAAAAAAAAGGAGCCCTCAATCTGGGGTTTTCCCTAGGTTTAAGAAATTATTTGATAAAAATCAACAAGCTTTTATAAATTTTTAAAGATTTTTTTCTAAGATAAGTTATAAAGAAAACAACCAAAATGAATCAAATAACCAACTCTTCCGAGTACTCGATTGAATGTGCAAACCATGGTCAAGAGTATGTTCATCATACTCTTTTTGGGCATCTTCCTATGTCGAGGTAGAACATGGAAAGTCTTGTACCATATGTGGTGCGATGGAAAAAATTCTCCATAACAATCTGTATCAAGGACTAGTATTCATGAGTCTGCATGGTGCTGGGACCCCCAACGCATTGAGAAACCTTGCCATTCCGACTGTTATATTCTCCTTCAGTGTCAAAATTGCAGGATCATAACAGGTTTTTGCTCATTATTAACTATAGACAACTAGTTCAACCAGTAACCATATTGTTCTGTAACTGCATTCCATGACCCTACAGCATCTATGGCTATCATTCAGTTCCCTCTTAAAAGTACATGCTTCTTCATCTCTAGCCACAATAAGTGATTGTCATGGTCTTTCTTGGTTGCATCTCTAGCCACAATATGTAACTGTCATGGTCTTTCTAGGTTGAACTTTTCTCCAATGACATCATCATTATTACAGAAATATTTTAATATTCTCAGATGATGATCTCATCCAGAAAACACTTTGAACATGCCAATGAATCCTAATACATGCATTACCAATGCCACTTGCTATGGTAAACTCTTGAAGATTTTCGATTATTGCAATGATGCGTGTAAACCTGTCTCCTTGTTTTTGAGCTCAAACTCCCCACCCCTTCTAGGATCTCCTCCTCATCAAACTCATTTCCTATACCAACCCACTCCAATTAAGTGATCTGACGTTGCAGTCCCAGAGTTGATCAATAACCACTGCCTATCTGTCCGAAATGCTTTGTAACCACATTCTGCTCCAAAAGGTTGAGAGATCATGAAGATACGTCATTTCGTCTTCTAGGCCCTTACCTCTTGTTGCATATCTCACACACCAGCTGAGAGGTCATGAAGATATGTCATTTCGTTTTCCAGGCCCTTACCTCTCACTTCCTATCTCAGATGCCAACACTACCACTACCTTACTGCTCGTTTCTCAGTAACACCACCATCATCATGTTTGGGTGCACCTCAGATTGAGGCATGTGGAAAAAACTGGCTAACCTGCAGGAAATTATGTATGTAAAATTATGGAGTAGCCACTGGTCTCTTTTTCTTTTTTTTTTGGATTCCAAGGGACCAAGAAATCAAACATCTGATGAGCACGGTTTTGGAAATGGCCCCAATCAATAGTCTTGCATACAACGAACTTTGGCCAAGGATGTCAAAAATGGAGGAAGGTGTTAAGCACCCTTCCCCGCTCACCTCAATGCATGGTCTCTACTTACCGGGAATTAAAATTACAATGACGGAATTGTGGCAAGTGCAGTTTAAATAATAAAAATATGATCAGTGAAAGCAAATAAGGGAATGTAGCTTGCTAGGTGTCGTAAACTCCATCTTCGAAGAGGTCCTTATGCTCTAAAGTGTTCTAACTATCGGCGATATTATCGATAATATAGCCAATATCATCGGTATCGCCAGATCAATGATACCAAAACTGCTGGTAGTTTAAAATCTTCCAAATATCACCAATATTTTGGATAATGTTGGCAATATTTTGTTATATTATCAGTATCAACGATATTTTGAGAAGAATCCATTATAAAATTTCCATGGTATTGACGATAATATTTCCAAAAAATACCAATGATAATACCCCAGTACCATGGAAACATCTTTAAATAGGTGAAAATTGACAGAAATTTGAAAAAAAAAAATTCCAAAAAATCTCCATTTTGTGTGTGTGTGTGTGTGTGTCAGGAAAAATCAGATCCGGCCAAGGACCAGGAAATCAAGCCCGACCTATTTATGGTGTGAGTGTCCCTCCACCTTTGTCAGTATATTCCCGTGCGGAGTTCCCACCCCGCATGTGCGGGGGGGTGTTGAAGTGATAAAGTCCCTTGATATACATTGATACACCACACTCTGACAGTTTAAGCTTTTGGAGTAAATGGCCACCTTTGGCAAGTGCATGAATCGACTGGCAATACTTACAACTTGAGCAATGTCCGGTCTTGTAATCGTCAAGTAGATCGGTTTTCCAACTAATCTCTGATACATACCCGAATCTGTCGAACTCTCACCTTCAGATGTATGCGACGAGTGCTTCTGGTTCGTAGGAGATAAAGCTAGACGAGCAACGAATTTCCAAGTCTCACTCCACATATCAAAAGTATACTTTCTTTGGTATATGAAGATGCCTTTAGATGAACGGCCAACTTCAATCCCTAGAAAGTATCGCAATAGACCCAGATCTTTGATCTCAAATTCTTTGCTTAACTTGATCAATAAACTTCAAGTCATACCTAGTCACAACAATGTCATCCACATAGACAAGTATAATAGTTCTGCCTTCTTGTCGGGTATGAATGAAGACTGTATGATCTACCTGACATCTTCTGAAGCCGAAGGAGAGAATAACAACACTAAATCTAGCGAACCAAGCTCTAGGAGATTGCTTAAGGCCATAAAGAGCCTTTTTAAGCTTACACACCTTCCCAGAATCCCCCTTAAGCTGAAAACTAGGGGGTAGATCCATATACGCTTCTTCTGCCAGATCGTTATGAAAGAAGGCATTTTTAATACCAGCTAGTATAGAGAATGCTAGTATATTGTATTGTGTATTGTGTGTGGTTATTGTGTGTGGTTAGTGGGCCCTTTTAGTATAAGTGCATGTGCACACTTCTTATTCTCCTGTGGTGTACTATATGCTTTATCATAATAAAATATTATGTGTTAGGGCAAGAAAGTCTAACACACAATCTCTCCCAAACTCTCCTCCTTCTCTCTCAACATTCTCATCTCTTCTTTACATTATCCTCATCAAATCATTCTCTACTTGGTATCAGAGCAAAGATCCAGGCATTCCGCATCCAACAGGTTGAGAGGCGACACGTCACCTTGCTGACATCAGCAGCCGTACGGCTGACGTCAGCATTGTACGGACGCATAGACTCCGTTTGAGCTAAAAGTTTAGGGGTTTGATAGATCTTGATTTTAGAAAATTTGTCATAATTTTTTCAGAATTTATTGGACCTCATTTCATAGTATTTTGAGCAAAATAGAGAAATTCAAAAATCGGTCCCAGATTTCGTTTTTCTTCAATCTACCTCAAATCAGTAAGCTTTTCTTTGGTTTATTTGCTCAAGATGGACCGAAATCTCCCTCCCAAGCTATCCATGGTGGATTTTTTACTTAAGATCAATGTTTGAGAGGTTTTTAACCTCAAATGGGCGTACGACTGAGCCGTTTTTCACACGGTCAGGCCCTATTTGTTTGTGTTTCATGGTATTTTGGATGATTGATATTTGTTTGAGGTTTATCTCTTGTTATCTTGAAGGATTGAGTGAGATAGAGTTGTTTGAATCAATCTTTCTTGGCATAGGGGGTCTCTTGGCATAGGTTTATTTCTCTTGGACTCTACTATGGCTGACAAAGGGCCCTCATCTCTTGGCATAGGGTCTCTTGAATCCAACCCCTTGCAGATTACCTCCATTAAGTTGAATGGTGACAACTATCTTCAATGGACACAATCTGTAAAAGTATTTTTAGGAGCCCGTGACAAGTTGTCATATATTTTGGATGATTCCCCAAGCTCTACAGATGTTACCTACAAGTCTTGGACAAATGAGAATTATCAAGTTATTGCATGGTTGTTGAATAGCATGGATTCTTCGATTAGCCACTCAGTGATGTTTTTATCCTCGGCTAAAGGCATTTGGGATACTCTTCATGATATTTTCTCGGAATCTTAGAATTTTTCACGGGTATTCCAGCTTATTCAAGAAATTGGTCAGTTTCAACAAAACTCCAGATCCTTAAAAGACTACTATTCGACGCTTCGGGGTATGTGGATGAGTTGGATATGTATCAGCCTCTTCCTTCCAAATGTAAAGAGGATCATGAACATGCTCATAAGCAACGGGATGATACTCGTATCATGTAGTTCCTCACTGGGTTGAGTTCTAATTATCTTCACGTTCGCGATCAGGTTATTATGCAGGATCCTCTTCCCCCATTAACGACACAGTCTATGCCATGTGTCAGCGTGCTACGGTCTCTACTCTTCCTTCTCATTCATTTGTGCCACCCGAGCGTTCGGCACATCTTGCCAGCGATCAGTCCTCCCTCGGTCTTCAGGTACCATCCTTGAGCTCGGGGCGCACTTCTGATTTTGGTGGTCGTGGTAGAGGCCGCGAGGGAGATTGCAATCACGGCGGCCATAGTCTTCATGGTCGTGGTAGACGTGGACGAGGACGTGATGGTTCCCGCATTTGTTCACATTGCAGTGGAACTAATCACACTGTTGATTATTGTTGGCAGCTATATGGTCATCCTACGTATGCCACTGCTTCTGTTGCTTCCACTGTTGCTTCTGAGACACAGTCTTCCACCCCGACAGCTGAGCAGTCTACTTCAGGGGAGTCTCTTATCATTTCTCGAGCGGCATATGATGCCCTTATGCGGCTTCACATTCAGGATATTCTTGAGCCTTCTCATGCAACTTCAGCCCAGTCTGGTACTGCCCTTCTTGCGTCATCCTCTCCTAACTCCTGGGTCATCGACTCTGGAGCTTCCTCCCATATGACTAGTAAGTTGCAATTCTTTTCTTCTTATTCTCCTTCTCCCACTCAGCATGTCACAGTCGCAGATAGAACACAATCTCCCATCTCTGGGATTGGTTTCATCCCTCTTCTTCCTTGTCTTTGTCCTCCGTATTGCATGCGCCTCGTTTTCCATTAAACTTATTGTCTGTTAGCTCTCTTACTAAATCACTCAATTGTTCCATCACCTTCTTTCCTTCTTATTGTTCGTTTCAGGACCTACAGACGAAGAGAGTGATTGATGGGGGGCATGAGCGAGGAGGCGTTTATCTTCTCGATGATACACTTGTTGTCGCTTCTAGTACCCTTTTCTCTAGATCGAGAGTCCATGACTCGGTGGCATTGCCGCTTAGGCCACCCATCCATTGCTAGATTGAGACTTTTGTTTCCCTCCTTATCTGTCACTAAACCATTATGCTGTGATATTTGTGAATTGTCTAAACATCATCGTGCTACATTTCCTCCTAGCTCTTCTGGGACGAAATCTCAACCTTTTCTTCTGGTTCACTCGGATGTCTGGGGACCAGCTCCGGTTACCTCGACTTTTGGATTTAGATATTTTGTTACTTTTATTGATGATTATTCCCGCATGACTTGGATTTATCTTTTGAAATCTAAAAGTGAAGTGTTTGATGTGTTTAAAGTGTTTTATCATGAAGTGTGCACTCAATTTCATTGTTCCATCAAATCCCTCCATTCTGATAATGGGGGAAAATACATGTCTACTGCCTTTCTATCCTTCTTGCAGGAACATGGTATTTTGTCTAGGACGTCATGTGCTCGCATTCCTCAACAAAATGGTATTGCAGAACGAAAGAATCGTCATCTTCTCGAAGTTACTCGCACCCTTCTGCTTGGTATGCATCTACCCAAACATTTTTGGGGTGATGCTCTTTTAACTGCTACTTTTCTTATTAATCGTATACACTCACGTATTCTGTCTTACAAATCTTCATTTACTATATTGTATCCTCATGATAATCCATTTCCTCTACCACTTAAAGTTTTTTATTGTACATGCTTTGTTCAAATTTTGGATGGGAGTAATGATAAACTTAGTCTCAGGGCGATTAAATGTGTCTTTGCGATTAAATGTGTCTTTATAGGGTATACTCGGAGTCAGAAAGGGTATAAATGCTTTGACCCATTGACTCGCAAGAAATATGTCTCTACCGCTATCACCTTTTTTAAGGATCTTTCTTTCTTCTCCTCTCCAGGCCGATCCCTCTGTGATCCTCTTGCAAGTCAGGGGGAGTATTGACTCTTATCCTTCCACTAGTAATCATGGGAAAACTCCTCTCCCCTCTATCCTTCCGCTCACTTTGGATGTTGGTTCAGGTGACTATCCTAACTCGAGTTTAGATCTTCCCATTGCCTTGCGCAAAGGGTCACGATCTTGTACTCAACACCCCGTTAGTAATTTCGTTTCATATGATCATCTTTCACTGTCTTTTCAGTCGTTTGCAGCTTCCCTTTCATCACAGACTATTCCTAGATCTCTCTCACATGCTCTTCAGAGTCCTGATTGGACAAAGGCGATGATGGAAGAAATGTCTGCTCTTAAGAAGAATCATACTTGGGATCTTGTGCCACTTCCTGTAGGCCATAAACCTGTTGGTTGTCGATGGGTTTATATAATCAAGTTTCTTCCAGATGGCTCAACTGATCACTATAAAGCCCGTCTTGTTGCTAAAGGTTACACACAGACTCATGGTGTGGATTACTTCGAGACATTCTCTCCAGTGGCTAAGCTTAATTCAATTCGCGTTGTGCTCTCCTTGGCCGTTAATTTATCATGGCCCTTGTTTCAGCTTGATGCTAAGAATGCATTTCTCCATGGGGATCTTGCAGAGGAAGTTTACATACACCAACCTCCTGGCTTTGTTGCTTCTCACAACCCTGCACTTGTATGTCGGTTGAAGAAGGCTCTTTATGGACTCAAACAATCTCCACGTGCATGGTTCGAAAAATTTAGTCAGGCTCTATTGGAGTTTGGCTTTGTTCGTAGTCATGCCGATCATTCTCTCTTTATATGTCGTCGATCGACGAGCATCATGGTTCTCATTGTCTATGTGGATGAAATTGTTTTGTCCGGTGGTAATTTTACTGGAATGAGGGAGGTCAAAGATTTTTTGAAGACCAAGTTTAAGATCAAGGATCTTGGTCCTCTTCGCTACTTCCTCGGAATTGAAGTTGCTCGCTCATCATCCAAATTGGTCTTGTCACAACAACAATATGCGCTCGATCTTCTCATGGAGACTAGCATGCTAGGGTGTAAGCCTGCTACCACTCCCATGGATACTTCACAGAAGCTTCGACCAGATGATGGTGCTCTCCTTACTGATCCCGAGATGTATCGACGACTTGTAGGCCGGCTTATTTATCTGACTATTACTCGCCAAGATCTCTCATTTGCGGTGGGGGTTGTTAGCCAATTCATGCAAGCTCCACGTACTTCTCATCTCACGGCTGTCTACCGCATACTTCGGTATTTAAAATCAGCCCCGGGTCTTGGCCTCCGCTTTCAGTTGCATGGTCATCTTCATCTTTCTGGCTATTCCGGTGTTGATTGTGCAAGTAGTATTTTTGATCGCCGCTCTACATCTAGCTTCTGTACCTTCTTAAGTAACAATCTTATAACCTGGAAGAGCAAAAAACAACCAGTTGTTGCCCGGTCCTCGGTTAAAGCAGAATATCGTGCTATGGCTCATGCGACGTGTGAACTCATGTGGCTTCGCAATCTTCTTGAAGAACTTGGCTATCCTCCTTCGAATCTTATTCCTCTTCACTATGACAATCAAGCGGCCATCCATATTGCTCGTAACCCAGTTTTCCACGAGCGAACCAAGCATATTGAGGTCGACTGTCACTTTATTCGGGAGAAAGTCGCTTCTAAGGAAATCATCACTCCTTTTGTTCGATCTGGGGATCAACTTGCTGATGTCCTTACAAAGTCCTTGAGTCGAGATGTTCTTCATCGTGTTCGTGACAAGTTGGGCATGATCAACATCTATGCTCTAACTTTGAGGGGGAGTATAGAGAATGTTAGTGTATTGTATTGTGTATTGTGTGTGGTTATTGTGTGTGGTTAGTGGGCCCTTTTAGTGTAAGTGCATGTGCACACTTCCTATTCTCCTACTGTGTACTATATGCTTTATCATAATAAAATATTATGTGTTAGGGCAAGAAAGCCTAACACACAATCTCTCCCAAAGTCTCCTCCTTCTTCTCTCTCAATATTCTCATCTCTTCTTCACATTATCCTCATCAAATCATTCTCTACTGCTAGAACAGATGCCAATCAAGATTGGCGGCCAAGGAAATAATCAAGCAAACCAAATTCAACTTTGCCACAACTAAGAAGGTTTCACTGTAATCAACCCCAAAATTATGTGTAGCCTTTAAGCCACCAGACGAGCTTTGAAGCGCTCAATAGATCCATCAGCCCGATACTTTATGGAGAACACCCATTTGCGCCCAACTGTACTCTTACATGGAGGTAATGGAACAAGATCCCAGGTGTCATTTCTATGAAGAACAACCATTTCTGCTTCCATTGCTTGCTTTTAAGCAAGAACTGAAAGAGCCTCAAGCACTGACTTAGGAATAGTGGAAGATGAAATGGAGGCCAAGAACGCACGATATGATGGTGAAATAGACTCATATGAGACAAAATTAGAAATAAGATGTAATGTGGGATGATGACTACAGGTGCGAGAAGCGACAGGGGATAAAGGACTAGCAGTAGAGATAGCTGAGATTGGAAGAGGAGCTATTAATATAGACGGTCTGTGTGATGGTCTCGATTGTTAAACATAGGTGAGGAGCCACAAGGGTGTCGAGGGAGATGTAGAAGGAGAAGTATCAACAGCTGGCAGCGGCAGAAAATGATTTGTCTCGACCGCATCAGCATTTTCAGACGAAGAAGAGTAGAATGGACGATCTTCAAAGAAGGTCACATGCATAGACACAATATTTCCTTATAGATGGATCATAACACCTATAGCCCTTATGTCGAAGGAAATATCAAATGAAAATACACTTAATAGACGGATTGGCAAATTTGTCCTTAGAGGGACCAAATGAATGCACAAAATAGACATAGCCAAACACTTTAGGAGTGACAACAAACAAAGGACAGGTAAGTTTCGATGCATGTATTGGAATATCTCCCTTGAGGACACGGGTAGGCATTCGATTAACCAAATAACACGATGTTAACAAAGTTGCAGACCAATATGACTTAAGGACCTTCATTCCTATCAAAAGAGAGCGAGTAACATCAGGAAGATGGTGATTCTTCCACTCTGCCACTCCGTTTTGTTGCATAGTGTAGGCATAAGAAAGTTGATGCTGAATGCCATGCTCTTGGAGAAATGATTTGAAGTTATTTGAGGTATACTCACCACCATTATCAGAACAAAGGTTTTGAATGGCACAATCATACTGGGTCTGGATCCTTTGATGAAATGATCGAACTAAGTTAAACAGTTCATCACGGCAACGCATCAAATACACCCATGTCACACGAAAGATGTCATCAATAAACGTAACAAAGTAAGAAAAACCATCCAAAGATGCAACAGGACTGTCCCCAGATTTCATAATGTATCAATGCAAACATTTTATCAAAACGATGCTCAACAATAGGAAATGAACTTCTAACATGTTTACTCAACTGACACATTTCACATTTAGAGTAAGCACCACTAATTTTATTAAATTGAGGAACGAGAGATTGTAAAGTTCTAAAGGACACATGACCTAGTCTTGCATGCCAAATGGCAGCAGGTGCTTTATTGGACTCTAAACTGCATAACTGAGAAACAAATGAACGAGATGTAGCGGAAGCACTAGCAATAGCAACCTCTCCCTATCACAAGAAGTAGAAACCACCACGCTCATAACCTGCACCAATAATCCTCTTCGTACTCAAGTCCTGAAAAACACAATGAGATGCAAAGAAAGTCATACTGCAATTTAATATGCTAGTAAGACAACTAACAGATGTCAAATTTGCATTGAACTAATGTACAAAACATTAAATAAGGTGAGGGTGGGAGAAACTGAAACTAAGCCAACAAATTTACATGGGGTAGAAGTCCCATCAGCAAGACGAACTGAATGACTATAAGAAGTGTTCGAAGAAAGAAGACAATTGTTCGTACCGTATGATCGAATGCCCCAGAATCTATAATCCAAGTGGCAGGAGTGGAGGAGGCAAGAAGTGCAGTACCTGTCGTAGCAACAAAGGAAGAGATAGATGACTGTGATGAGACAAATGTAGGTGTGGCTAAATGAGGTTGAAGGGATCTGAGATGATGAAGCTCCATCACATATGTCCAAGGTGTCCTGTATCCGTTACGATACGGCTGTATCAGCCAATACGTAACGGTAACGGCTGACACCCTTACGCGATACGGGGTCGAAATGGCCGTTACGGAATTTTGTGACCGTAACGGCCGTTACGGGCCATAACGACTGTTACGGGCCTTTAAAAAAAAAAACTTACCTTTTTCGCTTCTTCTTCTTCTTCTTCTTCTTCTTCTTCTTCTCGGACAGCTGCAGCTGCAGTTCTTCTTCTTCTTCTTCTTCTTCTTCTTCTTCTTCTTCTCTCTCTCTCTCTCTCTCCTCTCTCTCTCCTCTCTCTCTCTCTCTTCTCTCTCTATCTCTCTCTCTCTCTCTCTCTCATCTCTCTCTCTCTCGCTCTCTCTTCCCTCTTCTCCTCTCTTTCTCTCTCTCTCTCTCCTTCTCTCTCTTTTCTTCTTCTTTTCCCTCTTTTTTCTTCTTTCTTCCCTCTCCTTTTTTCTTTTCGGTTCCCTCTCCTTTTTTCTTTTCTTTTTCTCGCGAGTGTACCACACAGCTTAGCTGCTGTAATAGGTACATGTCACGCTAAGACGAGCGCTAACAGTCCTTGAGCTCCGAGTTGTACGAACGGTTCAAAGGAGATCAAAGTTACATGGGCTCCACAGCGATGTATTTATTATATCTACACCGTTCATCTATTTTTAAATATCATTTTAGAGCATTAGCCAAAAAATGAATCGTATCCAAAGATCGTCTGGACCACACCAAAAATAGCAGCGAGATGATGATTTTCACCGTTAAAAAATTCGTAGGCACACCATAACGTTTATTTTCCATCCAATCTGTTCAAAAGGTCAAAAAGACCTGAATGAAGAGAAAAAACAAATTTTGATCCCAAAAAGGGTTTCAATGGTAGACGTTCAATCCCCCATGCTTTTTACAGTGTGGTCCACTTGATAATTAAATCTATATTATTTTTTGTGTCAAGCCTTAAGACGAGCTCGTCAAATGAATGGAGGGTTTAGATATAACATATACCTCATGATCAGACCCACAGGACTTGCTTGCGTCAAATGAATGGACTGGTATGCGTTACGCAGCACGTTGCACAATTTAATAAAATTGTATACGTGCCACATGGGCCCCACCATGCTGTATGTATTTTATCCATGCCATCCATCCATTTTGCCATATCAATTTAAGTTATGATTCAAAAAATTAGTAAGATCCAAATCTCAGGTGGACCACGGGATAGAAATAGTGGTTATAGAATGCTCACCATTAAAAATTTCTTAGGGTCCACTGTAATGTTTATTTTCCATCTAACCTGTTAATAGGGTCACACTAACGTGGATGAAGGGAAAACACATGTCAGCTTGATCTAAAACTTTTGTAGCCCCGATAAATTTTTAATGATAATCGTTTAATTATTATTGTTTCTTATGGTGCGATCCACTTGAGCTTTGGATCTGCCTCATTTTTGGGCTCATGCCCTAAAATTATTTGGCAAAATGGATGGACGGTGTGGATATAACACATTCATCAGGAGTGGGGTCCAAAAAACTTTGACACTCGTGTGCTACACTTCACAATCTGAGTCCTACCTAATTCGGGCCCTTAAAAAATTATACACGAGACATGTATTAACTTAAAATTTACCAATTAAATTATGGACTGTAATTGCTAACTCAAAATGCCAAAATCAAATTGTTTGAATAGTTTTAATTGTTAATTTGTGGATGCTTATTTTTTAAAATAGGGCCTTCTGGTTTTTTTTTCATGATTCACTATCCAATAAATGTCCACCAATTCACAAGTGGGATAATGCCAATAAATTGCATGAATTTGAGGCTAATTTGGGGCATGGATTGGTCCTCCAAGTCAGCCCTAAATTGGCAACGCGATCTACCTGAATTTAATTTCATTTTTTAAAAGAACTATTGGGAGAAATGATATCAAATTGTTAAGTATATAAATTAGATATTTAGAAAATTAAATATATGAATTTTGTAGTCAAATTCAGGTTATCTAGTTCATAAATTCATCAGACAGTCCGATACAACTTCTCACCAAAGAGTGGACCGTTACACCACCATAAACATGTTCCAATTTATAAATGAATGCATATTTGGAATGCTTAGAATATTCCGAATTTAATCCATATTTTTTCACATTTTTTTGGCAAAAAAAAATAAATTGCGCCGTTACGGGCCATTACGCCCCCGTATCCGTATCGGTTTCGAAGGGCACCATTACGCCAACCGATACCGATACGGGACACCTTGCATATGTCTTAGTCATAGTAATAGACTCCATATGAGAGGAGTCGGTAGGAGAAATGCCACAAATATCATAAGTACGTCCAGTATCATCAGAAGCTACCATGTGGGTAGTAGGGAGGCCATGTAGCTTGAAACATCGTTCTCGGGAATGTCCTGAACGATTGCGATAAGTACAGAAAAATCTCCTCCTACCTCTACCACGTCCTCAAGATGAGAACCCGCCTTGAGTATCGAAACCACCACTCATATCGCCAGGTGGAGCTGTAGTAGAGGTAAAGGCAGTCCTCTCCTATATCAAGGTTGGAGCTGACATAACTCGCCAGCGGGCTTCCTTCGAATGGACTATAGAATATGTTGTCTGGAGCATAGGAAAATGAGTTGTGGCAACAAGCTTAGTCCTCAATGCCTCGTACTCATTATTCGATCCCGCTAGGAATTTATATGTCTTGGCTTCATCCTCCCGATTCTTCAATTTCAGCATTGTGAGTGTCGAGGAGTTCACCGACGGGCTACAAATGACTCAATTCTTCCCACCAACTCTTCAAGGCCCCAAAATACTTAGTGAAGGAAAGGTTCTTCTGTATGAGAGAATACAACTCTGTATTCAGCTGGAAGATGTGAGGCTTATTGGAGACCGTTCCGTAAGTGTCATTGAGTGATTTCCACAAATCAGCAGACTCATAAAAGAAATATCCATAAAAAATATTGATCTTCTTCAAACAAAATTCTAGAAAAATAGTCATAAATCCTCTTACATGATTCTGCACCAGGTGGTAAAGATTTTGGAGAAAACTTATCCGTACGAATGGTGGATTACTGACGTCAGCACATGGCTTCCTCGATTTTTGTGTAGAACTTCTCCTTTTTACCTAGATTTGATGTCTTGACGAGGAGGATCTGATGTATATTGGTCTTGCATAGGTTGGATCGATCAAGGCTTTGATACTATGAAGAATGAAAGAACCAACGAGGATGAATGTGAGAGAGATGGGAGAAAAATGTTAGAGAGGGTTTGCAGAGCGAGAGAGAGAGAGAGAGAGAGAGAGAGAGAGAGAGAGAGAGAGAGAGAGATCACTCTATTATCTTATTCAATATGTAGGTAGGGATTTTTTCCTTTATTACATCATAACAGCCCACTTTATACAAGTTACAAGCCCACTAATATCATATTTACAGAAATGACACTACTAACTTATTATTCCAATATTGTCAAACAACCACTTGTTCTAAAAGTTCGAGCTGTCAAAGGATGGTGTATCAATGTATATCAAGGGACTTAACAATACCCCACACTTGCGGGGTGGAACTCTGCACGGGAACATATTGGGCAAGGATGGAGGGACACTCAACTTACACCATAAGCGCCCACTCGTGGGAGAATATATTAGGGAGGCTAATGCAGGGGCATTTTCACACCAGGCTCAAGTGGGGTGGCCTGTGTGAAGCGGGTGGCTCGTGTGAAGAGGAACCCATGTGAAGTGGGGCCCACGAGGGGGGTTCGGCCGAAGTCCTAACCCATAGGATGTGGGGCCCACAAGGGGGGTTCGGCAGAAGACCTAACCCATGGGATGTGGGGCCTAGGCTATGAGATAAAGGGATTGATTCGCCATGCTCTATCAGTTCGAGCTTTTATAACAAGTGGTTAATCGTCCTGCATCAAAGTGGTATCAGAGCAGGAGGTCTCATGTTCGAGACTCCTCACAGGGGGTGATTAATGCAGGGGCATTTTCACACCAGGCTTGAGTGGGGTGGCTTGTGGGATGCGATGGTACATTCGGGGTGGGGCCTGGGCGTAGTGCCATATCATGATTTCACATTAGGTACCAAAACTTCCACCCTTCAAATCCATTGTACAAAGAATGATTGTAACATACAAACATTGTACGAATAGTAACTCTAATACAAGGAACATCATTTCAGTATTCTTCACCTTTGCCACCATTCGGCTCTTCCCATTTAGAAATACGAATACCATCAAATGCTGATGTAGCCTGAAAATTAATGGTAAACATTTAGTGTTATAGAAAGACATTTCATGCAACTCACACTGATTGTTCAACATGAAATTCATAAAAGAAGCCTCTACAAAATGCAACTTACAATTGCAAAAGGAAGCTCTTCACCACTTGCGAGGACTGAGCCTGAAGATATTCTGTTGAACTTCAATAGTGGTAGAAAGAGGGATTCTCTACTGAAGCTTTTAATATTGTTAAGATTAAAAATGGCATCGTCAAGGGCATCTAATGCCACAGGCAAAGCCAAAGAAGTTTTGACAGGATCACCAGCCAAACAAATGTCCACCCTTCCATCTGTCTCTGATGCCGTCTTCAGGGAAAGAGTAGATAGTAACCCAACTACATAGGGCATAACTTGATGCTTGGAGCAGAATGAGGCATTAGAATTCGAATCTATAGTAGCTCTGCGCACTTTAAAAGAGATTTTCTGAAGATTAACCAGCATCCTTTTGAGCATCTCTAACATTTCTAGAGTTATGTCTTTGGAAATACCACTACTAACTAATTGAGACAAGAGATGAGAGAAGGCATCATAGATCTTTGTAACATGGTCATCTACACAAATACGGACTGGGCATGAAGAACAACTCAAGGAATCACTGTCATTGGTACCCAGTTCGCTTCTTGCTATGCGCCATTCCTTGGCCCCACTTTGTCTTCCTGGTAATGATATCAAAGCAGCATCTTGAAAAAGGAGTCCTCTATCAAGTTCTTTTGCTTCTTCCCTGTCACGATCTTCAAGTTTTGAAATTGCTTGAGAATTAAGGGTTTTCCGACATTCATTTGTAATGTCAAAAAGAACAGCAGAGGCAACAGGCTCTGTCGTAATATTCCGTCTAGATAGAACCTGAAATACATAACATAAGCAGCAAAGAAATATTTATTCAGAATGAAAGTTCAAAGAAGTTTAGGCACATGTACTAAAATGGAACAAATGATCATATTTACCTCCTGCCATTTCCTTGTGTAACGTCGAGTGACATCATGAACTCCATCTTTTGCAATACCAACTACGTAAGTCAGATTCTTGTTCCAGCTGCAAGAAAAATGTTATGTAAAAAGTAAAAAATAAAAGAAATTGACTGAAACACGGAAGCAACTAGTAGCCCTATAAAAGACACAACTAAGACAAGAAGTCTGCTAGTAATATTTGAATATATATTGAGCACAAGAACAATTAAAGATATGGTAAAAGGAGATACCCTGTTTCATATAACAATGGACGGTCATATATTCCTTCACAAGGATCAAGATGCATCCATCTACATTTTCGTAAAAGAAAAACATCATGCTTTCGACATTAGCATGATCTCATAGAAAACTCAGCATCAATGAGTAAAAACATGTGCTTTCAAAAGGAAAGTAAAACAAGCAGCCAGAAAATGAAGCATTACCTTCCTAAATATTCTGAAAAACATTCTGTCCATACATGATCAGTGAAATCCAAGATCTGGAAATGAAGCGTGGGTTAAGTAAACAAGGAACACATGTTCAACCTTATACCTCATAGATTCTTCCACCATGAACCATTTTGGTAATGGCAATTTCTTTGGAATTTCTATCACATCTCTTCTTTTCATCAATTAATATAATGTAGACAAGGAAGATAATTGGAAAGAACAATGTTGTATAACTAAATAGAACTCTGCATCTAAAATAACTAGACTTTAAATGAAGTAAAGGTTAAGGACCTGCTTGGTAGCCACTCTACATCTTGAAAAAAGTAAAAAATAAATACATAAATAAAATAATAATAAAAATTTCGAAGCATATTTTCTGCGGAAATCAAAATTTCACACATTGCTCTAGAAATCGAATTTTATATGCAAATATCATTTGGATGACACTATCTATTTTATCTATTTTTCTTACAATGTTGTCTGGATGTTAGTGTTTGGAAAAATTATTTTATATGAAATAATACAACATGATGACAATCAAGAATAGACCCAATGTTCGAAGTATCAGTATCACTACAAGTTTCGCTGGCTAGGGATATAGAAACAATATCGATATCGACGATAATATTGGTGATAACCGGAAATGCAAGGAAACATGGGGAGAACCGTGGAATTTTTAGTGAAATTTTAAGAGATGTTAAAATGTACATATTTGCATATTTAGAAATAAAAAATTGCAAAAGAATGCATACATAACAAGTTTCCATTTAATAGGGCCTTAAAACATGTGTTGTTGTAAGAAATCCGTCCAACCATCCTAACCAACCTATTTAGCCATCCAACCTTCCATACCAACATCCATTGATATTGTAAAATATCAACAACACATGATGTCTCACCAAGAAATCATCAACAATTGTAAAGGAAAAGAAAAATTATGGTCTCAATATCACACATATTATGATATCAATAATATCGAGATATTATCAGTATTATCAATGACAAGTTGAACACTACATATGACCATGTGCCCATGAAAAAAAAATTGAAATAAAAAATTTTCTAATAAACAAAATTTTGATGATATCAATACATTGGCGATATTATTGAAATATCGGCGATACACTTATGATACAAGCATCACCTAGAATTTACATAGTTGAAAATATTGGTGATACATTGGTGATGTCAATGCATTGGCAATACAAGCGACACCTAGAAACTACATACTTGAAAATATTGGTGATTACATTAGCTATATTGGTACGTTGGCGATACTTTGCGATACATTGCTAATACCTAGAATTTCTATACTACCAACGTTATCGGTATCGCTACCGATGTTATCGGTATCGCTACCGATGTTATCGGTATTGCTACCGGTGTTATCGGTATCGCTGAGCTGGAGTTAAAGATAATATCGGAGATAATTCGAACACTGAGTAGACCCCAACTTCTTGGGCAACCCAAATTAATTATTGGACTTCTATTATAATCAAGTCAGATCGTTCATTTTCCTAGGCATGATCAGATGGTTACAAACATCAAATCAAAGTGACTTTGAAAGAGACAAGCAATCAAAGGTCATGCTCATACCCACATGATGGACGGTTCATATCACTAATCAAAACTTTGTTCTAGTCAATATGGACCGTCCTTTTTTTGGCCATTGATTAGAATATTAGGAGCATCTAATCAAAGAAACTTCCAAAAGGGATTGTTATCAAAGGTGGGCCTCACATGATGGATGGCCCATATCATTAATAGGAACTCTCTGGTATAGTAAATAGGAAAACACTTGGGTACCTACTGAGTTACTTTCATTAACGTGGCGTAAACGACTTAGCATGCATGAAATCCATCTCATCCACTAGGTAGACCACAACTTGTTTGGCCTTGATCCAAAAATCAGACTAATTCAACACTCACGTGGGCCACCCCATAAAATTATACCTAAAACCTCTAAATTCATCATATGGCCCACCTGAGTGCTGTAATACTGTGATTTTGGGCTAATTCTTTCATCTAGATGAAGCGCATCAGATGAATGGATTGAATGACATATAAACACTACAGCAGGCCCTACACAAAACTAATGGTGAGCATCCCATCCTAACTTTTTCTTATGGTGCGTCCGACCTAAATTTTGGATCAGGATTATACTTAGTATTTATGGTGGAAATTATGTAGTAAATTATTTGAATTGTTTTGATTCCACATAAACCATATGGGTGGGCTGACACATCTCAAGTTTTTGAACAATAAGTGACAAAATGCAAGATAATCTGAAAATTCTGCCGATCATATGTTTCCAGCTGTCACAGTTAAAGAAGATTCCAACTTTAGCCCATGTCACAAAAAAAAATGTGGGGCCCACCATGATGTTTGTATGATACCCACTCCATCCATCAGTTTCACCATATCATGGTAGGACATGAGACTGAAATGCAGGCAAATCTAAGACTCAAATGGGCCCCACCACAGGAACAGTGGAATGGAAACGCCCACCATTTAAACCTTCCTAGGGTCCACCATGATGTTTACATGCCATCAAGCCAGTTCACTAATGCTATTCCCACCAGGATGAAGGGAAAATACAAATATCAGCCTGGCCCAAAACTTTTGGGCACCCCAAGAAGGTTTCAATGGTAGGAATTCAATCCCAGCTGCTTTTGTGCTGTGGCCCACTTGAGTTTTGGATCTGATTCATTTTTAGGCTCATATCCTAACATGATCTGGTGAAACCGATGGATGAAGTGGACGTCACGCGAATGTAGGGAGAATGATACCACCCCACAGAGCTTCGTGTTACACAGGACCCATGTAATAAACTCCTGTCCTTGTGACAGGTGGGAATTCGAAAAAAACAAATTTCAAAAAAAGAAAAGGCCAGGTTTTCATTTTAATCTCAAGAAAACTTATGGCATATTTAAGTTTACAAAAAATACGTTTGATATGTAAAGTTTCTTCCAAACATGGGGCTTTCCAAAAATTTGTTGGGCAGGCTTTTTTCCCACATCTACCAAACAAGCCCTAAAACTTTCTTGAGAAGTACAATATTCCAAATATATGGATTATGGACTGCCTACCCTATATAATGACAGCAAATTAGCTCCTAAAGATATTTTCAGGGCATGGGTGCCCTCCTTAAGGCATGATGCATATACCTCCAAGCGATAGGAAAATGCCTGGAGGCAAACCTCAACGCTTAAGCCTCAAATGAATAACCCTCTGATTACTCCTTTGAGCAAGAAGGGCACCCACTTCCATGTCACTAGCATCTTTTATTACCACATAATGTGACCCATTCATGATACAAAGTTCAGGTGCTAATAAGATTTATGAATCTTCTCTTCCATGCTCTTCTTGATATCTTGTAAATTTTGGAACACTGCAACTTCACTTGTGGAGTTCCTTTAATGGGTGGCATGAAACAAACATACAGAACCTAACTCATGAATAACTGTAAGCTTTCTCGAGATGAATGCACTATTTTGAAGATCAGACAACTGGTGTAATGGGCGTGATAAATTATGCAAGGATCCACTGAGCCAATATGAGACTTCAACAATAGGATCACAATAGCCACAAAAGAACAAGGATACGATGTGCTAGGGCATGTATAATTTATCAACACTCATTCTTGAAAATATCTTCCAACTGCATCAAGATTCATGCAGAAGACCTGGCAATATAGACCAGTAGGTGAATGGTTTTCTTCATACCACTAGAATAGCATAATGTGTAGACAGAATATAATTCACTTAAAGACACTAAGCAAAGGAGATTCTAATTAACCTCAAGTCTCAAAAAATTAAACAGCAACAGTACCAGTACCAGTAGCAGCAGCAGTATTTGTAATTTTCCTAAAGACAGCAATTAATAAACCCTTAGGCAATAACTAACCAGACGAGATTCATAACCAAAAGATCTACAATAGAGAGTAAAGCAATTGGCCCACTCTCCACAACGTCCTCTCCTAGTCTCCAGAAGCTGCACATAGAATGGAAATAATCTAGTTAAAGAAATAAACCAGTCAAATATTAAAAAGAAAATACCAAAATAAGGGCCCAAAAAATGGGTCCTTACTCATGCCTCGGTGGTAGACTCACAAGAGTTTCAACACGAGGTCATGGGTTTGAGTACCCATTGTGGTGAAAATCCACTATAGTGTGAGTGTGTGGGTGTGTGTGGGGTGTGAGTGCGTGGGTTACAAAACATAAAAATAAAAAAACAAAAAAAAAAGGGCCCAAAAATTCTCCTGTACTATATACCTTGAATGGATCATTGAACCGTGGAAAACGGGTGATGATTGAGCAGCTATTGCACCTAAAGAAGCAAAATGTTATACACAAATGAGAGCAAGGAAAGGGTAACTGGAGAACCAAAAATAACCCAGCAAATAAATGTAGATCCTGGGAAGAAAATGAATGAAAAAGTGTAACAACCTAGATAAAATTTAACCAACCTATGCATGCATGCATGTACCAAATCAAACCATAGACACCATGCACCACACATGTGAAAAAGATAAGAAATAAATGGATAAAAATGCAAGTTAAAAAAAAAAAAAAAAATGTGTGAAACGTGGGAGGTGTAGCATTCCAAACACTCTACCCATCTGGACCATTCAAATCTCATGGTACTCACATTTATCAACTAGTCAATGTATCCTCATATCAATCTAAACCGTCCAAAGAGTTCAATCCCTGACCTACTTCCCAATAGATGGTCTAACCAATCAAAACCATCCAATGACGAATTGTATCGCTTGGACTATTGAAATGGAATATGCCATGTGGAGTGCCCATTTAGAAATCTAAACCATTCATTATCTAAACCAGCTAAGCATACATCTAATGAACAGTATTCTAACATCAGATCTCGCTTATGTGCACATTATTTTAGATAGATATAAAGGTATTAGCATGAGAGGTGACAACGTATGTTGGAACTCTTTAGTTTTAGTATTAAATATAGTAATGAAACTAGTAATTAATATAGGAGTTTTAAAAATTTATTTTTCATGCATGAAACACCAAGACACGTATTTTGCTTCACATATGAAGCATGTGCATGCACATTTATGACATAGGTCCTATAAATAGGGTGTAGCCATGAGCTTACAGCATAAGTGTGGGTCCAGTAGAGTTTGAGTGTGGGTCACCCTTAGAATCATAAAACAATAGTTAGTGTGCATGTTGCATAGGTGTGAGTCAGTCAAAACTCGATTTTAGACATTGTGCACATTGACTGTATACGTCGGGTTTGTACTGCATAAGTTTTGGTCCAGCAATTCAAATCAGGTAGGTGATCTTAACTTGAAGTTCGAAATTTTCGGTTAATTGTTATGTTATTTTATTCCAAAATTTTAATAGTAATATTGCTTAAATTAATTATTCATGTAATTGATCTTTTTATTTAAAATTTATTTAATTATTTAGCTTAATTGTTGAAAGTTTGAAATATGCCTTAAAACAATTGTTGAATTAAATCGGTTTGATTCATAGTTAAATTTTAATTTAATATTCAAATTATATATATATATATATATATAAATGTATCTTAATTAGCTTAGAATATAATATAAATTAATTAATTAATAAATTATTGAAAGTATAATTTGATTTTTTTTAAATTTAATTTTAATTCTAAACTTTTAGAATTAATAATTTAAATAAATTTTATTATTAAAATAATCAAATTCATCAGCTTCGGAATTTATTTAATAAATTAGATTATAATTCGATTGATTTAAATCAATTTCATTAAAAGTTAAATTTAAATATAATTATTTTTAAATACTTGATTTATATAAATTTGTTAAATTTTAATTTAATACCAGAAAAAAAGTTATTATTTGTTAAGTTTACGTTATAATTAATATAAATTTTAAAATTTAAAATTTAGTGAAAAATAATATTAATTTGTTTTATGTTAAATGATTATTATATTTAATATTATTTAAATAAAAAATTTTGATTTAATTAAAGTTAGACTTTAAAATAAAATTTCTTATACATTATCATATCTCAGTAATTCTTAAATTTAATAATAGTAAAAAAAATATTTTATTTAAGTATTTTAATTATTAAAGTTTTGACGAAATTATATCTAGAATTATTAATTAGAAAGAAAATTTTATATTGTTGATATTTTGATAATTTAATAATTATTGATTCTTATAATAATTTTTAAAAGTAGTAAAAGCACGTAAATAAATTCATGATAGCTTCATGTTGATATTTGCAATTGTGAAACAAGGATTCATCTTACATGCATGTATAGCATTAATTGAGTATCGATATTAATATGTTGGATGTAACGTAAGCAAGTAGGGCGATTGTGTCCCTTGGGTGGAAGACCCTAAAGCCAGCAAGTAGGGCGATTGTGTCCCTTAGGTGAAAGACCTTAAAACTCACTGGATCTTTGGAGTCTCCTTTGTATACGGCGTATGAGTACAATTGTGTGCACGAACATACGTTAGAGGTACAACTGGAATAGTAGTCTGACCAGCTAACGTATAAATGGGTCCCTCACCACGAGGTACTGGTACATGGGCGTTAATACAACGTGGTCATCCACTTGGGTACGGTGTTGTAAGTGATTACAGATATTATTTATGAGAATTCATGAAAAGTATCACATGCATAATATATTTACGATTCTAGTGCTTAAATTCATGTTCTCTTATTATCCATTTTATGTTTCTCTCTTATTTATAAAAAATTGATATAATCTAAACATTTTAAATTTTGGGTAAGAAATGACCTTACTAGGCTATTATGCTCACCCTACTATAAAAAATGTACAGGTGCAGAGCTGGAATACTACAAGCTGGTAGACCTCTACCATTAGTTTTTCTTTTTATAGAAAATTTGGTTTAGTTTGAATTTCAATTCAGTTTTTGTTATTTGGGTTTAGTTTAAATTCCAAAAAAAAAAAACTATCAAGAGAGTTAATTTTAGTAGATATTACGTTATTTCAGCAGTATTTTCCTTTTAGATGACTTTAAATACTTATTAAATTTAATAGAATCATATGGATTGTAATAAATATCGATATAATAAAACTCACAAACTTGGGATTCGGGTACCCATATGTCGGGGCGTGACAAAAAGAAGTGGAAATTATCTCATCTTCCAAACCTACGCAGATCAAATTCCATAGAAAATTACATGGAAGTGCAATCCACTGAACTAAGGTTGCTAACAGGGTCAGCTTAAATATTTTCAGTTCCAGCACCGAAGACACAGAAACTACAAAAGTAGAAGATGAAGATCTATTGAAGATGACTCGCCAACAAGTAGCACATAATCCTGATTAACACAACTTTAGTTGCATGAACCTTCTAGAAAGGTGCCACTCCTGCTTTGAACTCATGCTTCGAACTCACCCACTTGTAGGCTTTTAGCACTCGCTAATAAATATGAAACATATGCTTTCCCACACTTGAATCCCCTACTTTCTTTTAACATGAATCCCCCACTGCTTCCCCTCGTGCATTGTGAAACTAAGCATAAAACTACAGCGTGAGCGGTGATCTAAATATCAATAGTATCAACCAATAGAGGCTAATATTATTGGCACCAAATGTGCCCGATGTGAAGTACATAGGGAGCATTAAAAATCCCAGGTACCACCATGAATAGCGCTATGTATTGACGATATCGCGTGATATTTCAAAATATCATGAGATATCATCAGCCCGCCTTTATATAGTTCCCCAATATTGTCCATACATGCTGAAGAATGTAGGCGATTTGCAGGGAAAAGAGAAGGAGAAAGAAGAACCAAATACAGAAAACAGTGAGAGAAAAATATAATTAGGATTGAATGCCGAGCTCCACTGACAGTTCACTAAGTTGCTATAAAAGGGTTTAATCTAAGAAAGCATGTCACCATCTGTTGTTCATGCATTGTTAACTCCTATGAAAAATGAATCCTAGAGAATGTGTGTGGATAGTCATGTGACCAACCAAATTACTATCAATTATTGGTTTCCTGTTCCACAATCAGATGATAATTGTACATGCTACATGGAGCAAAAGTCTTTGCAAAGATCTTGGAAGGAGTTGAAATTACATGGATTGCCTACCATGTCACGCGTAAGCTTAGCGGAACTTAGAATTACGGCTAAGTCCAAGAAGGAGGGGGGAAATAGGACCACTTAAAAATTCTTTGCCTAATTAAACTAATTTTCCAATTAAATACAATTAAGGTATAAAGGTCCAATTCTCATAGGCTACAAAAGATGCAACTAATAGAGCAATTAGTCTATGTATTAGAGATAGTGATCTTGTGTGTTTGTGCTATCAATCAAATACCTAGCATACAATTCATTCAGGCATTCATATAATTCAACTAATTAACCTCATAAGCATGAATAGAAACGTGCTCAAATCACCATCGCAAACACAAGGATATATAGTAGTTCGGCTACTTGCCTACTCCACTCTTGGTGGACGCACTCTCCTCAAGTGTACCAAATTTCACTATCTTAGGAGTTTTCAATAGGTTCACCCCTAACCTTTACAAGTGTGTGCTCCAGTCGGATGCCTACACAAGGTCTTACAAACGTACACTCCCATCGGAGACAAACATAAGGACTTAACACACGTACACTCCCGTCGGAGGCCTATACAAGGACTTAACAAACGTACACTCCCGTCGAAGGCCTACACAAGGACTTAAACACGTACTCACCCATGTTGGTGGCAATACAGTCCTATACAAGAGCCTACATGAGTTTAGATCACAAACTCTATACTCAATCCTACACAAGGAAAGAGTGTATGGACTCTTACAATTGACAACCTTGCTTGTCAGATTGAACCCCTGTTGATGCACTTTCTTGAGATGCTTCTTCAATGCTCTACCGTGCTTGAATCAGCTTCTCATTTGGTCCCACAATCGTTAATGCGGATGGTTCAGCTCCACGATAAAACAACTTGCATGCGATGTACTTATGAAGTGACCAAGGTAGTGAAAGATGGTGGAATCTCCTACAACTAAAGGAATAGTTGTCTTCCAATGATAATTCACCTAGATGGATGTTCTAAAGGTTTATAGACTAAGGATATACCTATGGGATTGAGTCTATTCTCTAGAAAATGGAGGAGTCCATGTACATCTTCATAATGAAGCTTGAAATGCTCACTAGAGTGGTCAATCACATGGAAGATGACATGAAACTCCCTGGTTTGGAGTCTAGGAGGGGGATATTGAGTGGGGAATTTCTTAGGCTCTACTTGCACTAAAACCCATCATTTTGCCCGAGAACCGAATGCTCATTTTTATTTTTATTTGAAAAAAAATAAAAATAAAATTCCAACGACCATAAAAAAGGTAGTTATGGCTCTGTCGATAGGATCGAACGAGCATTCGATAAGATCGAAGGTCCTTCAATAGGATCGAGTTAGTCCAAGATCCCATCAAGAAAATCCAGGAATTTACAATTTGGTTGGTAGACTGTTTCTTCAATTCTATCAAGGAGATCTTTGATCATATCAAGTCTCATCGATGGCATGTCGATAAAATCAATCCACTCGAAAATTGCCGTTTATGATCAAATTAAGATCCTAAGGCTATGTGATGATCAAGCAAAGGTTTACCTATTTGGGAATGGATCATCTAGAAGCTAAGGTTACTTTGAACCTAAAAGGGTCAAAGGTTAGGGTCACCAAGACACTGTAATTTACCTATTTCTTCACTCCTTGATGTTCCAAGTATTCATGTGTCTTCGACCTTCAGCTTCCAATGGCTCAACCAACTTACTGACACACTGACACACATAATTGACAAATAGGTGCACAAATAAGTGCAATAACAATCTCACCATTTGTCAATTACATGACAAAAACCTAACTTAGACCTTGTCATGGTCCATACCAATGACAAACCAAAACAATTAAAAATATTACATGTAAAAAACAAAGATTTACAAATGAAATTATAAGACTCGACTTGTAAACTTGCAATGCTCCACCTCAATTGCTCCCCCTAACTCCATCAATTCCCTGCAACAACAAACAGAACTTGCAAAACAAAATTCAACTTGTTTTGGTAAAACTAGATCTTTCCTCCCATTTTTGTTAGTATTAGACAAAGATTTAATTCCATAGATATACCAATAAAATCATAAATATGGAAAGCTCTATAAATCATGGATTTAAACTATAAGCACATACTAACAAGGGAATGCAGGGTGCAGATAAACATGAAAAAACATGGAGCACGCATAAATGGTCATTCAAAAGATATGCCTATCAAGCAACATGACCAATGATAGTTTAGCAAAAGCATAAGATACCAAAATTAAGTAACTTTAAAGCTAAACTACAAAAATTGAAAGAGGTTGAAATCCTCAGATTTACCTGTTAAGCTCAATAATGAGGCAAAAATCCTCAAATTTACCTATAAAGCTCACAGACCTTCTAAGGTCACCTATCCCTCTTCACAACCTACTTGGGTGTGAATTTCCTAGGACCTGAGCTATGTTCGGGAAGGGGAATGATTCTCCTAGATGCATATCCCTTGGGTGAATTCTTAGTTGAGATCTATGTTCGGTAGGTGGTTTTCTTCTTTGTTTTCTACCCTAATTGTTATTGCCCCAACATAACATTTTCCTTGTACGTTCATTTAAAAGGGCAATCTACTTCATCAACTCCCTCATATGGTTGCTAATTTTTGGAGGGGTTGGGATCTTCTTCTCCTTTTTCGGTGATCATCTAAAGGACTCTTTTTGGAGCGTGTCATTTTCTCAGTCCAAATAAATTTACCTATTAGGATTGGGATTGAGGTGGAATGCGGCCTTTTGGACATTAAGCATTCAAATTTCATATGACTAATTTCTCCACATGCATGGCACACAAGAGAGGCTCTAGCTCTACTCCCTGAAGTTATAGAGTCATTTTGGATCACCACCGAGATAGAGGTAACACGAATATTCCTATTATTTCTAAGACCTCTCTTGTCCCCAGAGGGCTTACCCATGCCCAAAGATTTACCTATTTGTTCTTTTTCTTGGGTAACCTTAGCATCAACAAGATATGATTCAAGTTGGCTGACTTAAAATTTCAGGGTCTTGATTTTCATATTTTACTATATCAAGTTCCAATTCAAGACCCAAACATCTCCCTAGAGTCTCATCAAGGTTAGACTCAAGATTTTCCTTTTCTTGTGTGAGGGAGGAATTTTCAGATTTTACTCTTTCTAATTGGTCAACCAATTCATTTCTTTCTGCCTTAACCAATCTTAATTCTTGATTGAAACTTGAAAGAAGTTGGAGCTTGATTTTTGGAGACTTAGAACTTGAGAGTTGAAATATTGAGAATAAAAGAGAATAAGAGATTTGAAAGTATGAGAGTAGAGGAGAGTTTAGAGTGAATGAAACTTGCATATAGACGGGACTTGAAGGCCTTTTTATAGGTAAAAAGTCCGGATTTAAAAATAAAACTCCCATTGAGGGCATTATTACATCTTTAACAAAACAAAATCAAACTAAACCTAGAAAACATGACAATAAAGTAATAGTCTCTCCTAGGCCATTTCGGCTTCATTATCTATCATCTATTGTCATAAGCCTTCACAAGCCTCATCTGGAGGTTCACTGTCTTATTCTAGATTGTCACCTGCGTCACCTATGGTTGTTTGTTCAACAAAAGCGAAATGAGTTGCCACGATTCAACTCAGTGAGGTCATCCCTCCAAGATTAGCACAATAATAGCACAATCATCATAATGATATTTCAAAACAAAACATCCATATAAAGTCTTGATTAATGCAATGCATGATATGCATGCTCTAGTGAAGGGACCCCTCACTAAATGAGATGGGATCTTCCAACACTCTCATTAGCCACTACTCACCAGAGGTACCGAGTCGATGTGGGACGGGATCTTCCAACATTCCCACATACTCCATAATTTTCCAACTGGTAAAACAAGATCTTCCACACTTTCACCCAATCATGCACAACTAGAGAAACGGGATCTTCCAACATTTTCTCTATTGTACGCTCCCAAAGCGAATGCATGATTAGTTCCACCTTTAATTAAATTGGTTTATCATCCAGCCGGTTTAACGATACCCACACTCAACAAGTCACCACCTCACCCCATTCCACGATCCACCACACCCTAGAATAGTCGTTACCCTTCGCACTACTTCCACTAGCGGAGGGACCTACGTACTCTAACCGTGATATTACACGTGGCTCACATTGCACATTAACCATTCATGGATCCACCATAGGTAAACAATCTAACAATCAGATCCTCCATAATGCACATAACCAACACAACAACCCATATGGGTTTCCACAATTCCATGTTACATTCCCATCTCATGGGTTAAGGGGCTTCCTTTGATGTGGCTTCCAAACACGTCCATATCCAACAAAGCGTGGGTGTACCATGTCTATTCACATAGCATAATATCCATGAAACAAGCATAGTTTCTACATAGTTCCCATAGGTTGATGTTCACATGATTTCACCTCCAAACGTCCAAGCACACGTCATGTAGAATTTTGACAAAAGGTCCAGCAATACCACATCAGTTTATTCACATGAAAAACATCACCACAATATGTACAAACATCACCATGCATAGGCCAAACCAAAACTACTGCGCATAGGGTCCATACGTCCAACCCTTGTGGGTGCACCATGCTTGTGTCGACAATTTAGCTCGATTCTACGAGTTAACTCAATGATCTAGATGAATTCATGAATTCCCACATCATGGGACATCAAAATAGTAATCATATGGTCACACGCCCCATCTAGGTCAGGTTATCAACATAGATGTCACATAATTTATGCACCCAACACTACATAGTCTAGATTTGTGCCTAAACATGATTCAAACCTTTACCAAATCAAATCCAAACACGAATTCACTCATCCAACATGCAATTAACAGCAATATATCATGTTTAAACAGAAAATAAATCAAGGGTTTTGCAATTTAAACAAACAAAAATCAATTATGAAGAAACTAGTTATAGAAATTGAAAAATCAAAGCTATAATTGTGTCAAAGCTTTAAGGGATTCCTCACCTTCGCCTAACTTGAAACCCTAGCTGAAATTCTCAAGGAAGACGGCATCTATATAAACCACGTAATGCACACGAGCCTAGGAAGAAGGGTCCCACATGATGGACGGCTTGGATGAATGGGGGTATCCCTAGGTGGACGTCTCTCTCTCTCTCTCTCTCTCTCTCTCTCTCTCTCTCTCTCTCTCTCTCTCTCCCCCCTATGGGCGTGGGGAGTGGTGTGTGTGCGTGGGTATTGGCTAGAGAAGGGGCGCACGCTCCCTTGTTATGAGGGAGTGGGTGTGAAGTGTGTGCTTCAAACTTGGATTGGGTTTCCAATTTTTCTCATTTCCAACTATCTTTCTTTAAATCTAACTCGTTCATGGTATCGAGGTAGTTGAATAGAGTCGGGATATATGATTTTCTTGAAGATCTAAAATCTAGATTGGCCGATCTTGAAAAATGGCCTGGTGAGTGCAAAAATGAACTTGATCTCAATTAACGGTCCACGCTTGATGATCAAGGCCCAAATTTGGGGGAAATGTGTAGTCATAAGAGGCAAACAATTTGGCAAATTTTGGTTGTTGATCGATGGTGGAAAAGAAATATGAAATCTCACCTAATGCATCAAAAGGAAGAATTTGCCTTTTTTGGCGGTCGTCATTTAGTGGTGTAGGATCATAGATAGGGGTCTAAATTTTGTATGATCTCATAGTCATATATGGCCAAGGTGTGTTCCAAATTTGAGTTGCGATTGACGGTGGGAAGTAGGTAAATCGGAAGTTCTAGATTTGGAAATAGTTGGTAAGCCTAAAACAGCTAACGCCTAACTTGGCGCTTAAAGAAAGGCTTATCAAGGTGGGGTTCTTACATGTCACATTCAGTTTATATGATGGGCAATCCAAGTCATTCACATGATGAGAAATATTCGACTACAACTACCCACAAACTTTCTTCACTCAATGGTCACTAAAATCAACGGTTAAGGGGCTGATTTGTCAATTGGATTACTTTTACTATGATTTAAGGGCTGAAATTCAACTTGTACTGCTAATTTATGTTAGATAGGCATGATATAAAATTTCACATTGATCGGATCATGGGAACCATAAGATCTCAAATCAAGGGTCTAGGTTAAGGGCGTTTATATATAAATTTCTGATTTAATAAATTTATGAAATCTAATGCTTCGACGGCTTTTAGGCACAATTTTAAACAATTCTTACAAAAGAACTCATATCAAATTCATTACAGATAAAGAGTCATTCACCAAACAAGTTAAAATTCACTTTAATTAATGGAAAATACACATAATAAGTTATGGGCTGAACTTCGGCTAAAACGGTAACATCTGAGATGTTACAGATCCACACAAGCTTCAACAAACAGCAGACAAACTTGTCCTTGACAGACCAAAACAAGTTTCAACAAGCAGTAGATAAGGCCTGATTAGGATAGTATTGACTAAGCAAACAAGACGAAGACGAACCCGACCTAGAAAAGTCCGGGCTTGAACTTTTTTTGCTACCAAACAGGCCCTTCATCTCCACGGGTGAATGCTACCATTGGCCCCCGCAATCACATTGGAAGAATATCCCTCAATGATGGCAAGGAGAAGGTTTAGGCATGACACCAGTCTGATCACATTAAGGAGAAAAACAGCTTCAGCCATATTTGAATCAGCGATACTGATCAGGCTAAGAAATTTTGCCACAAAGACCCCCTTGTAATCTCGCACTATACCACCAAACCCGCTGGCCATAGATTCCTGAAGGAGCACCCATCAAAATTAGCTTTATACGTACCTGAATTTAGAGGCAACCATCCTACTCCACTTCATGGGGCCAGCCCACACACCAAGATCTCACAATGGTAAGTTTTATTTTATTTTTTATTGTTTTATATATTTTTACTGTTTTTTATGGTCTCGTAATGCCACGAATGGCCGTTATAACCCATTATAATGCCTCACTAAGGGATTTAAAAGAGAAAGAACTAAGTCAAGAGTCATGACGGCTGTTATAACCATTAAAATGGTCAGTAGAAGTAATGGAAAATGGTCATTATGCAGCTGTAATGTCATTATGAAAATCTTGTTAGTTGAGCATTTCTTAGTATCAAGAAAATTGCTAGTTGTGTCTACATATCAATGCATCTGTCTTTGCAATTCACAGTGCTCAGAATGGCTGGTGCTTTACTGACGTGATAAAGAGAAACCAAATGTACCAAACAAGACTTGTGGAGTAAACATACCATCTATATTCTGGAAGGGGAGAATAAACAGCAAAATTCAGATGAACAATGAAATGGTATAAGTATATGTTTTCATCCTACCTATAAAGTTCAACTCGCGAGCCTCCAAACTGCAGCTCAGAAGGAAATGGAACACCCATGCCAGTAAAGTTGGTTCCAATGCCACAACCATCACAAGGAGGTGCATTTACCCACCTACAATCAATTATATAAGAAGCAAAGATGCATTGTGATTTTTATTCAATTAAGGTGCTAAAGTGAAAGACGAAAATCAACATTTAATACAGTGAAAAAGCATTACCCAATATGTCAAACATAAAATGATATCAACATAAAACATACAAATAAATTGTTAGGATTGAAACAATATTATAGGACTTCTCATGGAAGGGAATGGAGTTGGTCATAAAATTTCACCTTTTAATTTGGAAGCGTGAAAGGGAGTATCGGAATTGGCACAACTACAGGGGGGGGGGGGGGGTGTAGATCTTCTTTGTAAGTGATCATGGCAGTTCTGTAGCAAACATGGGGCATTATGAAGAAATTTCACTGCGAATAAGTATAATGAAAAGAATAGTGGTTGGATTCTATGTGTAATTAGAGGGAGTTTGTTCATTCATTTGGAAGGCCATTCCCCAATTTGGAGATGTTTCTTGAGGTGAGGGGAAATCTTTTCAGAAGTCAATGACGTTCAAGGTCAAAAACAGGGGGGCGATTCATTTCTGTGAGGGCATTCACACTTGATTTGGTGAAAACATATTGGAGCAAAGATCTCCACATTTGTAGTCACTCCGCACTGGGAGCATCCTTAACTATCATTGCTCCAAAGTCATTGGGGGTGAGTGATATGGAGGAATGAATCCTTTTGACTTGGATATGTTAAAGGAGTGGGGTCTTTCTCCTAAAATAATAATATTGATGAAAGGATTCAGGCTGCCCCTTCTAGGGCACATTCCTGGCCAAGAAATTCTTCCAGGCACTTTACCCAGCTACCAGTTTAGTCCCCCCTTGTGCCATGGTGTGGGGAGCTTCCCTTGAGTGGAAGCCTATTGTTGGACAACTTCCACAGATGAGACCCTTATGCGTGACAATCAACAAAAGACTATAGGGAAGTTGGATCAATCCATAAGTAGAGAATCTATCCATAAGTTGGATCAATGCTATATTCAATAAGCAAGGAGGGGGGAAGCCGGACATTGGACGACTCCGTTCGGGTGGTTGAAATGCACTCAGATGGCTGATGCAGGTCTGTGCAGATACCAATCTTTTTTCTTTAATAAAATATCATATGACAATCATTATTACTAAACTAATTTGCTGACTGCCCTGTATCTGAAGATAGATCTCAAATTTCAAATTTCCCCCTCAATACTGATGATAGGAACAACCAAGGATTGACAATTTTGTCTAGTAGCACAAGTAGAATAAAATAAAAAACTTACAACATAGTACAAGTAAATGTTGTATTGTGTATTTCTGTAAGGAACATGATTGTATATTAGTTTTACAGTGCAAAAGGGATGGCAGTCGTGTGCATTTTTCCATCAGAAGCAACCTTACTAAACATTTTCTTATTGATAACTTATTTAACAAATTTATAATGGAAGACACAGTAATGAATTAAACCTGAACGATTGTTTGAACCAGAAAAGCAATTGCAGCAAGAAGGCATGATCTTGCTCTTGCTTTGAAGGTCTGAAGTTCCCCTCCTAATAAAAAAACATTGAAATAGATTTAACTTCTTTGGTTACTGGAGCTCTTATAAAAAGAAATTCTAGAGTAACCATTTGTATCTTCAGGAAAACCAGTTTAATTCCATCAACCTAAATCAGTTTTAAGCAACATGCAACCCCATAATCATGAAATAACATTAAATCAAGTAAAAAGATACGTATATAACATTTAAAAATTCAAGTGCTAATCAAAACATTTACTTTAGAAAACAACGCTCATAGAATCATAGTTAGTATCAATGTTTGAAATATTGGTATCGCGCCATGTATCGCACCCTTAGGATACAAATACGTATCGGTTACCAAACGAGATATATCGTTTGTATCGGGTACTTTATCGTACGTTTTGGGAACATGGAGAAACATTGGGAAAATGGTTAAATTTTTCAATGAAACTTCAGGGATTGTTAAAAAAATACCTTAATACACACTTTTAAATCATAACATATCAAAAAAAGGTGCACATAATAAGTTTCCATTGTATAGGGTCCTAAGCTATGCAATGTTTGGCTGAACTAATACATATTTAAATTGAATGCATGACATTTATAAATGCATCAAAAACATGTGTGAAAACAAAACCAATTCATTGAAAAGCAAAAGAAGAAGTAAAAATTGAGAAATATACATATCAATAATGTGGACTAGCTGTGGCCTAGACCCACACAGAGTTGCACAGTGGCTCATAATCATCGTCTCCATCTCGACGGGGCTGGAAATAGTATTGCTCCTCCGAAAATCGACAATATTGTTGCCAGGTCATAATAGAGTGCTACCAGTTAAAATACTCCCTGACATAATGTTGGTACTCATCCTCTCCGAACTAAACCAATACGCCCATCTGTGGGTACTGCGTAATCGTCAGTCTGTGGTAGATATGGATTTGGGAATGACACATATGAAGTTCCTAGGTATCCATATTGCTGGCCATACCCATACTACTACTCATATACCTGCCCATAAGTAGAAGTTAACTCCCATAGTTGAAAAACGATGTGTCGTAACTGCTGCAGTCACTCGCCGCATATCCACTAGGTCCATATCCATACCCATATTGTGGCACAAAACTCGAGATACTCTCCTATGTCTGTGATCCATACCAATGTTGAGGCCTGTAACTCGAGCTCCCCTCCCTCGTCCGTGATCCAAATCTAGAGCCACCTCACTTGTCACGAACGCCTATGTCCCTCATGCATTTTGCCAGTAGCTCCTCCTCAAAATCTAAAAGCATTTGAGTCTGCTTTTTCTTCTGTAGCCTTTGACGCTCGTATGTCTTATTGTAGATAAGATGGGGCCATGGTTCTCCTAGACAAGAACCATGGTCAGGGTCCTAGGTGGCATGATCGAAATCCTCATCCCCAGTGAAAGGACTAAGATGTCTCTGATCCTGACACCCACCCTTGCCACCACCATCCCCGTCGCCATCATCACTACTGTCAGGAGTCATCATCACCCTCATCATTGTCATCACCATCATTAGACCCACCCCTCGCATCACTCTCTAACTCTGTCTCGATGTTAGACAATGTCTCCCTCCGCGTGTCCCGCGTAATAGTGACTGTCGCGAGCTGCCCTCCAGACTCCTCGTCAATGGATCGAATGCTTCATCAGGAGACCTCTGCTGCTCCACATGTGCATCAACATCAATCTCTTGTGCCACTGCCTCCACCGCAACATGTGGCTCTGGTCGCCCATCCGAAGTATCTAAGTCATTTGACCTAACCCACTGGTAAATTAGGTCCTCCTCATTCTCAACATATGTATGTTGCCCGACCGCCATCAAGTCCAATGGATCTTCCTGCGCTTTTCTTCTTTCAGCGCAGAGCAGCCTCTCTCGTAGCTTCATATTGTAGTAACAATACACTAGCTCCTGAAGACTCTTATACCCTGGTCCATGGCACTTATTTGTGTGCATGAGGGAGAATGTACTCCAATTCCTTTCACAGGGTGACGAGGACAGACGGATAGCCAACTGCTATAAAACCTCGCAATTAATCCCATACATGAACCATCATTCGCATGTGTATCATAAAATTCTTTCATTAGTTTTAGATTTTCCAAAATAATATGAAATTTAAGTTTACTGCAATAACTCACATGCCATCATGGTGTTCCTTGACTTCACCTCAGGGGGCACACAAACATTTCAACCACGTCGCGAAATCTAACAATTTGATGATGGTATATAGCAACGAGGGTAAGTATGGAATTGTTGAGATGAAGATAGGGAGAATATAATTGCAAAACATATTTATCTCACTACTGAATGTGCCTTTCCCTGTACAGTCGGAGAATAAGTGATTGTACACCTCTGTAAAGCCTTCTTTAATGATTTGTCTTCATAGAGATTCCGGATATAGTCGTATCTAAGATTTAGGAAATACGTTGAAAATCAACATTTACACATCAGTACAGTCGTCGTTTATTATTGCATGTAGAAAAAAAAATTCATACAAGTACTTATCAGCCTAATGTAGTGGGTGAGAAAGTGTCCTTTCCGAATGATTGTCTATCATTACATGTACCCATTTATATGCATTGGGGGTTTTAGCCTTGATGGCCTCTTTCATCAGCTATATGGACAGATACAACGACCCCATCAACGGATTTGTTTTATTGTCCACCATCCTCAACACCACATAAATGGGCTCTAGAATACCTATTACACTATGCACGTGATCCCAGAACATATTGTCAACACCAGCTCCTCGATTCTCCAGGTTACTCTCTTCACCCTCTTTTTCCATTCTTCGTAGTCATGAAAGACGAAAAGCTCTCGTAACCCCTGTTTGTGTTTGAGGAAGCTACTTAATGTGATATAATTTATGGCAAATCGCGTCGCTCTGAGGCGCATTATATCCCTACCACACCTCTCGCACATCGCGGCTAATAACCATGCTTGGTTGTATGTGAAGTTTGTGATGAGCCGTGCGTCAGTAATAACGGTCTTCACCGACAGCCTATCCCTAATCGCCTCCAACATGAGATCGATGTAATAGATTGCGCAAGGGGTCCAATACATATGATACTTGTCCTAAATATCATTCTCCGCCTTGAAAATTTCACTCCCATTGTCCGTAACAAACTGCACTATATCCCCACCACACCTCTCGCACATCGCGGCTAATAACCATGCTTGGTTGTATGTGAAGTTTGTGATGAGCCATGCGTCAGTAATAACGGTCTTCACCGACAGCCTATCCCCAATCGCCTCCAACATGAGATCGATGTAATGGATTGCGCAAAGGGTCCAATACATATGATACTTGTCCTAAATATCATTCCCTGCCTTGAAAAATTCACTCCCATTGTCCGTGACAAACTGCACGATGTTAGGAAGACATTGTGCATTAGTTTATAAATGTAGTTCGCATCTTTGATCTTATTACTCACATCTTCAGACTTTAGGAATACTGACCGTTCCCTGCAATAGACCATAAAATTTATGACCGACATCTTTGTCGATCCAGTCCAACTGTTACGCATGACGGTGCAGCCGTACATCTCACATGACTGCTTATATGAATCCACGTATGTCTTTATCTCTCTGCATATTCATCATCCAAATACTTCTCTATGATCTCACGGAATGTAGGCGGCTGCACACCCTCACCCCCGCGTTGCACTTCACTTATCATATTCTTGAAGTACGAGCTTGCCACGGCATTCGTGGAGATTTGATCGTAGATTAAAAAAACTTCGCTATAAACTTTCCAACTTTCCTCCTCGCATCCCCTCCACTAAATATGTCCTTTAATTTCTTTTGTGTCCCTTCTGCCGCTTTGTACATTCTCGGATCTGAAGGTGGATCCGGCGCCTGCATGCAATATATAGTAAGACACCAAAATTAGATAGTCTCATGCATCAGTATGTAGAAAGAATTAGGAAATCAAGAATCTTCATGACATACGTATTATTCTAAGTTGTAGGAAACTTCCCACTATGGAAAATTTCCAAGTCATCCTCCATTTTCTATGGTTCCCATCAGATCAACGGTCTGGATCGTCATCAATGGGCCCCACCCATACTGAATTAGTGAGTGGCTGCAAATTGTGCATCTAGTTTGGCCCATTTATGCAAGTAGCCATTTTCTTGGGAGTTATTTGATACTCTGGACTATGTAATCCTTGATACGCACATACTTAGAATGGTATATGTGGCATATAAAAACTCAAATTAAACTAATGAAATTGTGTCAACCACTACAATTAATTACAATAAAAAACTTAGATTGGTTGAAAAAAATTCTAACCTTTGATTAGTAAACAATTACTATTGTCATGCGGACCCCACTTTTATGTGTGCGTTGTAAATCTTTGTTGTCCATCCTTCCTGCCAACTCATTTTCGGGCATGGGTCCAAAAATGAAGCATATCCAATTCTCACGTGGACCACACCACAAGAAAAGGTGAGGCATGATGGACGTTTAATCCTCCTTGTTTCAAGTTGTGCAGCCCACTTGAGCTTTGGATTTGCCTAATTTTTGGGCTCATGACACCTGATATGCCCAGAAAAAATGGATGGATGGAGTGGATTTCTCACAAACATCATGGTGGGACCCACTTGATTTTTGCAACAAAGCCAGGCCCCACTCATGGGACCCACCATAATGTAAGTGTATAATCCATACCGTCCCTCGGTTTTGCCAGACCATTTGAGGCTTGGGGGCCAAAAATGAAGATGATCAAAATCTTAGGTGGACCACACCACTGGAAATAGTGGAGACGAGGACGCCCACCATTGAAGCTTCCCAAGGGTGCTACCCTTCTTTTGCAACCAACAGGTGGCCCTACTTGCGAGACCCACCATGATGTATGTGCATCACTTTATGCCATGGGCTCAAATCAGACCTAGGTCCAAGTCTCGGATGGACCACAACACATGGAGCAGTGAGGCTCACCTTGAGGTGTAATTGTCACCCAACCTGTGGCACAGGTCTAGATGAATGAGGAAACACAAATATCAGCTTGATCCAGAACATCTTGGGGCTACACTTAAGGACCCATGCAGACGGTATGCATGTGCACGCTGTCCAGCAGGGTCCACCTCGTGGGGCCCACCTTGGTGTGAGGATGATCATATCTCAGGTGGGCCACCCCTCAAGAAAACAGTGGGACAATGACATCCACCACTGAAATCTTCCTAGGGCCCCCCATGATCTTTTTATGTTATCCACATTGTCCATCGGGTAGCAGGACCCGCCATGATGTATCTATGTCATCCATACCGCCCATATGTTTTCCATAACAATTTATGTCATGAGCCCATAGATGAGGCCGATTAGACCCTCAAGCAGGCCGCACTAGAGGGAATAGTGGGAATTGAGTGCCTTCCATTGAAGGACTCCCGCAAGCCCATTATAATGTTAATGCCACCCAACTTATCCGTGGGGCGTATTGTGGACCCCACCATAGTGCATGTGTTTGTTTAATCCATCCTAAGTAGGTTCCACCTTGATGTATGTGTATAATCTACATTGTCCATCCTATGTTCCAGCCCATTGCATGAGCAGACCCAAAGCTCGGCTGCACCGTACAGTAAGAAACTGTGCTGCTTAAACGCCTGCCATTGAACGTTCTCGGGCACGTCTTGTTACTGGCTGCACTGTCTAGAAAGTAGAGCCCGTTGTGGCCCACTCCGTGATGTATATGTTTTATCCAGGCCATCATCCTTAGAGGCCTGTCGTGATTTATGTGTCTTACCTACGCTGCTAGCCAGGGGCCGCACCTTGCTGGTCCAAAGAGCGTGGCTCACTGAGGTGGCCCACCTCAATGTGTTATTGTATATTCGGGCCATCCATCTATTTTGTCAGCTCATTTTAGTGCATGGCTCCAAAAATGGGGCAGACCCGAAGATCGGGTGGACCACACCACCTGAAACAATTTTGTTTGGGCGCCCACCTATTGCAACCTTCCTTGCGCCGCCGTGGTGATTTGTTGGGCCCACAGCAATGGGCCATGCTATGGAAACATCGTGTGCAAGCACGTTGTCCACAGAGCGTGTCCCACACTGTGGGTCCATCATGATGTATGTGTTTGTAAACACAATGCCCACCCATTTCAATAGATTCATTTCGGGTGATGGGCCTTGTAGTGTGGCAAATTTAAATTTCAAGTGGGCCGCACCATATAGACAGTAGGCCGCACCTTTTGAATAATGGGGAAAATGATGCCCACCATTGGACCTTTCTAAGGCCTACCACAATGTTGTTTGTCCTCCAACCGTCTTGGGCCCACCTAGTGTGGAGCACATAGAGGTGTTTACTTACGATCCAACTTGTTGGCCTGTATAGGACATACCTTGAGGCAGGTATTGTGTCCATACTGTAGTCACTTGATGTACATATTATGATCGTGTCGTGGGCCTACCTTGTTGTATATGATATATCCGATCGTGGGCCTACTTTGATATATGTATTGAGGTCCACCTTAATATATGAGTTGTATCACCATTAGGCCCTCTTCAATGTACATGTTGTACTCACATCGCAAGCCTACCTTATTATATGTATGGTATTGGCGCCATAGGCCCATTTTAATGGAAGGAACATAATCATGCCGTCCCACCTTGGGACCCATCCTTGGTGTATGTGGGGGCCTTTGTTTAGGTCCCAACGTTGCTTATGATTTAGCCCATCTAGGCTCATTATTGTAGATTGTGGGCCGCCCTCTTGGGCCTTGCTTGGGGATGGTCGTAGAGCCCACTTTGATGTCCATCCTAGGCCTACTGTGATCGCTTGTAGACCCTACAATGGCCACCCCGTTTGGATGCCAATAGTAACATGTTTTAGCCACTTGTGTACAAGCTTGTTGAGTGGGCCCATTGGCTTGAAAGACCACTCAAGTATAGCCTTGTGAGCCTCGATAAACTTGGTTTCCAAGTAGGTTCCACCTATTGTGAATGATGCATTTCCCTTATCATACAGTGCGATGTTTTACATTTGTGTTGGTATGACCCTTCCTCGATTATTTATGTGGCATTACATTAGTGATTGGTGCAAGGTTTACGCTTATACTTGCTATAGCACTTTCTTTACATTGATGTGACACCACCTTTACATTGAGGATGCACTTACTCCAGGCTAGATGTAGCATTTATCTTACTCTTGATTTAGCATTGCTCTTATGTTTGGTATAGTACTTCCCTTATGCTTGATGCAGTACTACGTTATCACATTTCATCCGCATCATGTTTACATGACTTGGATAACGGCTAATTCATTATTTTTGGCTTACCTATGCGTGGCAAGGCTGCATTGACGACCTTACAACTCGGGGCATTTTGAGGGGACCCATATGAGATGGGGTCACCCTGCATGTATATATGGCTTGCATGACATGGTTGCATGACTCGAATGATGGACTCATGAATTCACGCATTGCATGATGCATTTGCATCCACACCCTAGCGACATCAGAGTTGTGGCCACCATAGGATCATCGTGGATGGCAGTTTGAGTATGGACATCAGAAACATGGTTATGTTTACTGGGCACGTAGGATGTCCCTGGGTGAGAGTCCCTAAACCTTATAGGCCACGGGATGCTCCAACGTCGAGACCGAGTAGATAACATGAGCGACCAAATGCCAAATACCAGTAGGCCGCATCTCTCACTGTGTTGGGGTCAGCTAGGAGGGGGTGTGACCTTATCCGCATGGGTAAAGGTGGCTATAAGCTAGGTTGAGTCTGACCAGCTCGTGAAATGAATCCACTATCGGCGAGCCGAGTAGGGATTGTCATACCACTAACGAGGCGGATAGTGAGGTCTCTCTTCCACTTGTTGGGTCATGTGCACGATGGGGCGGCAGGCTAGTGTTAAGTGTACTAGACCCCGATGATTGCAAATGGGAACCGTACTGAGATGTGGATTAGACACCATGATTGGCATGTGGCATTGCATCCTTAGCATATGACATTTGACACTGTAGGCCTCGACATCGCATAACCTGGGTATGGCTGATAGTATTTATGGACTTGCCAGTATGGCCCTCCATCATTCCGCTTACTCTGATATTTGTATGTTTGGCACATGCATTGCACACACAATAAGCACTCTCTAAGCTTCGTAGTAAGCTTACACACGTTGTTTATGTGCAAGTTATGCTAAAGCGCAGCAGCATTGAGGCAGGAGCATGTGCCTAATCTTTTAAATTTTTGTTATATTATGTATTTCCCTTCCAGCACTGTACTTGAACTGATTATTATAGTGGAAATGTGATGATGTCTTTAGTTTTTGTACACTTGTGGTTATGCTATTGTGCAAAAAAAAAAAAAAAAAAAAAAAAAAAAAAAAAAAAAAAAAAAAAAAACCACCTGAAAATCCTCCTTGTGGAATCTCAGGATTGGAACCTAGCATATGAGAGCTGGGAGTCGAAAATGGGGTACTACAGAGGTTGTCACCGCTGGATTCAGAGCTCAGGAATTCTGTAAGCCTATTCACCGAGTTTAGGGTGTGACATCCTCGAGGCCTTCACCCACCAACCCCTCTCCTAGACATCATATTTTCTAGCAATCACCTCCCTCGACAACCTCCCTACTTCCACCCCGAATCTCCATAACCATTTATCAAGCAATGCAAGACATCTGCTCCAATTTCCTAATCGCTGCACACCCTTTCCGATATGGCTTGCACACCTCATCCCACATAAGATGATGGAACTTTTATTCACTTCAGCACCTTGCCAAAGAAATCGCATCTCAGCCCATCCCACCTCTCCAAGACTGATGTTGGGCACTTGAACAAGGAGATGGAAGTGGAATGAAAGATTTGACAAATGTGCGTAAAGAATATACATAATAGTTTTTCATGAGGATAAAACAATGCGTTGTCAAACAAAATTATACTCCAAAATCCCTCTCCAATCACAGTCTCTCCACCAAATTTGTTTGGTGTGAAACAACTCACGTGGAGTTGTTAACAGATATAGACGTAGCTTTTATATAAAGCATACTACAGAGGGAGGCTATGTAGTGGGTGATGAAGAGGAACAAGGTCCCAAGTGGATATATGGACATCATTAGAAACAAGCATAAGATGCAATTCCAAGAGTGAGAACAATTACCCTCACACACTTAAAATTGACATTTTGCAAACAGTTCAAACAATTAGCAAGTCTATAGATGCTCCCACAAGCCAGTGTTAACCATTTTCTTCATGGCGTTTCTCAATAATTCATAGTTCCAATTGTGTGGTATTCTCATACCAACCATAGCTTCCTAGATATGTTCTCAGGACATTGGGAGGTCCAAACAATCTGCACACTGTTTTCATGTCTAACTGGTCACCATTTTTCCCAACAAAGCTCTAAGCAAAAGAACATCCACGTCACATGCAACAACACAAACTTTATACATTTGTCATTGTGGATGCATATACATATTCAACAATTAGGCCGTAATGCCTTACATGTAATCTGTGTATGTCATATTATCAGTGCTGGGGAACTCATAGATTTTGTGGGAACACATCTCATTTGGTCAAATTACCATATTCATGGGGGGGAAAGGATGTTGAGGTTGCAAAAGCTAAGGTTTCTAAAGGCTTTTCTAATAAAATTTAAATACATGTGTCCTGTTATGTCACCAAAACTTCCACAGATATGTTCAATAGCATCATCCATCTCTCTACTGGTTTCTCAAACATTATATATAACTCACATGTCATGAGCTTGACAGCTTAATTGGAATCTGGCCAGAAACTCAAAACACCTATAAAGTAAGAGATCTGCAATGCTCAACTGAAAAACTGACATTTCCGTCAGAGAAGCATCCTATAAAGGTGACCCACACCTTTCGGGTCACCTTTCAATGATCCAGACAGTTCATCTGGTGGGCAACATCATACATAGGCAATGCTTCAACAAAATTGCCCCGTTCAGCAAATCTTGGTCATCCGTCTGCAAATGAATGGTTGAACAAAATGCAACTAGCATCTTATATGCAACTAAAATAGGTCCAGTGATTGGATTATGATATTGTTTAGAAAATATTTTTGGTCCACAAACCCATTCATGGAGAGGCACTCTAGAGGTATGCTGTTTCCTGTGACGTAGGATGCATCTACAGTGTTGCCTTTTAAAAAATAGTGCTCCATCTGGTGCCTTCTCATCCTCGCCTTCTTCTGGGAAATCTGGAGAGAACGCAATGCTCGAGTTTTTCCGAGCTCCATCTCCCCTCCTTCGAGAATTTTGGCTCTCATCTCTCGAGATATCATGGAGTGGTCCTCTTGCCTCCTCATCTCGGAAGCCCACGCCCTCCCCCACTAGTGTTGGGGGGTATCTATTCACAGTTCCAGTTGGGTTATGCCCTGTTTCGAGTTGTATAGTTAGTCTAGGTTTTTCTTTTCTGTTTTGTTTGTTTTTGTTTCCTACTTGGTGTTTGTTTTTGTTTGTTTTCTGTCTTTTCTGTTTTTGTTCTTGTTCTGTTTTTGCCTCTGGGGGCCCTGATAAAGTTTTGCAAGCTTTTAAAAAAAAAAAACAGCAGTGATTAGGACTTCACGGAATTGTATAATACCACCTAAATTCAATAGTAAAACATGGCAACTCTTTTCTTTTCTGTTTCAAACAACTTGAATACTCACCTTGGCCAAAGAAACCAATGCCTTCTCCTCCAATTCATCAACAGGAACCGTCTTGTGGGCCGCCTCTTGCCGAGCTGAATCTTCATACTACATTAACACACAATTCTTAGAAACAAACACTTGATTGACTCTCTCTAGAATAACATTCCACCCAAAATTAAAATCAAAAAATAAAAAACAGATCTTGATTTTTACCAAGAGAACTTGCTTCACATAAGGCCTAATCCTCTTCTCGAACTCCTCCCGGTCTTCACCAGCACGGAATTGCTGAAAGAAGAGCGCCTCCTCTTCCGCCTGACAGAAGAATGACAACACAGAAATCAGGCGTCCAACCAGTGGGCCCAAGGTGTCTCACCCACTACTGTGAAAATTCAAAAACAATTTTGATGCAAGAGGGGGCACGCCAAATCCAGTGTGACCTCCCACAGCGAGGAATCCAATCCAGCGAGCAGCTCTAGCATGAACCATTGGAAGTCCCAAAGATTGGGCAATTCGTGAGCATCTCAAGCGTCAATCAAACTAAATCCCAACAAAAGCAAGATAAAGGAAATCTCTCTCTCCTCTCTCTCTCCTCTCTCTCTCTCCTCTCTCTCTCTCTCTCTCTCTCTCTCCTCTCTCTCCTCTCTCTCTCTCTCTCATTCTCTTCCTCCTCTCTCTCTCTCTCCTCGCTCTCTCTCTCGCTCTCTCTCTCTCGTCTCTTCTATCTCTCTCTCTCTTCTCTCTCTCTCTCTCTCTCTCTCTCTCTAGTTAGAAGGAAAAAAAAACCAACTTTCATTTCAAAATTCCAAAAAGCCCTTTACAATCTCTCAAACATAGTATTTCTAGAACAACCCTGACCATAACTAACCTCTAACTAATCTTGGTGATTAGCGTACTAATCATAGTCAACCCTTAACTAATTAAAACTAACTCGAATAACCTTATAACCTCTCAAGTAAAAACTAAAAAAGAAAAGAAAATTACCAAAATAATACCACAAAAGCTCAAATTTACAAAGAACCCAAAATCCCACCAAAGAAGAGATGACCATGTGTGACACTTCTTCCCAATCTCGGCCTTTGAGATAATTGGGGCCCACATGGACTGCATCAAGCTCTCCTTGTTGAAGAGAACTCATTGAGTTGTCATTATCATCTCCACACATATAGTCACCACTCTATGGGAAAAAGACATCTGATGTTGGATACATTTGCAGGGTGGATACAAATTGAGAAATATAGGTGATAGTCGTATCTTTGGGTTTCTAGTGCGTCCGAGTGTCCAGACATGATGCCATGGGCCCCACAACAAAGGGTTCCACCATCCCTCAGGATCAAACATGACATTCCTCTGTTGAATCTCAGGAAATCTGTTGCCCAATGGGCCATGACTAGGACGTCAAAAAAGATGAATAATGAGATATAGTCATGGCCCAATGACCACCTCTCCCAGTCGAAAAGGACTCACCCTCGAGCCTCCATTGACAGGCACCTCCCAAATGGTGAAATGTCATAACACAACGCAACCATGTACCTCTTGTCAACAGAAGACAAAAGATGATATAGCTTAGGGTAGATACTGACAGAACCAGCTCACTCTCGATGATCATCCACTCATCATTCATGGTCACTTGTGGTTGCGCATTGTTATTCAGTTGATGGGAATCTTTCGGCCACAACCAAGATGAGATACTTATCGGGACATTGCAGCTCATGAGAACACAGTCTTGATCAAGTCACTTTCAAGGATTGAAGTGTTATCACCTATAGATCCCCTAACAAAATTCCTGACATCATGCTCACGCTCTCTTATGATGTTTAGAGACTCAATCAACTCCACATCAAAGGCCAGCTCTCTTATGATGTTTAGAGACTCAAACAAACCTGTGTCATCATAGAAGCAATAATAGATCGGTTCTCCTTCGATGTCATAATAATCGACAGGTCCCTTATCAAAGATCGGATTGTTATTGAGATTCAACTCTTCATCATGAACAATGGGCACGTTCTCACTCAAAAGGAAATGCTCAGAAGTTCTAGGTGATATGGTATCACTCAGTGTTAAATTCTTCCACTTTCTTTTCTTCTTATGAATGGAAATTTTATTTTTTTTTTCTATTGTATCATGTGCAAAGAAAAAACATTCTTAAGGCCAAAAAGGAACATTAGGTATTTGTTACAATTACTTGCCGAAGTAGCCAGCATGGCTACAAAAGCTGAATAGGTCTATCATCTACAATCAGTAGAGAACCACAGCTAACTCCCTCTTTGGCTGGGGAGTCCGCTTTTACTATCGCCTGACCGAGGAATGTGATGGAAGGATGCCACTATCCTTCTCTTTTACCATTGCCTGACTGAGGAATGTGATGGAAGGATGCCACTATCCTTCTCTTAAGATCTTCTACCTCATTATATGGAGTCTTGGATTCCCTGAGTATTCCACCACCGTGGTAGCATTGTTTGCAGATATGAAGCCACCCACTCCAGTGACTCCAGCATTCTCTATCAAGCAACCATCAAAATTGAACTCAAAAGAGCCCCTTGGGAGTGGAATCCATACAGAGATCTTCGGCCAATAACAGCCCCTTGAATGAGTTCATCTCAGTTTCGGTGAGCCAACGATTTGCCTATACTTTCATCCGCTCGTGCTGCATACTCCACTTGACAGCGGAGTCCAGGATCTTCAAACAAAGGACAGATGTCGTCCACTGCTTCCCCTTAAAAATCGTAGCATTAAATTCTAGCCACATTCCACAGAACTGCCTTGAGTGTTAAGGCCCATATAATTCTTCCTCTTGGTCCCCAGGCTTCACTCTTCCACCTGACAATGAGCTAATCAACAGACTGCAGAATGATCCATGCAATTTTGAGTTTAGCCAGGATGCAGCTCACACTTCTTTAGCATATTTACAGTGTAGAAACAAGTGAGGGAGCAATTCTTCCATTGAACAGCACATTGCACACCACTTGGGATCATGATTTCGCACTTTTGTAGGTGGACTGTAGTATTGTCCAAGCATACCGGCCACGAGAATGCTTTTACTTTTGATGGAGCTCCCCCTGACCATACAGCTGAAGACCTTACGCAAGGCATGGTCTGACCAGATTGCAACTCCTCCATCATAGATGACACTGAGTAGCATGCACTCCTCCAGGGCCCAAAAATGACTATCTTCACCCCTGCACTTCAAATATTGCCCTTCCTGTGAGAATATTGTTTATATGAGTTGTCATGGGTTATCATTAGTTGTAATATACTATGTATAGAGAAGCTCTAAATAGGCTTCATTGTATAGACTTGTAGAGTGGTTATTTAAACCCAACTTTGGGTTGAAGCAAGACAGAAAAACTCAAGGAGAATTCTCCAAATTCTTGAGTTATCGTGGTATCAAAGCACATCTAAACCTGCCGCACCTACATCATCCAGTCGTCGTAGCTCACTGCCATTCCCGGCATCATCGTCGTCACAGCTCCTCCATTGATTCCGACAGCCCGAACCTATCGCACGAATAGCCACATCCAAAATCGATCTGGATTCTTCTTCATCAATGGCCGATCTCCAGATCCGGAGAATACACCCCCTCCTTTGCCGCTGATACACGCATCATCATCGTCGCATTCTGCAGGTCCCATCTCTTCCAACAACAACCATTGTTGTTAGGCGTTCACCAGATCCAGCGCTCATCTCTGCCCAAAACCTCAACCATTTCCATCAGAACGCGAAACCTGATCTCAATCTCCATTGCCCAACCCTCTTCTCCAAGCAACCCGCACCAGCGACGCCTCCAGACTGCGGAACCCATCTTCTCTTCTCTTCTGTTTCCGGCATTCCGCATCTTCCAACCTGATTCAACGAATCCCACCGAAAACCATAGCACCTTCTCTGTTAATCCAGCGCCTCTCCGTTGAAACCCATCTTTCGCTCGCCACCTCCATCTTCACATCTGGATCCATTGCAGCCTTGCCCCGATAGATCTCTTTGCCATTCTTGCTGCTGATTGATCTGAATCCTTGGCCAACCCTAAGCCCTGTCATGCTACACCATGGTTGACGAACAATTTGGGTTCATCCCCGCAAGCCTCTTGAAATATGAGATCTGTTGAACCCATCAAGTCGATTATTCTCCACCGTCATCATCTCCATGACGACAGCAGCACTACCTCTGCTCGCCAGATCCAGTCCCGCACCCGTCTTTGCATCACTAGAAATCAGCGATACATTTCTTCTCCATGATTTTTTTTTTATGGCATCCATGAATCCCTCCGATAAGATCGAAACTATCCATGTTAGGTTGGATGGGAAAAAATTTTCCCTGTGGCAGTTTCAATTCAAGCATTTTCTAGCAGGAAAGAGCCTCTACAACTATATGAATGGTTCTATAGGCAAACCAAATTATGAAAAGGAACTCCTACCTTGGACCACCAATAATTCGAAGGTGGTCACATGGATCCTTAACAGTGTTGAGAACAACATTGCAATTAACCTCACATCATTCGTTACAGCATCCGAAATATGGGCTTACTTGAAAATGTGTTATCAACAATCAAATCATGCCCGTCGCTATCAAGTAGAGTATGAGTTGTCAAAATTAGAACAAGGAGCTCTGAATATACCAGATTTCTATTCTAAACTTACCTCCCTTTGGCATAAGATTCAATTTATAGATCCAGTTATTCCCGCTACGACAATAGAGACGGTGAAGATACTTCGCGACACAAGTAAATTGATGCAATTTCTATATAAACTCCATCCGGAGTTTGAGCCAACCCGAGCCACTCTGATGAACCAACCTCAACTTCCATCTCTTGAGGCAACTCTATCTCATTTGATAGCAGAAGAGACACATTTGAAAACCCTTGCTTCCATGAGAGAGGTTGTTCCTGATGCTGCCCTCATTACTCGCAATTTTTCAGGAAAGTCACGAGACATGTCGAAAGTAAATGTTTTGAGTGTAATCAAGGTGTCCCGTATTGATATCAGTTGGCGTAACGGTGCCCTCCAAAACCGATACAGATACAGAGGCGTAACGGTCCGTAACAGCGCAAAAAAAAAAAAAAAAAAAAAAAAAAAAAAAAAATGCCAAAAATTATGAAAAAATATGGATTAAATCCAGAATATTCTAAGCATTCCAAATATGCATTCATTTATAAATTGGAACATGTTTATGGTGGTGTAACGGTCCACTCTTTGGTGAGAAGTTGTATCAGACTGTCTGACTAATTTTTGAACCAGGTAACCTGAATTTGACTACAAAATTCATATATTTAATTTTCTAAATATCTAATTTATATACTTAACAACTTGATATCATTTCTCCCAATAGTTCTTTAAAAAAACGATATTAAATTTAGGTAGATGGTGTTGCCAATTTGGGGCTGACTTGGAGGACCAATCTATGCTCCAAATCAGCCTCAAATTCATGCAATTTATTACCATTATCCTACTTATGAATTGGTGGACATTTATTGGATAGTGAATCATGAAAAAAATCAAAAAGCCCTATTTTAAAAAATAAAAGTCCACAAATTAACAATTAAAATTATTCAAACAATTTGATTTTGGCATTGTGAGTTAGCAATTGCAGTCCATAATTTAATTGCTAAATTTTAAGTTAATATATGTCTCGTGTACAATTTTTTAAGGCTCGAATTAGGCGGGACTTGAATTGTAAAGTGTAGCACACGTGTCAAATTTTTTTGGGCCCCACCCGTGATGAATGTGTTATATCCACACCGTCCATCCATTTTGCCAAATAATTTTAGGGCATGAGCCCAAAAATGAGGCACATCCAAAGCTCAGGTGGACTGCACCATAAGAAACAATAATAATTAAACGTTCACCATTAAAATTTATTGGGGGCTACAAAAGTTTTAGATCAAGCTGACATGTGTTTTCCCTTCATCCACGTCAGTGTGACCCAATTAATAGGTTTGATTGAAAATAAACATTACAGTGGACCTTAAGAAATTTTTAATGGTGAGCGTTCTACAACCCCTGTTTCCTATGGTGTGGTCCACCTGAGATTTGGACATTACTAATTTTTTGGACCCTGACCTAAAATGACGTGGCAAAATGGATGGACGGCATGGATAAAATATATACAACATGGTGGGGCCCACTCGGATCTGATCAGATTGGATGGAAAATAAACGTTACAGTGGGCCCTACGAATTGTTTAACGGTGAAAATCATTATCTCCGTTGCTATTTTTGGTGTGGTCCAGATGATCTTTGGATATAATTCAATTTTTTGGTAGTGCTCTAAAATGATATCTGAAAATAGATGAACGGTGTAGATATAATAAATACATCACTGTGGAGCCCATGTAACTTTGATCTCCTTCAAACCGTTCGTACAACTCGAAGCTCGAGGAGTGTCAGCGCTTGTCTTAGCATGACACGTACCTACAGCAGGCAAGGTACACCTGCAAATAAATAAATAAAGGGAGCGAGAGGGAAACCGAAAAGAAAAGGAAAAGAAAAAAGAGGGAAAGAAGAGAGAAGAAAAAAGAGGGAAAGAGGGAAAGAAGAGGAGAGAGAGGAGAGAGAGAGAGAAGAAGAAGAGAATGCTGCAGCCGCAGCCGCACGAGAAGAAGAAGAAAGAAGAAGAAAAGGAAGAAGAAGAAGAAAAAAAGAAAAAGAAAAGAAAGGAAAAAGGTAAGGTTTTTTTTTTTTTTTTAAAGGCCTGTAACAGCCGTTACGGGTCCGTAACGGCCGTTATGGACCGTAACAGCTGTTACGGTCACAAAATTTTGTAACGGCCGTTTCGACCCCGTATCGCGTAACAGTGTCAACCGTTACCGTTACGTATTGGCCGATACGGCCGTATCGTAACGGATACGGGACACCTTGAGTGTAATAGATTTAGTCATGTGGCCACTCGTTGTCCCAACAAGAAAGCAACTCTGAAATCCTCTGGACCAAGTACTTTGTTTTGTTAATACTGCAAACAACAAGGACATGATCAAGGTGTCCCGTATCGGTATCGGTTGGCGTAACGGTGCCCTCCAAAACCGATACGGATACGGGGGCGTAACGGCGATACGGGGGCGTAACGGCCCGTAACGGCGCAAAAAATTTTTTTTGCCAAAAAAATATGAAAAAATATGGATTAAATCCGGAATATTCTAAGCATTCCAAATATGCATTCATTTATAAATTGGAACATGTTTATAGTGGTGTAACGGTCCACTCATTGGTGAGAAGTTGTATCGGACTGTCTGATGAATTTATGAACCAGATAACCTGAATTTGACTACAAAATTCATATATTTTGTTTTCTAACTATCTACTATCAATGATAGATATATTAGAATGAATGTAATATGAAAATACCTTACATTTAGGCCTTTGCAATTATTTTTGAGGGCCAAAATTCATGTGTAAATAGAAAAAAATATTTAAAAAAATATAAAATGACACCCCAAATATGTAAAATACACATTAACATGTTCTACTATGATTAACACATCATATGGCATCATTAAAACAGCAAAAGAATCATTAAAAATTGATTTTTCAAATTTTCAAAAAAAAGGGCCAAAATAAATGCGTAAATAGAAAAAAAATAAATAAAATGGCACCCCAAATATGTAAAATGCACATTAACATGCTCTACTATGATTAACACATCATATGGCATCATTAAAACAACAAAAGAATCATTAAAAAATGATTTTTTGAATTTTCAAAAAAAGGGCCAAAATAAATGCGTAAATAGAAAAAAAATATATAAAATGGCACCCCAAATCTGTAAAATGCACATTAACATGTTCTACTATGATTAACACATCGTATGGCATCATTAAAACAGCAAAACAACTATTAAAAATTGATTTTTCGAATTTTAAAAAAAGAGGCCAAAATTCATGCGTAAATAGAAAAAAATATTTAAAAAATATAAAATGGCACCCCAAATATGTTAAATGCACATTAACATGTTCTACTATGATTAACACATCATATGACATCATTAAAATAGCAAAAGAATCATTAAAAAATGATTTTTCGAATTTTCAAAAAAAGGGCCAAAATAAATGCGTAAATAGAAAAAAATATTTAAAAAATATAAAATGGCACCCCAAATCTGTAAAATGCACATTAACATGTTCTACTATTGGATGACACATCATATGGCATGATTAAAACAGCAAAACAACTATTAAAAATTGATTTTTCGAATTTTAAAAAAAGGAGCCAAAATTCATGCGTAAATAGAAAAAAATATTAAAAAAATATAAAATGGCACCCCAAATCTGTAAAATGCACATTAACATGTTCTATTATGATTAACACATCATATGGCATGATTAAAACAGCGAAAGAATCATTAAAAATTGATTTTTCAAATTTTCAAAAAAAGGGCCAAAATAAATGCGTAAATAGAAAAAAATATTTAAAAAAATATAAAATGGCACCCCAAATCTGTAAAATGTACATTAACATGTTCTACTATGATTAACACATCATATGGCATGATTAATACAGCAAAACAACAATTAAAAAAAAGTTACCATTATTCGGCCGATACGGGCCCGTAATGGGCCGTAACGGCCCATAACGGCCGATACGGGTACAAAAAACAGTAACGGCCAATACGACCCCGAATCGCGTATCGGCCGTCACCGTTACCGTTACGTATCGGCCGATACGGCCGATACGTAACCGATTTAGCATTCCTTGGACATGATATAGCAAATTGCCCGACTCGCCCTCCTCTAACCCCCCCCCCCCCCCCCCCCCCCCCAATTACCAGCAACGTGGCCGTGCATTTTTGGCTTCTTTTGCTGAGAAGTCCGACTCATCATCTATGGCCCTATCGGTGCAATCTAATCTACTTTCCCCCGAACAAATTCAGCAAATCCTCCAAGCAATGTTGTTCTTTAGGTTCGATAGGTAATATTAATCCTAGAAATCTTTGGTATATTGACTCAGAGGCATCTAATCATATGGTTAGTGACCTTTCTTGTCTGACTGATTGTGTCTACTATAGAGTGGGTTCATCTACACTGCGGATGTAAACCATTTATCTATCTCTCATATTGAGTCCTTAAAAGTCTTACCTTCATCATCTCGCAATTTCTTCCTTCGCAAAGTGTTTTATGTTCCGAAATTATCTGTCAACTTGGTTTCGGTTGCTCAACTAGTGAAAAATAACTATTTGGTTTTGTTTTCTCGGTCTGGTTGTTTCATACAGGATCTGGAAACAAAGAAGCTGATTAGGAAGGGCCATAAGAGAGGAAGGTTGTTCACTTTGGAGTTCGATCCCGGAGTTGTCTCATCACATTATTTTTCTCTTCTATCTTCTCATGATATTTCTTTTGCTAATAAATGCTGGAAACTTTGGCATAGTCGTTTAGGGCATCCAAATTCTAAAAACATGCTTTTCTTATTTAGATCTGATCTTTTGAATGATGAAATAAATATTAGTCTCATTTCCATTGATATGAACTGTGTTAGTTTTAAAGTGTGTAAATCTATTGCATTGTCATTTTCATTGAGTAATTCTCGTACTCAGAATGTGTTTGATCTTATTCATACTAATGTTTGGGGTCCATCTCCCATCATGGCTCCTGGTGGTTCATTGTATTACATCATCTTTGTGGATGACTTTTCAAGGCACACTTGGATTTATTTCATGAAGCACAAGTCTGAAGCATTCGCATGTTACAAACAATTTTCATCATATGTGGAGACCCGATTTGCAAAGAAAATTAAAGTTCTACGGTCTGACTTTGGGGGAGAGTACATGTCTTCCGAGTTTGAGACTTTTCTAAGTTCGAATGGTACTATACATCAATGAACGTGTCCTCACACACCGGAGCATAATGGAGTAGCAGAACGCAAGAATCGGCACATTACTGAGGTTGCAACCACCATGGAATGTGCACGTGTCCCAAAATTTCTTTGGGCTGAAGCAAAATCAACAGTTGTGTATCTGATCAATCGATTACCTTCCACTGTTTTGGCCAACCGAAAAACTCTCACGTTCTTCCTTCATGATAAAGATCCACGTTATAATTGGTTAAGAGTGTTTGGATGCATTGCTTTTGTTCATTTTCCAGAACGAGAACAGGATAAACACAGCCCTAAGGCAGCTAAATGTGTATTTCTTAGATATGGGGGGCATTAAAAAGGATATCGTTATTAGGATCCATGTGCTCGTCGTGTTCATGTGTCTAGACATGTCACATTCTTTGAAAATTTGCTATACTATAGAGTTGTTCATACATCTCCATCACTTACCGTTGTTCCATCTTCCATTTCTCATGTCCTCTTTTGAAGAAAATCATTATATGCTTCCTTCTTCCTCTCCTCCTTTACAGATCTACCAACACCATGTGAAGCCTATCTCTCTTGGGTCCTCTCCCACAGCTACTCCTGCTTCCAATCAGGTGTCCTCTTCTCCTATAGCGCAGGTAACCATCCCACCTTCCACTGAGATCCAATTACGTTGTTCCAGTCGTCCGTCTGTTCTTTCCTATCAGTTAAATATTTTTGCCTCTCATCATGCCTTGTTTTTTAGATTAGATTCTTTGGTTGTCCCTACTTTTTATTCTCAGGCATATACACAACCGTGTTGAGTAAAGGCCATGGATGATGTGATTCAAGCACTCAAGGAGAATGCTACTTGGACGCTGGTTCCATTACCTGAAAAGAAGTGATAGGCAGCAAATGGTTATATACTGTGAAATTAAAATCTAATGGGAGCTTGGATCGATACAAAGCTCGGCTAGTGGCCCAGGGCTATAAACAAGAGTATGGAGTTGATTATGATGAGACATTCACTCCAGTGGGAAAAATGAAAACGGTCCGTTCCTTAATCACTATAAGTTCTTCTAAAGGTTGGCAACTCAGTCAACTCGATGTCAAGAATGCTTTCCTCCATGGAAATCTCAAAGAAGAAGTTTACTTGAAGCAACTTCCCGGTTATAAGTCCAAGGATCCACGCTTAGTTTGCAAGGTATCTAAAGCTTTATATGAGCTCAAAACTAGCACCAAGAGTGTGGTTTGACAAATTCCATAGGGTGTTAACCACAGCGAGCTATTCTCAAAGCCAATATGATTCATCACTGTTTATTCTCAAGTCTGATTCAGGTCTTGTTGCTTTAATAGTCTATGTTGATGATATTCTCATCACAAGCAATGACATTCAAGGAATTGTCGATCTCGAATCATTACTTCATTCCTCATTTCATATGAAGGATATGGGGCTATTAACGGAAGTATACCTGTGATTTGATCAAGCAAGCAAACCTTACAAATAACAAGACCCATGAGACTCCTCTGAAATTAAATATCAAGTATAGGAAAGATAATGGAGACCTTCTCTCAGATGTTACATCTGATATGCAACTGGTGGGGAGCTTAGTCTATCTTACTATGTCTCGTCCTGACATCTCATATGCAGTTCGTGTTCTCAGCCAATTTGTTGAAACACCTTGCACATTGCATATAACGGCACTCCATCGCATTATTTGATACTTTCGAGGTACCCTCAATCAGGCGCTTCTCCTTCCATCATCGATTGATCTACAATTATCTGCTTACTCCAACGCAGACTGGGCAGGTTTTCCCATTTCACGACGGTCCACTACTAGCTATTGTGTTTTCTTGGGACAATCATTGGTTAAATAGAAGTGTAAGAAGCAAACCACGATATCTAGATCCAGCACAGAAGTCGAATACCGTGCAATGGTAGAGGCATGTAGTGAAATTACTTAGTTCCGAGGATTGTTAACAGATCTTGGGATTCATTTGTCTTTGCCGACTCCATTATATGTTGACAACCTCAGTGCTATTCAGTTGGCTTCCAATCCAGTATTTCACGAGCGCACTAAATACATTGAAGTTGACTGCCACTTTGTGAGAGAAAAATACACAGCTAGAATCATTTATCTTCCTCATGTGACATCAAATCTACAACTCGCTGATTTATTTACCAAAACTATGACCTCATCCTATCATATGTTCCTCCGTGGCAAACTAATGTTGGTTCATCATCCCACATCAGTTTGAGGGGGGGGGGGAGAATATTGTGTATATGAGTTGTCATGGGTTATCTTGTAATATACTATGTATAGAGAAGCTCTAAATAGGCTTCCTTGTATAGACTTGTAGAGTGGTTATTTAAACCCAACTTTGGGTTGAAGCAAGACTGAAAAAGTCAAGGAGAATTCTCCAAATTCTCGGGTTATCACTTCCATACCAGATGAATCTTTCATCCGCCTTCTGGTTAATGGAAGTGATTAAACACCTGGGGTCTGATGATATTGTGTATAGAAATGCAAACTGTACCTTGTTTATACGTAGAGATCTTCCGCTTGTTTATACACAACAATCAATGGACAACGACAGGGGCTGTTGGAATCATGGCCAACCCCACCATCTATTTGATCGCTAAGATACGCAGTGAGTTGGGTGATACGCTCCACTTGCCATTGTATTTTTTGGAGCACAATGTGGGTCACATCAACGCCTTAATTTGCCGTTGTAGGGACTCGATCTCCTTGTCTTTTACTTCAAGTTTGTATCTTCCATGGCCTAGAACTCGGGACACGAAAGAAATGTATTATCAATAAGCTTGGCATGATAGATTCTGTTGAGTGAGATTTTTTGTGGGACGTATTTCATTGGGGTTTTGAGATAGGTGTGATTCAATCGGATCATTGTATAAGGCTATTAAATGGAAATTGAGAGGAAACAGATGGTAGGAGTTCATCATGGTTGTTATAGGTGTCTTCATACAGTTGTGGTTAGGTAGAGAACAATCAACATACTGGTACAGATTTGCAGAGGAAAGTAAACAGAAACGAAGGAGGAGGGATGATGATATTGTGAATGAGCAAGAAAACATTATGACACTTCAAATGACTCTTCCGACAAGCAAGAAGCAGATCTAGCAATTCATCGAGCCTTGTGGACAAAATTTGTGGTGCTCTCTCTCTCTGTGCCAATCTTGATGAGATTTAGTAATCCGTTGAAAAGCCCACAAGCGAACATAGCACTAACACCACTTGATGCAAGAGGAGGAAAGCCGAATCCACGGTGCGGCCTCACACGGGGAGGAATCTAAATCCACTGAGCGACTCTAGCATGGACCATCGAAAACCTCAAAGACAGAGATCCACAAGCGTCTTGAGCATCGATCGAACTCAATCTCAACAAGAGTAAGAGAACAAGAATCTCTCTCTCTCTCTCTCTCTCTCTCTCTCTCTCTCTCTCTCTCTCTCTCTCTCTCTCTCTCTCTCTACGAGAAGAGAAGCAATTTTCATTTCAAAAATCCAAGAAGCATTGTACAATCTCTCAAGCATAATAACTAACTTGGTGATAAGTATGCTAATCACAACCAACCCTCAACTAATCAATACTAACTCTAACAACATTATAACCTCTCAACTAAAAACAAACAAAGAAAAGGAAGCTCCCAAAGCTCAAATTTACAAAGAACCTGAAATCCCAAACAAGTGTGGCCCTTCCTCCCAAATCTTGGACTCGAGATAAGTGGGGCCCACATGGACTGAATAAAGTTTTGAGTTGGAGTGTCCCATCCAATGTACACTTAGTATACATATATGTTAATTGTGGCCCTACAAATCCATGGTTCTTCAAGCACGGACTATGAAGCATAGCATTCATTTCACACTGATTAAATGATCGTAACCAGCTGATTTCGCCATTGAATTCTGACACTGTACCATCCATTTGACGGACCTGTTGCATAGTTAGCCACATTCAATCAGCACAGACTTCAGGTTATGCTACATCATCAATTGACCCTATGATCCGGACAATCTGGATTGACGTGCATGTATGTCATGCCATGCATATTGTAGAAGAGACACTAAGAACAAGAAAATGAGAGGTCGAGTTCTATATTGCTGACTGAATCGGGAAGTTCCCTACCGTGCAAGGAATTTGTACACATGGAACCCATGGTTTCATAATCCATGCCAACAAGACATCTGATGGAAAAAAAAAAGGACAAAATAATGGGTGGCTAGGATCTTTAAATTCGGGGGATTTTTTATTGTAGCTGATCCACAATGGGGACCATCAGACCAATGGCTTGGATAACCCAACCACGGGCCCCAGAAAACAGGGAAGCTCCATTTTAGGTACGTAGCATCAGGAAACAGCCTGAACTATAACAGTTGTCTTCGCTAAGGACGCATTTGGTTGCACCAAATCTCATACACAATCATCGTATTTCATGATTGACCAATCTAAGGGGTCATTTGGATGCCTATTAAATCCCTAGTTGTAAAGGGTTTACAAGTAACCACTTTACAGGTAGTTGTTGGGATGTCAATATTTGTCTATAAATTGTTTACAAGTTGTAAAAACTTTACAGGTAAAGTCTTTACACCTGAAAACACATTTTACGTAGCAGAACATGATAGTTGATACATGCACATGTTGTGTGGGCCTCCCGAAATGTGCACAGTACATCCAACCTTCCATCATGTACATCCAATCTCAACCCACATGTTCCAAATGTGCTAATCTTGACAACATAAGGTGTCTTGGCTCCATTTTGAGGCAAGACTATTCCCTGCGGATGCACGCAATCACCCGCAACCATGTGCATTGGATGATGCTGGGGAGGGGAGTCGAACCCACGCCTGTAGGGAGCAAACCTATGGTGTTGGCCGCTCGCCCAAACCCTGTCAAGTAGAAGAAGAAAAAAAAAATTGTTTTGAAATTAGATCCTCTAGGAAAATCTTGCTAAGAAACATACGAGGAAAACAATATTTCCTTTCCCCCAGTTTCCTGTAGGGTTTTCCACGAAACACTATTTCCTTTCCTATGCTTTCCATGAATCCAAACGGACCCTTAAGAGAAATCAAACAGTAGGTAGATTAATGAAAATTACTTAAATTAATTATGAAAACCTTTTTTAGAAAATTGTACCAGGATGTAAATACCATAATAACTAGGAAATAGTTTGTAAGATCCTAAATATAAATATCCAACCCCCACGAAATGTCCAAACACAGAGCCCTGGAAATTCAATTTCGAAAAATAAGATGCCTTACCTGCAAGGTCCGAGCCAATTCTTCATCGGATTTCAGTAACTCAGCAGCATCAGATGAACTAGCAGCCACTGCTTCGTCTTCTTCTTCTTGGCCGTCATGGCCGATGGATACCAAACGGAGTTTCTCAGCAACTGAATCGAGCTCAGAATCCGTCCTAATGAGGACATTCTTCTCTCCAAAGATCTTTCAGCAGTAAATGGTTACTAGATAAGCATACGAAATTCAAGGAGAGGGAGAGGGAGAGGGAGAGGGAGAGGGAGAGAGGGAGAGAGACCTTTTGTTCGTCGGGAGGGATTAAAGTGAGAGAGAAGAGCTGGAATTTGAGTACCTGCGAGAAGCGAAAATTTGAGAAGATCATAGAAATTTGTGTGTGAGAGAGAAAGAAAGACGCACGTCGAGCCCGTCTTCGGTGTCGTAGTCGACATGGAAGTGAGATTGATTGTGGTGAACGAGGAACTTGCGAGCTACCATCTTCTTGGGTGGTTTTCGAGCGACGGGTTTGGGCCAGGGATTTTGCTCTTTTACGAGGGAGGAATGTCTTGCTGTCGCGGGTTTCTTGGATTCTATGCCATCGCAGTCTCGTCTTCCTTCTCTTTTACTTTTCTTTGTTTGTTCTGAGGAATGATCAGTGCACTGGCGAGCACAAAAATTTGTAGTGCTCTTTGTTGCACAGCGACATGCGATTAGTTTGATCTATCATCCTGGAACGTTCAATTAGCCTAGCCCACCTGAATACAGCCCACGTTAGGTAAAGTCATTGAGTTGTAATCTCATGACAAGTAATCTGATTACAGGTGTAAAGTGTTTACATGTGGTTCTGCTTGTGATGGAGACATCATGTGTAATCGCGCACACATGCCACCCCCCTATGCATGTATGCCAGAAGAAGGAGGCCCCCACCGTCGATCTAGATCGATGACGGCGTACAAGGAGGGCATTCTACTTAGAAGACAGAGTTTGGTTCATTGAAGTGGGCCCAATAGTCAAGTAAAGCCCATCATGGAATCTCATGATTGGGCCCGCTAGTCGGATTAAGTTCATATTTTAGGTTTTGCTTATTTATATTATGTAGAACATCATGAACACTTTAGATTTTTTTTATTGGTTTTTATTTTGATTTACTTCATCGCCAAGTAATAAGTTGCACATATGGTACGAGTTTTAGGGTATAGGGTTTTCCTATAAATAGGCACCCCTTGTAGTTCTTTTAATTCAATGAAGATTAATAAAAATTACTGTGTTTTTCTTCTCCTTTCCGAGTTATGAAAATTTAATTGGGTGCGAAGCCCTCCCTTATTTGAAAGGCTAACTACCATGATGCGAAACCACATCTATCTCGATTCACTTTCATCTTCTACCATCCACCTTTCTCATCTCCTGCAATCATTTGCGCTACAAATTGTCATTTATTGTAGCAACTTTCCTCTTTTCAGCAAAATTCCAAAATCTGGCCCTACATGAGGGCTGAAACTTTGGCAGAGCACCACGCCCAAACCGTACATCGGATCGACTTGAAACTTGGAGGTTTTGAAGCTCAACCCTGGCCGACCAGACTTAAGAGGGCATTTTTTGGATTCATGAGCCCCACACACGTGCATCCAGCCATCAACGCACGTGCATCAGGCCCAACCTGTTGTCCACATGCGCGGGTTGGTTACAGATTCTCTCTCCTCTCTTTCACTCCCCTCTCACCTGATTTCCCTAACCCTAACCCTAGATTATCCTAAATTCCCAATTTCTATCCATTTTCTTTAACTCTAGGGCTCCCCGAATTGAACTTGTGAATCCCTTGGATTGTAGAAATATTTTGTGCATGTGTGGATGAATTTACTCTCCTTTGAGCATTGTTTGGTCTATAATTTTATTTAATTCAGCCCTATCATGTGTAGGCCTGGACCTGCATAGATTTCCCTTGTTGAGTGCTTGACGTTATGTGGGATGTGGAATTTTGTGTGATTATCTCTGAACTAGATGATCTAAAGTATGAAATTCTTGCACATCATATCTGAATTTCATGTCCTGCATCAAATTTGGTATCAGAGCTTAGGGTTCTTGTAGGGGAATGCATTATATGTTTAAGGTTAGTTTGTATAAGTCCATCATTGTCACGCTCCAAACTCGGAAACCGGGCTCACAAAATTCCCGATCGCCGAATTCGACACTGACGGCCTCCATAGTGCCCCATTCTCGGATCCCGGCACTCACATGCCAGATTCTGATCCTGGGATCCTACAAGGAGTATTTTTAGTACGAATTTTTTTTTTTTGAAATGTAATGGAGCATAACCACAAGTTTACCCAAATCACAAAGGCAACATCATCATCACATATCCACTATTATAAATATTTTAGTACAATGCTGAAAGGAAAATACATATATCGAAATCAAAGCTCCAGAGGACAACTACATGCTCCAAGCTCAATGCTGCTGTAACCTAACGCCACCTGCATGCATTTATCGTGCATAAGCTTACAAAAGCTTAAAGGGTGGTGAAAGTGTGTGCACAAGATAAGTGTCAAGAATACCATAAAGCCCATAAATCATAAATCATCGGAATAATGCGAAAATACTGACAAGATCATGAATCATATGATATCAAAATAAGCGGAAATAAACCGATAAGTCCATGAGTGTCATCAGCCGTACCAAGGCTATACGATGCAAAACATAATAAGACAATAACAGATGCTGAGGATGCAATGCAATACACAAATCCTGACGAGCCACGAATACCATCAACCTCATCTAGGTCATATAAGTGCAAAAACATAGTAAACCAAAATGCTAAGTACTGCGGATGCAATGTAATATGCGGTGCGAATGAAATGGTCATGCTGGAATGTGAAGTCGGGATGATAGTACGTAATATTGCAAGCTACGAGCTCCACCACAAGGGACTTCTATCCAAACCAGTTTCATACCTAAATTTCTATAGTCAGACTCAATGTGGTAAACCCCTGATCTCAGGTTAGTCGCGCTCCCAACCGAAATCCTGGCCATGTGATGGTACACGTAATAAATAGTTACGCACCACCAACCCGAGTGGATAGTGAATGAATGAATGAATGGATATGCAATTCCTTCTCAATAAGTTCACATATCAGTACGGTTGCTCTCTGGGAAATCACTGGAGTCTATTACACTCGACACTGACTGCCTCCTCCCTAGCTGCACAGCCCAGCGAGTGGAATAGACCTCACTATCTGCCTGACTAGTAGTCTGCCAATACCTACCCGGCTCGTCGATGGCGGACCCATTTACGAGCTGGTCATACTCAGCCTAGCTTGTAGCCCCCTCACTCGGGCGGATAAGGCCACACCCCCTCGCAACCGACCACGACATAGTGGGAGACGCGGCCTACTGGTATTCAGCACTCGGGCACTCATATTCCACTCGGTCTAGACGTTGAGGTACCTCTTGGCCTTGGAGATTCTAGGATTTTCACCCAAGGACATCCTAAGTGCCCACAGTGTTAGAACCAAGTATTTCCGGTGTCCCATTTAGTCATCCACGATGTGCCTATGGAGGCCACAGCCCTGATGTCGCTAAGGTGTGCAGTGAATCACGACACACAATGCGAAATGCATGAGTCACACTGTCAGTCATGCAGCAATCTCGCACGTACCACGCTCTCATGTGGAGTACTCCATCTCATAAGGAGTCCCGTAAATGTCTCAGCCCAACGGCTTATGCTATGATCAAACATTCCTCATACCAAGCATACATATGATGCGTATGTGCATGAATCATGGAAGTGTACTAAGCATGTTATAAAGTAATGAATTATCCTTACACCGAAGATGGGCCTAAACGACCTACGCGCAACCAATATGGGCCTATCAATGGGCCCAAGGGAGAGTCATAATGCGGACATTTAACCAACATTATTCTTATAATGTGGACGTCAAACCATCATTGTTCCTTAGGCACGGCCCGCCATAAATATCATTACATAAATCATGGTAAAATTACACATTGTAATGGTCCTATATACATCTCATTGAGCTTCGACCCTTGGGCCTCAGATATATCAAATGGGCCACATCTATGGGCCTTATGCACATTGCAATGGACCATATCCCATGGGCCTTCAATACATCATAATGGGCCTCAACCCAAGGGCCCTAATACATCACCATGTGCCTTAACCCATGGGCCCCCAAATACATTACATCAAGGTGGCCTCACAAATGGGCCACAAAATACATCAAGGTGGGCCTCAACAATAGGCCTAATACACCTCAAGGTGGGCCTCAACAACGGGCCTCATACACATCAAGGTGGGCCTCAACAACAGGCCCCATACACCTCAAGGTGGACCTCAACAACGGGCCCCACAAATGGGCCTTAAATATATCAAAGGTGGGCCTAATCATATGGGCCGCACCAATGGGCCTAATCATATGGGCCATATGCATATCAAATGGGCCACACCCAAATACAAGTGGTGGTAATGATTTCCACCATTAAATTCCTAAGGCCCACCATAATATTTATTTCTCATCCAATCTGATTGTAAGGCCTCACAGACTTGAATTAAAAGGAAAGACCAATATCATATTTAGTCCCAAACTTAGTAGCGGGTCTTAATGGTGGACCTTCAAACCCACTACTTTCTATAATGTGGTCCACCTATTCCTAGATCTGTCTCATTTTTAAACTCAAGCTTTAAAATGAGCTTTCGAGTGGTTAGATGACTTGGATGCAACACATGCATCATGGTGGGGGGTTCACATGAACCATGGATCTGATTCATTCTTTAGCTCATGCCCAAAAATGAGCTTGCAAAATGGATTGACGATTTGGATGCAACAATGCATCATGGTGGGTCCTACCGTACAGGCGTGGATGTGTGGATAGAACACATACATCATGGGTCCACTAGCCATCCAGCAGCCCAACAAATGGTTGTACGGCATGGCAAAACACATACATTTAGGTGGGTTCCACCGTCCACCTGGACGGTGTGAATAAGACTCATACTTCACTGTGGGTCCCATGTGGGGCCCACCATAATATTTATTTGCAATCCAACCCGCTAGTAAGGTCACACGGACCTGGATGAAAAGGAAAAACAAATTTCATCTTGATCCAAAACTTCTGTGAACCCAAAAATGGGTTTTAAGGGCAGACGTTCAATCCCACTGTTTCCTCTGATGTGGGCCACCTGAGCTTTAGATGTACCTGATTTTCGAGGTAGGGCCTACTGCCCTAAGGGCCAATAAGATGGACGGTGTGGATATACCAAACACACATCATGGTGGGGCCCATGGCTGGGCCGTGGGTCTGTTGTCCGTTCACCCGCCAGCGGCAGGCGCTGCCTGCGCCTCTGACTCTCTGCTGTATTTTTTATTTTTATTTTTGTTTATTTTTTAGTCATGTTTTCTCGCGGTTTTTCGTGTGTGGGGCCCGCATCAGTGAAATCTGACCCCGCCATTGGTCCCCATAGCTCTAGACAAGCCAAATAAGCCCAATATTTAATATATTTTGGCGTATTAAAACATCGGGGTGGATTTAAACAGTAGACACACTATTTTCAACGCTATGGCCCACCAGATACTCGGATCAAACTCATTTTTTGGCTCAACGCCTAAAATGAAGTGGGGGGAAGGAATGGATGGCGTGGATTAAGTCCATACATCAAGGTGAGGCCTATAGGAGTGGCCCACCCAATAAGCTTTGAAACAAGCTCATATTTGTGTTTTCATTTCACGTCCAGGGACGTCCCTGGACGTGGATGGTCTGGGCATAACGCATGCACAAGGTGGGCCTTACTCAGGTGGGCCACCAAATGCATGGATGGTGAGGATAAGACATGCACCAAGGTAGGGTCCATCCGAGTGGGCCACACGAACACATCATCACACACAAAAATATATGAAAAAGAGAGGGAAAGAGAGAGGAAGGGCGTGGGACACATGAGATGGAGGGCTCCGCCACTATGAGCCCTCCCTTGTAAGCAATCTTACATCAAGTGAGTCCCGATACATGTTGGCCTACCAAATTAAAGATCAACGGTGGAGATTCCTTCTCCACCCAAAATGGACGGTCTAGATGGCCTTTTTTTATACAAGGAAAATAAACATCATGATAGGGCCCATGGAGAATGGCCCCATCATGGAATAATCATGAGAATTAATGTGGGCCATCGATCACACCTAGGGTCCAAAGTGAGATCCATACCATCAATCGGTAGGCCTCACTTGGCCCTCATCAAAAAAAAGAAATCTAGGCCTAATAGAGCACCCACCGTTCGATCTTCTCAGTCCATTGGAACACCGATCTCCTAGTGCTTCACTTTAATGGTGGAAGATGAGAAATGAATGGCTAGGATGAAGGATTTTAGGATGGGAAGTGGGCCACATACATCACACTTTTTTCACATTGGAGGGCTTGGATGTGCACTCTTTTGTTCTTTGGTGTTGTTTGAAAATTGTGTAGGGAAAGAGAGAGAGAAGGGGTGGTTGTAAGAGAGGTGATGGATGTGAGGTGATGGTGTACTTGACTTGAGAGTTGACTTGGTGGTTGCTTGACTTGTGGAGAAAGAAAGCATGGGTGCTCTTGTACTTGACATGAGGTGATTGATTAAGTGATTGATTGATGGGACATGTTGTAGAGATTCTCTTGGGATCGTAAAAGCACGGCGTTTCTTTGAAATAAACGTTGGCCCACATCTTCTGACCTGGGCATCGGGTCGGTGCCCGAGTCGCAGCGTTAGAACCGCGGCGACGGTGCAGTCGTAATGGTACAAGTCTCGGATTAAGCCAACTTAAATCTACAAGATACGACTTAGGGTCGCGTACAAACATCGATTATAGGTCACGGATTGTCGGACTTCGACGAGAAGGATCGCGGGAGTCGACAGAACAGTACGGACTAGGATACGGGTCTTACAATTATACATCTAGTTTCATCATGTATAGCTATTTAGAAGACTATAATCCCTGATATTAGTTGCTGAAATTTCTGTTACCAAGGAGTTGGCAATTCACATTGTTGTAACTTTTTATTAGTCCTTTATTTGGACAACTATATTGCTGGATTTTAGTAACACTGCATAATTTTCCTCATATAGAGTCTCATAGGATCATTTAGTCTCATTTAGTTGTATATAGTCGTCATAGAAAGTCCTTAGGTAGAGTTAGCAGTCGTATGCCCCCACGTACAGGTCGTGGTTGGTTTGCACCCTACATTAAACATGGAACGATTGCAAGAGTCACTAAATAAACTGTCCCAGCAGATTGAGTCTTTGGGTAAGCGCTTGGATATGGACTAATGCTTTGAACAACTTAATGTGCACATTACCCAACTGAAGGCCTCCACCAAGACAAACCCCACCATTGGGGTAGATGTCCAATCTCAGGTAGGTGCCCAGGAGGATAGACCAATGAATGGAGTTGGTCAAGGAATTAGTCATGGGCATGCACCCGTGCATCCACCCCATGAGGGACATCAAGACTACTATTTTGAGTGGTACAAATGCACGACCTTGTGGCTAGAGAGGGTGCACCAAAGGCTAATATAGAGTTACCCATTGAGGTCATTCCAGTAGTGGATGAGTTTCGTGATGTCTTTCCTAATGATCTACCGGATGAGTCTCCCCTAAGAGGGATATAGAGCACACCAGAACATGGGACATCATGATACCTATAGCCGAGTTTGTGTTTAATAGTCCTGTCGATAGGTCCACAAGTCTCAGTCTTTATGAAGTTGTTACTCGTTATAAACCTGAGAAACCTATTGATCTTGTTCCTATGTCACTGTCCCATGGGCCGTCAGAGCCTGTAGAGTCATTTGTGCATCACTTCATTCATGGCATCAAGAAATCAAGTAGAAGATCACTAATAGTAATGAGCATTACAAATTTTCTGCAGACCAGCATAAATATTTTAAGAAATTCAATGTAAGAGACTCTGTGATGGTCCGCATCAGACTCGAGCGGTATCCTCCGGGGGTCGTTTGTAAGTTACACGCACGTAGCGCTGGACCCTTTAAAATTATAAAATAAAACAGTCTCAATGCATATGTGGCAAATCTTTCATCCTCCCTAGGAATTAGTTCCACATTTAATATGGAGGATCTAATTGCAAAGGGGTCATTGATGCATTGTCCAACTTTTTGCCTAACCATCCTGATTCCCCAGACCTTTCCCATGATCCATGGCCCCCTCCCGACCCATCTTCCCAGCCATTAGCTCCCATACCTACCCTTCCTGACCTATTTTTCTAGCCTTTACGTCCCATACCTACCCGTCCTGGCCTATTTTCCCAGTCTCTATGTCCCATACCTACCCTTTCCGACCCATTTTTTCAGCCTCTACGTCCCATACTTACCCATCCCGATCCATTTTTCCAACCGTTACCTTCCATACTTACCCGTCTCGATCCATTTTTCCAGCCTCTACCTCTCATACCTACTCTTCCTGACCTTTCTTCCCAGCCTCTACCTCTCATACCTAACCTTCGCACACCCAAAGAAGAAATAGAGGATATCCTGGACCATCAGATAGTTTCAACGTCGGATGGAGGGTTTTAGAAGTACCTAATTAAATGGAAGTCACGCCTAACTTCCTAACTTTAAACAGTACATGACTCACTGAGGAGAAGCTTCAAAGACTTGATCCTGACATCCTGAAATGATTCAGGAGTTTTATTTCGCCGGTGGAAAAATCTTCACTGCCGGGGAGAATTGATGGGGACATCATGCGCACACGTGCACGCATGCTGCCCCCCTATGCACATACGCTAGAAGGAGGGCCCTACCATCCATCTGGATTAATGATGGAGTCCAAGAAGGGCCTCCTACTTAGAAGACGGAGTTTGGTTCATTGAAGTGGGCTTGATAGTCAAGTAAAGCCCATTATAAGATCTCATGATCGGGGCCCGCTAGTTGCATTAAGTTCATATTTTAGGTTTTACTTATTTATGTTATTTAAAACATCATAAATACTTTAGATTTCTTTGATTGGTTTTTATTTTGATTTACTTCATCGCCAAGTAATAAGTTGCGCACATGGCGTGAGTTTTAAGGTATAGGGTTTTGTAGTTCTTTTGATTTAATGAAGATTAATAAAAATTGCTGCATTTTTCTACTTCTTTCTGAGTTATGAAAACTTAATTGGGTGCAAAGCTCGCCAACTACCGTGGTGCAAAGCCACATCTATCCCGATTCGCTCTCATCTTCTACCATCCACCCTTCTCATCTCTCGCAATTATCTGCACTACAAATCTGTTCTTTATTGCAGCAACTTTCCTCTCTTCAGCAAAATTCCAGAATCTGGTCCTGTAGGAGGGTTGAAACTTCAGCGAAGCACCACACCTAGACCGTACATTGGATCGACTTGAAACTTAGAGGTTTTGAAGCTCAGCCCTGGCCGACCAGACTCAAGAGGGCATTTTTTGGGTTTGTGGGCCCCACACACTTGCGTCTAACCATCAGCGCATGTGTGTTAGGCCCAACTTGCTGTCCACATGCGTGGGTTGGTTACAAGTTCTCTCTCTCCTCTCTTTCACTCTTCTCTCACCTGATTTCCCTAACCCTAACCCTAAATTGTTGTAAATCCCCAATTTATATCCATTTTCTTTAACCCTAGGGTTCCCTAAATTAAACCTATGAATCCCTTGGATTGGAGAAATATTTTTGTGCATGTGCGGATGAATTTACTCTCCTTTGAGCATTATTTGGTCTATAATTTTATTTGATCTAGCCCTAGCATGTGTAAGCCTCAACCCACATAGATTCCCCTTGTTGAGCACTTGACGTTATGTGGGATGTGGAATTTTGTGTGATTGTCTCTAAACAAGTGTGATCTAAAGCCTGAAATTCTTGTACATCATATCTGAATTTCATGTCCTGCATCATCTTAGCTTTAAATTGTAATCTAATTACATCACAATAGTTGCATATGCTTGAATAACTTTTTTTTTACATACACCACAACATATGCTTGAATAACTTGAAAGCTATTTACAGGCAATATTTAGCTATTGACTCACATCAGAGCTTGGAGTGGTAAATCTTTAAAAAATAATTAAAGGAAATATAATTTTTTTTTATCTAAGATAGATAATTAGGATAAGCCCAAATCAATAAGCACTGTGGCCAATTTTCACAGTAAGAAAATCATTTGGTGGGTCACAAAAGTGAGCCCACTGATTAAAATACAGCACTAAGGTTTGACAACTTCCCAACGTATAAGAAGTTTCAATCTTAGCAACAGTAACAGAGAGAGATGGAAAGGTTTGTCTTCTTTTTCTTCTTCTCTATATTCTTCTTTTGTTTTGAATCCTTCTAACTGTTGATGATTCACAACTCTCCCTGCTTTGAATTTTTTCAAAAATTATAGTTGTTACCTGAAATCTCTTTGCCTGTAATCTGAAAAATGAGAATTTCTAATGTTTTAAATTATAGCTAAAAGCTGTAATTGGATTATATCCTGCAATTTGATTACAGACAAATATACACATCCAAACGGCCCCTGTAATCTGATTACTTGTAAACAAATTCATACTTAAACATTTTACAGGCATCCAAACGACCCCTAACAGTGGTTGGACAGTTTCGACCACCCAATCTAGGTAAGTTATGTTTGATCAACAATCTAATCCATTCGATAAGGTAGGGTTTTGTGCATTACTTTCCCTGCAGAGTGTTGTACCATATTTCTGACAGTCCCCATTATAGCCAATAAGAGAGCGGCATGTGGCACTGCACGAAAAGTAGGAGGAGAATGAAAATATCTTCAAGCTACTTAAGAACTTTTTATGGAAGCCTAGTTGGCTGAGGATTAGTACTACACATCATCGGACTACCGACAAAAGCAATGCGGTCGATAAACGAGTAGCGACCTAGAAAAGCAAAGTTTGGTCAAGAGAAAAGGAACAGTCGAGAAGAAGAATGATCTAAAGGACTCCTCGACTACCGTAACCGCTAGAGTAATGATAGAAATATCTAGAATAATAAGATATGCAGTAGAAATCTATAAATAAGAGAATAAAAAGCTAACAAAAAAAAATAACCAATCAAAATTTATCTTTATCTCAGTTATCTTAGGAGTAGTGGTAATTCTTAGTTCTTAGTTATAATCCAAGTCTATGCTAATACATTAGACTTCCTTATCCAATATCAAGCAGTTCTTTCAAGAGATGTATTCTTGCAGTCATTCTGAGTGGCTGATTGTGAGTTTTTCCTTTTGTTTAATTGCATTGGTATTCTAAACAGTCATTTCTTATAAAAGGCAAAGCACGACCCATCTTCGGAGGAAGAATCCCACCTTCCGACAATTGCCTAATCATTACAAAATTCTATGAGTGGTTGAGTAAGCAACCGATCTTCTCAGATCCGGTCATATATGTTCACATCGGACGTATCTGCTTATTTCAACGCTTGGGGTCGAAAGCTAATTTTGTTTGAATCAAGCCGCTTTATCGATCCTGACATAGCCACACACATACATACGTGACATAAAACAAACCAGAACATAGCATCAACAATTTTTGGCACGCTTGATGGGACATTAGAAATAACTAAGTGGTTGTTAGAAAATTCCATTTTTTGCATCGATTTGTGTAAAAAATAAACAATTTTGACATATCTAGTGAGAATTTGATTGCAAGAATACTTATCCGTATAGTAATTCTAAGAAATCATAAGTCAAAGAGGTGGTTGTAATGCTTCTGCAGCTACTAGCATTTCGCAACTAACGAACCTCCTACTTAAGAAGAAGAGGTGCAGGTGCCACATGTACCCAAGTAAGTGAATCTACCACCTGTTTTGGTGCTTATATTGCCGAATCTAGATAAAACTTCGCCATCTCAGGTTGAACCTCTTGAAATTATATCAACTGGGACAGTCGATGTTTAAAGCATAATTCAACATGTTGTGGAAAATGTCACGTGTTCAAGCTGAGCGATCGTGAGCTCAACTAGAAGTCTTTAATAGGTAGATGCTTAGCCATACCAAAAGCATGAATCGGTTGGAGGCTATGTTTGACGAGAGAGCACTAGTTGCACCTCAATAATAGGTCGATACTAGTTCTGTTGGGAATTTGGCCCCAGTTCGCTCGGTACAGCTAGTGTCATAGGTTATCCCTCAACGTCGAAACACACCACCTATTCTCATCCCTATTCCAACATAGAACATGCGAAATTCACTTCCACCTATGGATTTCAGGCGTCCTGAACATGTGAATAAGAACTTAGTCCTTAAAGTCAGGAATAAAGGGATACCTGGGGGCAACCTTTGCCCAAGAATCAAACTTATAATGAAGAATAGTACCGGCTTGATCTGGAACCAACTCTAGCTAGTTGCTACACAACAAGATTAAGACCGAAATTAAATTATACAACTAGTCCAGGAAGTAGCTGTAACGTCTCGGAAAAATCCGTACAAAGGCCCGAGTACCACCTTAGACAGAAATCACTAAGGGCCGAATCTTTTAGAAATTAGATGAAAATTAATTAAGTATTAAACTAAATTAACTAGTGGAATTAGTTTGAACCACTTTCTATACGAACTGCAAGACCCAAAACCAGTAGAATCACTAGCTCTACATTACCTAAAAACCTAGGATCAATCTCAAAAACCAGTTGCTTATAGGAGCACATTGAAACTCCGTATTGGACCTAGATAGCGCGTCGAAAGTCCGATTACTGCGAAACTATACGGTTATGACCATTTTACTGGGCTTGACAACCATCGTGGGAATCGAGCCCGAATTGTGTTCAGAAATGCACAACTAGAGCCCTGAGTAAAGTGTGTGAAAAACGCGAATATCTTAGAAAATGAACTCAGATTTAAGTGAATTGGGCCGTTCGCTTGTAGGCCAAATTTAAGGTTTCTGACCGTCAGATTCTGACCTAACTACACCCTCAGATCAGGAAAATTTCCCTACACAGGTTAGTGTACTTGTGGCCCTGATCAAGTGATGATGACCGTTGAACTGAAACTAGTCCTCCTCGGTCGATCCACTAATCTGATTGGACCGAAATCTTAACTTGATGTAGATCCATTGTCAGGGAACTTTCCTCAGACCGTATACAGGAAATGGACCTTCAGATGTGCCTCGTTGGATCGGAACAGACAACTTTTGGCTATAACCTAAGTACACCATGGCCCTGGGGCCGTTGACATCAATTCTGGGCCTATATAAGGGCCTTAACCCACCCTTCTCTCATTCCATACGAAATTCCTAACCCTAGGAGAGAGAAGAGAGAAAAGAGAAGGAAAGAGTGAGGAGAAGAGAGAGTGTGAGAGATAGTTGCTGGGATTCGATCCCACCGCTCCACGTGCCAAATCATCCTACATGTATCGCTATACCAGCGATTTCGAGACCATTTTTGGGTAAGAAATCCTAACCCTAATCTGTTTTAGGTATCTTGTAACGCCCTAAAAATCGGGGGTCGAGCATAGACTCAACTCCCGAGTTCCAACGCATCACTTATGCAACATAGATAATGATGATTAAATGTTGTCCATATTAGTGCCTTAAACATGAATGAGATTATACCAAACAACATATCATACTCCAGAGGTAATTAAAGTATGCTAGTGGAAGACCGTGATATATATATAAGCTAAACAAAAGTAATAGCAAGCCCTCAGAGTATGAATCCCACTAGGTTAAATAATTACAAGTTTAATTCAAAATGTACAAAATCAGAAAGTGTAATGTTCTTTATCCAAAACCCTGTAGCCCCATCAGCACAATTCCAGGTCTACAAAGACCCGCTAGAGAGTTACATATAGGAGAACTCCTCCTCACTATCGCAATAGTCCGGCTCTGCCTTATAGGCATCGCCATCACCTGCAGCTCAGATAGAGTCTAGTTGGTGTTTAAAACACTATCCTAGAATGTGGGAGTGAGTGATCAACTTAGTGGAGTTATAAGGCAAAGGTTAACATGTTATCAATTCAATCAAGCAGTAATGATAAAGTAATACAATCAAGCATCCCTAAGTACTCTGGTTAATGAAAAAATGATATGTATTAATGATACATGCCCTCGCCTGCACTCCCTCTATGATCTTCCTCTTATGGTTGCAGCATGCACCCCTTCTTTTGTGCTCAACACCAACGCCAAAGGCACATCACTGAGTTCTTATTAGACCTTTTCATACAGCAGGATTGGGAAGCTAAAGTACCTCCCTTTATATCATTTACCCAAGCAATGATCCATCTAAGGTTGTCAATCCTAGTTCATCACATACAATAGGCAAGTTCGTGAGTTTACACTATGGGTTTCTACGAGAGGCTCATCACCGTCAGCGTATGCTTAATTCACACTCGAAGTCACCCCACGAACGCCCTACGAACTGACAGTCTATTTTCGAAGGCTCGTCACCAACCTGACTGGGGATCACAGCTAGGTTGTGCCAGTGTAGGCCGACATCTCGAATACAGTGTCCCATACCACCGTATTCCGCTCACGAGTTTGGGTTGCTCACTGGTCACTACGGGGAGTCTCGTAGCCCCAGCGTAGGCCAACAGCTCGACTGCGGTGTCCCATACCACCATGCCCGGCTCATGAGTCTTAATGGATCGTGGTACCAAGGTTAAACGGGCATTCCACTGGTAAGTTAGTACCTTATATTCAAGCAGTAGCGTCCATACATGGTGAACATACATTAGGCCAATCGGGTTGCTTGACAAGTTTGACTGGTACGAGCATACGCTGAATTAATCGACATGGTATCACTGGCGACAATCATCATACAACTCAGATTCATCGAACACATCAAATGTGGTGAGACTAATTCAACCACCCATTGTAAACCATTACTGATTGCCTGGACTACATCGTAGCCTTAAACACACTTCAAGCAATTGTATATGCATGTAGTAACTAAAGATAGCATGTGACAACTAAAATCAAATATAAATCTCATTTGGGCATTTCAACAAACACATAGTATACATGTTAGCATACATAGGCATTTCAACCATAAAGCACATAGTAGTGAGGTAAGTTACATAAAGGAAACTGTAACTATAGATAAGGGGATTAAAAATCTTATCTCAACACCCTCATTACATATATTTAAACGAGCATTTTATCAAATACTTAGGCTACACATTTCAACATACATGTATTAGACTAGTTATAACATATATCCTGGCATGCCCTTTTACAAAGGAGTTGCCACATACACAACAAGCATATATTCATAGTTAATAATCATGGCAAGCATAAATCCAAATTCCATATTCATTCAGACATTTTCACAAGCACTTAGACTACACACTTCAACATACGTGACGTATGTTGGTTATAACAGGTGTTAGGGCAAATCCTTTCATTAAGGAGTTGTCACACGTATGCCAACCATATATTCACAATGAATAATCATGGCAACTACGAATCTAAATTCCATACTCATTCAATCATATCAATAAACACATGGAATACACTATATTCAACATAGTTCATATATATGTGTAAAGCGTGGGAAATATCGTATCTAAGCATGTGATAGCAATTAAGTCAGTCATAAATCATTAACTGACATTGAAAGCCTTAAAAACCATAACCTAAACGTTTACAGTCTGCACCTTTCGCCGGTAGACTCATAACAAACTCAGTTTAAACACTGAGTCTTTGTCTACGGCACAATGACAACCTATAGCATGAAATAGGTTAGTTATTTCTCTATTTACTCTATTTGAATCCCCAAAATAGATTAGGGTTAGGATTTCTTACCCAAGAATGGAATCAGAATCGACGGTATAGCGATACAGTAATGATGGTTAAGCATGTGGAGGGGTGGGATCGAATCCCAGGAACAAACTCTCACACTCTCTCTTCTCCTCACTTTCTTCTTCTCTTTTCTCTCTCTTTGCTCTCTTCTCTCTCCTAGGGTTGCAAATTCGTATATGAAGGGAGAGAGAGGGTTTAAGGCTTTTATATAAGCCCAGGACTGATAGAAATGGCCCCAAGGCCAAGGTATACTTAGGTTATAGCCAAAGGGCGACAGTTTCGGTCCAATAGAACACTTCTGAAGGCCCCTTTTCTGTATGCAGTCGGACTTAAGCTCCCTAACATTGGATCTAGGTCGAGTTAAGTTTTCGGTCCGATTGGATTTACAGATCGACCGTGGCGGACCAATTTTAGTTTAACGGTCGTCGACGCTCGATCATGGCCACGAAAACATGGACCTGTGCTGGGAAATTTCTCTGATCCGAGGGTGTATTTGGGTCAGATTTTGACGATCTGAAACCTTATATTTGGCCCGCAAGAGAACGACTCAATTCACTTAAGTGTGCGTTTCTGATACTATTAGGACTTGATTTTCGAGATGGTTGTCAAGCCCAGTAAGGCGGTCATAACGGTATAGTTTCATAGTTATCGGACTTTCGATGCACGGTACAGGTCCAATACGGAGTTTAAATGCGCTCGCGAGAGTAACTCAGTTTAGAGATTGATCCTAGGCTTCAGGGTAACGTAGCGTCAGCGATCCTACTGATTTTGGGTCTTGTAGTTCGTATTGAAAGCTGTCCAAGCTAATTCAACAGGTGAATTAGTTAAGCACTTAATTAATCTTCGTCTAATTTTTAAAGGATTTGGTCCTTAGTGATTTCTGCCTGAGGTGGTACTCGGGTCTTTGAACAGATTTTTCTAGGACATTACATATCTAGATAGATGAATCGATGAAATAGCTAACCTATTTCGTAATTCATGTAGCCGTTGTACCGTAAACAAAGGCATAGTGTTCAAACTGAGTTCGATACGAGTTTACTGACGAAGGTTGTGGACTATAAACATTTAGGTTATGTTTTTCAAGGCTTTCAATGTCAGTTAATGATTTATGACTTACTTGATTGCTGTTACATTGCTTAAATGCAATGTTTTCCGTGTGTTACACCTATATATAAACTATATTGAAAGTAATGCATTCCATGTGTTTGTTAAAATGTTTGTATGAATGTGGAATTATCATTTGTGCTTACCATGATTGATTGTTTGAGAATACATGATTGTTGTACGTGTGGCAACTCCCTTGTGAAAGGATTTGCTAAAATATATGTTATAACTAATTTATTACATGTATGTCGATAGGTGTAGTCTAAGTGTTTGATAAAATGCCTAAATGAGAAAATGCTTGTTGAAATGTATTTAATAAGGGTGTTGAGATAGGATTCTCAATCACCTTATTTATAGTTACAGTTTCCTTCATGTAACCTATCTTATTACTACGTGATTTATGGATGAAATGCTTATGTATGATAATATGTGCACTATATATTTGTTGAAATGCTCAACTGAGAGTTATATTTAAATTGGTTATCACATGCTATTTGACTATCACATATGAATGCCTACTGTATTTGAATATGGTTGGGACTACTGCGTAGTCCAGGGAATTGGTAATGATTTCCAAATTAGTGGCTGAGGTTGTTTCGCCATACAAAACACGTGCGATAAATCCGAGTTATACGCTATTTGTCGACAGTGGTTAGGCCACGTGAAGTGCTTATGAGCTCCATGTCGATTAATTCAACGTGCGCTCGTATCAGTCAAGCTTGTCAAGTAACCCGATTGACCTAATGTATGTTCACCATGTATAGACGTTACTGTTTGAATCTAAGGTACCACTTACCAGTGTAAAGCCCGTTTAACCTTGGTACCACGATCCGCTAAGACTCATGAGTCGGGCATGGTGGTATGGGACACCGTGGTCGAGCTGTCGGCCTACGGTGGGGTGACGAACCTCCCCGTAGTGTCCAGTGAGCAAACCAAACTCGTGAGCCTAATACGGTGGTATGGGACATTATATTCAAGCTGTCGGCCTGCGCTAAGTTGACGAGCCTTCCTGTAGTGACCCCGAGTATAAAATAGGCCTACGATTAGGTGACAAGCCTCTCGTAGTGACCTTGAGTATGAATTAAGCCTACGCTAAGGTGACGAGCCTCTCGTAGTGACCTATAGTGTGAACTCGCGAACTTGCCTGTCTTATGTGATTAATGAGGATTGACAACCCTAGATGGATCATTGTTTGGGTCAATGATATAAAGGGAGGTACCTTAGCTTCCCAAACCTGCTGTATGAATAAGTTTAATTAAGAACTTGGCTAATTACGCACATGCACCTCATTGCATGTACCTTTGGTGTTGGAGTTGAGCACAACAGGAGTGTTGTATGCGTGACCGTGAGATTACGTCGCAGAGGGAGTGCAGGCGAGGGCAGGCATCATCAATACATACCATTCTTACATTAACAAGAGTACTTAGACATGATTGTTGTACTGCTTTATCATTACTGCTTGACTGAATTAATAGCATGTTAACCTTTGCCTTATAGCTCCACTGAGTTGATCACTCACTCCTACTCTGGGATGGTGTTTTAAAACACCAACCAAACCCTATTTTAGTTTTAGGTGATGACGAGGCTTACGAGATGGAACCTGTTTTCTATGACGATGAGGAGTTCTCCTACATGCAACTCTTTGGCGGGTCTATGTCGACTAGGAGTTGTGTCACTAGGGCTATAGGGATATGGATTAGATGACATTACACTTTATCATTTTGTACATTTTGGAACATACATGTAATTATTTAACCTGGTGTCGTTCATAATCTGGGAACTTATAATCACTTATATGATCTATATATTTATCGCAGTCTTCTGCTTGCGTAATTTAACTGTCTCTGGAGTATGATATGCTGATTTAGTGTAATCCCATCTATGTTTAATGTACTAATACAGACAATATTTAATCATCATTATCTATGTTACATATGTGATGCGTTGAAACTTGGGAGCTGAGCTTCTGCTCGACCCTCGATTTTTAGGGCGTTATAATAGCAGGCCAAGTTCTTGGCCAAACCGCAACTCCAATTCATCATAAATCTTATCCTGATTGGATTGACCGACAATATCCATTTTCGATGAATTATTGACCTGATTATACACTGTTTACAGGTGATATAGGTCAATCGACCATAGAAAACATTAGTCATTCTACCATACAATGTGGAGAGTTGGCTAATAACGAATACTACAAATTGTAATTATTTGGTCATTCACTTACTGGGGTAGCCTTTACTTAGTACTTTAATATGCTACCAAATTCATACAAACTTGGTAGGAGATAGAGAAAAAGTTTCATTCCCAGTTCTTTTATAGGGACAAGAAAATTTTTATGGCCAATTTGGCATGCTTTTGACAACTGCCACGGGAATCAGTTGAAAATTATATTTCTCAGTTTAAAAGAGAGAAAAGTTGGTGTAAGGTAGTGAATACTGAGATAGAATTTGTTCAGATGGCCTATAATTTAAACTTCAAAAGAAGTTTATCAGGATTATCTTTATGATCTAATTGAGAAGGTATCTCGGTATGAAGCTCTACTTCAGGAGTTAATATGACAAAAGAATTGATCAGCAGGAACATACTATTATGATCCTAATTATGACGTTGTTGTGATCGAAATAGTGGTTAAACAACCACTTATTTGCTCGGCATTAGTTAAGACAAATGTGACTGCACTGCCCAATCAGAAAGTGCAACGGATGTACACCATTGATATTACTTGGGCCAATGAGATCTTTGATATCATTTTGGTCAGGAATTTTATTAAAGTTCATGTTAACCATAAGATACTGACAACGGGAGAATTAAAGAAAACTAATTATTACAAATGGTATAGAACTTAGTCACATTCCACTAACAAATGTATTATTTTCAATAATGTTATTCAAGATAATATTAACCAAAGATTGCTAAAGTTTTTCGAAAAAGAAAAAGAAGTAATATTGATCGATATTAATCCATTTCCAACCAATATGAAAATCAACATGGCCACCATTAATCTACAAAGGTTAGTTCGGCCGCGACAAAAAATCAATCTTGAAATGATCGAACAAACCCTAACTGTAGGGCTGCAATGCAGTAATAACTCGGTCAGACTGAGGTTGTACCCACATTGACTTATGATTATGCGATTTTTGGAACCAAAACTAGAACTATACTAACTAGAGGAATTTAAATTAAGTAGTAATTGTGAAGAAAATTATCAAAGATAAAATATTAGAGCGCTAAGGATCCACTTATATCCATATCTTAATGTTTCATCTACTTTATTCAATTGGATTACTCAATTGGAATCGAAGTCATATCCAGGAGTGGCTCTAAGGGGTAGGCAGGTGAGGCAATCGCCTAAGGCCCCCTAATTATGAAGGCCCAGGATTATAGGAATAGGCTTTTAATACTCTGATAGCGTTTGGTAATCTATACACATGCATTGAGAAATTGCAACCTTTGAACATTTTTAAATTAAATTAAACAGATATAAAAGTGGGTCCCAATTTAGATGGTTCATGAAAAACAAAAAGAAAAACACACAATGGCTGGATCTCCTAACTAGTTGATTCTTGTATACTAGACAAATTATTTGAATTCAACATACTAATTTCCACTAATTGGAAGATAGAATAGTTAAATCAATGGATTTTTTGTAATTTAGCCTATCTAGAATGGATCACCTAATTTAGACGGTTTGGATGGAGTCAAAATATGCTATATTAATAATCTAGGAGTGACTATTTATTAACTATAACATTGCTAGAGTACTATACAATTCTAAATTCATTACTTTCACAATAGACGCGGATTGCGGGCAGGCCACTTTAGGGATTCCTGTAGTCCTGAGCTCTGTGGGGTCCACATTATTATATGTGTTATATCTATTCCGTTGATCCATTTCTTCATCCCATTTTAGAAAATTAGAAAAAACATGAAGCAGAACCAAAGCTCAAGTGGACCACAACGCAGAAGAAAAGTGGATATTGAATGCTCACCATTAAAAACTTTTTTGCAGGCGGCAGAAATTTTGGATAAGCTGATATTTATGTTTTCCTTTCATCTATCTAGGATTCACCTTATGAACGGTTTAGCAATTTTATCCATCGAAATTGATTTATTGGGTAAACTTGAATACGAAAGTTTAATTAGTAATTTTGCATTTAAAAAGTCAAGAAGCAAATTTATGGTTTAATTTTAAATTTATTAATTTTAAAAAAAAAAAACTAAAAAGCCTCATCTTTGTAACTTGCCTAAGGCCCCCAAGAATGTTGAGCCGCCCCTGGTCATATCCTATCTAGCTGGATAATAGAGCGGTTAATTCATCATTCATATATCAAAACATATTTAAACTTAAATTGAATTGGTTCCCACATTATGCTTCAAAGTATTGATTGTAGGAAATTTAAAGCATTTATCGTGCCCAGAGTCTATGATAGATCAATGGATTTTACAAATCAATCCCTTGAAAAATAGATAAGAAATTACTCGTGTTCTTAAGCATCTAATGTGCCCGAAGTTGAGAATAAATCAAAGTAAACAATAAATAAATCTTCATTTAAGCCAAATATCAATGAATTGTTCAACATATATATTAATAACTTAAATCAAAGTAAATTAAAATATTAAGAATAACTACAAGCTTCACCTCTTAACCACAGCTACGAGAATAGTCAATCATAGACATGATTGAAATAAAATTCAAAAACATAAAATCTGAATAGAACCAAAGAATTGGAGAAGTAGGAGGACTCTGTAGAAGCTCCACAACTCATTACTCTATCCCTTCTACCCTAATTTGTCTCTAAGAAAGCTAAAATTATTCCTTTATATGGAAAAACTTCACACCGACTCGGAATCAACTCCCAATTTATGCACTTTATTCTGCTTCAGTCGCACCGACTATACGCTTCGGTCACACCGAACGTCTCTTCAGTGGCACAAAATTAGTCATTCAGTTGTAGCCTAATTTCTTCAATTTGTATCTGAAGTCGTAGTCTTCCTTTAGTCGCACCGAACATCTCTTTGGTGGCACCGAACCTGGCTTTAGTCAGATCGATGTCAAGCTGAATTATTTATAAAAATCACAGTTTCTTGCTGACTATTTAGTGCACTTTCGGTTGGACCAAACCACCCTCAGGTGGGATCGAACAATCTATTTTTTATGTTATTACACTTTGTGATTCAGTTGGTCTTCTCTCTCTCTCTCTCTCTCTCTCTCTCTCTCTTTCTCTCTCTCTTTTATACTTAGTTTATTAGATCTTTAACAATTAAAATCTTCAGTAATCACCTACAAATCTCTAACTCTTCTTTTTGTCATTCTTTGAGCATTAAATCTTCACTTTAATAGTCATTTTCATCTTAGCTTTCCAAATCACCTCGCATAGGAAAACACATGTAATTAGATCAATTAAGCTCATCTATGCTTATAAAACTAATGCATAATAAGGGGGAATATGCAATATTTCACACTTAACACACCCCTCAACTAACATTTTACTAGTCTTGAGCAAAACATGTGAAAAACTAATCTTTAAAACTTCAAATTTCAAACATTTCTCAGAAAAACAATTGTTCACAACCTCAAGTGTAGGTTCTCGATGTAGTAGTAACTCAGTGAGATTGAAGTCGAATCCACAAGGACTAAACTTATACGTATTCTGAAAGTAACTAGAAGTAGAACTAAAATAAGATCTAAATATAAATCTGGAATAGTTGAGAGCAATTATTAATAAAGTATCAATAATTAAAAGGGGACTAGAGCACCAAGGGCCACTTGTAGCTATCAGGATGCTACCTTACTTGATTCAAGAAACATAATTAGAATTGGAGTCCTATCTTATCCAATTGGAAGATGAAGCAATTAAACCAAATCTAAACTCTTCATTGACCTAGCGACACATGAGGAGTATTGTGATGATTGAAAGGGTTTCCATCATCCTACCATGCCTAGGAGATGATGGTGAATAACAGGATTTACCAATCTCACAATCTCAAAATAGAAAAAGAAGATATTCAAATTTATTACAACATTTATTGTAATTTGAGTCATAATAAATCATAGAAAATTAAAAATATTCCTTAAAATCAAACTAGAAATTAATGAGGTTCACAGGTGTAACGTCTCAGAAAAATCCGTACAGAGACCCGAGTACCACCTCAGGCAAAAATCACCCAGGATCAAAACCTTTAGAAATTAGACGAGGATTAACTAAGTGCTAAACTATATTACTTGTGAAATTAGCACTAATCACTTTAAATATGATCTGCAAGACCCAAAACATGTAGAATCATTGACGCTACATTACTGTGAAACTTAGGATCCATCTCTAAACCCGGTTGCTCTCGAGAGCACCTTGAAACTCCGTATCGGACCTGGACCGCACGTCGAAAGTCCGATGACCGCGAAACTATACCGTTATGACCACCTTACTGGGCTTGATAACCATCTCGGAAATCAAGTCCTGACTGTGCTCAGAAACGCACAACTTGAGCCCGGAGCGGTGTGAGAAACGTGAATATCTTTAAGAAACGTGCTCAGATTTAAGTAAATTGAGTCGTTCACTTACAGGACAAATATAAGGATTCAAACCATCAAAATCTGACTCAATTACACCCTCAGACCAGAAAAAATTTTCAACACATGTCAGTATACTTGTGGCCCTGATTGAGTACCGGTGACCTTTGAACTGAAACTCGTCTGCCATGGTCGATCTGTAAATTCGATCGGACTGAAAACATAGCTTGACCTAGATCCGATGTCAGGGAGCTTAAGTCCGACCGCACACAGAAAATGGGCCTCTAGAAGTTCTCTGTTGGATCGAAACGGACGCTCTTTGGACATAACCTAAGTATACCTTGGCCCTAGGGCCATTCCCATTAGTCCTGGGCTTATATAAGGGCCTTAAACCCTCTCTCTCTCTCATCTCATATGAATTTGGGAAGCCCTAAGAGAAAGAAGAGAGAAAAGATAAGGAAAGAGAGAGGAAGTGAGAGAGTGTACTGGCGTTTGTTCTTGGGATTTAATCCTACCTCTTCACACGCTTATCTATCGCGTCTGTAGCGATATATGGCATTTCCGACAACGTACTTGGGTAAGAAAACCTAACTCTAATCTGTTTAGGATATCATATAGTATTAGTGGTGAAATAGCTAACCTAATTCATGCTATAGGTTGCCATTCTGCCGTTGACAAAGACTAAGTGTCTAAAACGAATCCGTTACGCATTTACCGGTGTAAGGTGAGAACTATATACATTTAGGTTATGGTTTTCAAGACTTTCAATGTCGTTAATAATTTATTACTGACATGGGTGCCATTTCACATGCTAAACGTGATGTTTGTTTCACTTTACGAATACGTAGGAACTATGTCAAGTATAGTGTATTCTATGTATTTGTTAAAATAATTAAATACGTATATTTTTTGGATTTGTGGTTTACATGATTATCTGTCGTGCATATATGTTTGTTATATATGCGACAACTCCTTGGAGAAAGGTTTTTCCCAAATACATGTTAGAACCAACATGCGTCATGTATGTTGAAGTATGTAGCCTAACTGTTTGTAAAAATGTTCAATGAATATAGAACTATGATTTATGCTTGCCAGGATTATTGGTTGTTAATGCATGATCATTGTATGTGTGGTAACTCCTTCATGATAGGATTCGCTACTATATGTGTTTTTAACTAACTTATTACATGTAAGGCCCGTATCCTAAACCGTACTGTTCCATAGGCTTCCGCAGTCCTCCCATTCAAATTCCGATGACTCGCGATCTGTAATCGGCAGTTACGCGCGACCCTGAGTCGTATCCCATTTTCCAGAGTCGGCTCAACTCAAGACCTGTACCCTAGCGACCGCGCCATTGTTGCGGTTCCAATGCCACGTCTCGCGCACCCAGGCGATACCCGAGCCAGGAGATATGGGCTCACATTCAGTTCAAGGAAAATGCCACGTGTTGTAAAACCCAAGAGAATCTCTACGATTTGTCACTTCAATCAGTCAATCAATCACCTTATGTCAAGTACACATCACCTTTCACCCATCCCCAAGTAACCCTTAAAGTCAACACACACTTTCTCTCTCCACCCATCAAGTACACCTATCCATCACTCACATCCCATCCTCTCTCTCTTACAACAATTTCTCTCTCGTCTCTCTCTCCCTCATTTTCTCCAGCAACTCACGTCCATGGCTTCCATGGGGGAGAAACTAGTGTGGCCCACTTCCTATCTCCCATCCCCACCCTCCAAAACCAATCTCAACCGTTGAAGTTCGTCCCTTGAAGCTCAAGGATGCATTGATGGAAGAAGAAAGTCCAAGAAGAAGGCCGATCGGTGGGTGCTTCTCTCTCTCTCTCTTTTCATTTTGTAGCCCACCTTGATGTTGATCCACACCGTTCACATGTGTGGTCCGCCGTGATGTATATGTTATTTTCACACTGTCTTGATGGACTGGACGGTGGTACCCACCTGAGCTAGGTGCCGTCCAGTCATGGGTCACCTCGATTTATGCATTATATCCCAGCCATTCATCTGGATGGTGGGCCAGCAGGCCACACCATGTAGCAGTAGCTACTGTACTGACAACCAGCAAGTTCTGTGGGTCCCACGGCTACACAACAGCATATAGCTGCCGTGGTATTGATGTCAGTAATTTCAGTGGGGCCCACGCAGCTCTCAGTTGAATGGCATCGATTAGGGCCCCGATCATGAGGTGCCTACTATATCCAACACCGTTCATCCATCTCCAGTATGTGGAGCCCATGGATGTAAGTGTTATACCCATACTGTCCACCGTCCAGCAATGGATGGTGGAGTTCACTTGATGAATGTCCTGACCGTCCATTTATATGGATGCCAACACGTTTTGTAGGCTGGCCATGAGGTATGTGTTGTAAGCATACCATCCATCAGGGGCCATCGTGATTGATGAGTTTTATCTGCACCGTCCAGCTTATTGTATATGTTTTATACCCACATCGCACATGCATAGCACGTGGGGCCACCTTGATGACACGTGTGGCCCACACCCACATGGGAACCCACCACGTGGATTACTCTAGACAGTGGGACCTGAAAGTGTGAAATCCAAACCGTCTGTCTATTTGGTACCCACATGCCACACGTGTGGCAACCACACCGTCCATCTGTTGCTGCCCAGCAGCAATAGCTGCTGTCTTGACGCAGCTGCTGTACTGATGCAGTAGGTCCTGTACGACCACCTCGATGTATGTGTTAACTCTGTCCATTACAGCACATGGGACCCACCTTGATTGTGTGTTTCATCCTGGCCGTCCGGTCTATGTGGGACCAACCTTGATGTATCTATTTTATATCTGCACCGTCCATTTGGACGGTGCTGTGTAGAACACTATCACGATGTATGTGTTTCTCTCCATGCTGCCCGTCCTTTTTTGGGTTTGGGACCCGCCCCTCATGTGCTGCACGTGTGGGGGTGGGGCCCACCTTGAGATATGCCTTATATATCCAGCTGTCCATCTGAATGGGAGATGGAAGCAGATGGGCTGATGAACCTCACGACCAGCTAAATAGCTATTGTATTGACGTCAGTAGTGGTCTGATCACGAGGTATTTGTTATATTCAAAACGTCCATCTAGTTGGCAAGTGGGGCCCACCATGATGTAGTGTTGTAACCATACCGTCCGTACATCGGAATGGTGGGCCTTGCTCGTGTGGCTTTCACACCGTCCATCAGGTTGGACGTGTGGCCCACCTTGATGTTTTATACATTCTCACTGTCCATGCATTGGGACGGTGCTGGCTGCACCATGACGCCAGTGTTATATTTGAACCATCCATTCATTTGGCGATCTCGTCTTAGGCTTGTGGGCCATGTACATGGACCCCACCACCACCATTGATGTATTTATTCTATATCCACGATGTCTATCAAGTGGACCACGCTGCAAACAATAGGAGATTGGATGCCTACCATTGAAACCCTATTGGGAATGCAGAAGTTTTGGATTTATATGAAATTTGTTCTTTTCTTCTTAGTTCAAGCCCTGGTGACCTTATGAACAGATTGGATAGAAAATAAACGTCATGGTGAGCCATGGAAATTTTAAGCGGCGGAAAACATTATCATCACTGCTATTTGTGGTATGGTCTAGATGATTTTTTTTTCAAACATCATATCCACCGCTATTTAGGGTGTGGTTCAGATGATCTTTTGATGTGATTCATTTTTTAGAAAGTATTAGGCCCATTGATATAGCCCATTTCATGTGTATGAGGCCCACGTGCAGGGCCCACTTGCTATGTATATTAGGCCCATGTGTAGGGCCCACCTATTGTGTATTTGAAGCCCATGGGTTATGGCCCATTGTGATGTATTTGAGGCCCATGGGTGAGGCCTAATGTGATGTATGTGTGGCCGTTACGTTGCGTACGAATCCCTTATGTGGGCCACTCCTTGGGGGCAATGTTGGTTAGATGTCCACATTGATGGGCAATGATAGTTAGATGTCCTCATTGTGACCTTCCCTTAAGCCTTGTTCAGTCTATTCTCACTGATTCCGATTGTCGTGACCGATTGCCGATTCCGATTGACATGACCGATTTGCCAATTCTGATTATCGATCGATTCCGATTGACGTGATCGATTTGCCGATTCTGATTGTCGATCGATTCTGATTGTCATGACCGATTACCGATTCTGACTGACGTGACCGATTACCGATTCTGATTGTCACGACCGATTACTGATTGACATGACCAATTTACCAATTCTGATTATTGACCGATCCCGATTATTGTGGCCGATTGCCGATTAACAATCGAGGCCGTTTATCATGATTGATTGCCGATTCTGATTGATGTGACCAATTTGCCGATTCTGATTATCGATCGATTCCGATTGACGTGACCGATTTGCTGATTTTGATTATCGATCGATTTCGATTGTCATGACCATTACCGATTTTGGCTGACGTGACCAATTACCGATTTTGATTGTTATGACCGATTACTGATTGACGTGACCAATTTGCCGATTTCGATTATTGACTGATTCCGATTGTCGTGGCCGATTGTCGATTAGCGATCGAGGCCGTTTATCATGACCGATTGCCGATTTTGATTGACATGACTGATTTGCTGATTCTGATTATTGACCGATTCCGATTGTCGTGGCTGATTGCCGATTAGTGATCGAGGTCGTTTATCATGACCGATTGCTGATTTCAATTGACGTGGTCGATTTACCGATTTTGATTATTAATCGATCTCGATTATCGTGGCTGATTACTGATTTCGATTGACTTGGCCAATTTGCCGATACTGATTGACGGGGCTGATTATCGATGTTGATGTCGATTGTTGATTCCGACTTCGATTGTCGAGGTCCGATGCCGATTGTTGAGGCCGATTTCTGATTCTGATTATCGAGGTCGATTCTGATTTGTCGAGGCCGATTTTGATTGCTAAGGCCGATTGTCGTGATCTATATGATGTACATGTGACCCGTAGTTGAGGCCTATTGTGACACGTATTAGGCCTATGATGTATGGCCCATTTGATGTATTCAAGACCCATGTGTAGGCCCCACATGTCATGTATTTGAGGCCCATGAGCAAGGCTTATTATGATATATTCATTGCCCATGGGTAAGGCTCATTATGATGTATTCATGGCCTATGGGCAAGACCCATTGTGATATGTATTAGGCCCATGAGCAGGGTCCACCTATTGTGTATATGTGGCCCTTGAGTAAGGCCATCGTGTTGTATATTAGGCCTTTGTGTGAGGCCGTGGGCCCATTATATGTTTGGCTCTATGTGGCCATTTCTTGGGAGCAATGTTGGTTAAATGTCCACATTGTCGAGGCTGATTGTTGATGCCAGTTATTGATACTGATTATAAGTATGTGACAGCATAACATCATAATACATGCCCATATGCATCATCTGCATGTTTGTTATGAGATGTGATTGACCATTGCATATGCCATAGGGCAGGTTGTTCCTAGGTCTCCCTGATAGGCGAAGTTACCCCATATGAGAGCATGGCATGCACAGGATTGATGCATAATTGGACTGTGACTCATGCATCTCACATTTGTGTGACATGAGCACCATATGCCCTAGTGACATCAAGGTCGTAGCCTCCATAGGTATTTCGTGGATGGACAGATGGGACATTGGAAATCTGTTCTACATGGGGTGCTATAGATATCCTTGGGTAAAAGTCCCAGAACCCTCTTGGTTTCAGAGGTTGCTCCAACGTCTAGACCGAGTAGATGCATGAGCGCATGAGGGCCGTATACCGTTAGGCCACGTCTCCCACTATGTCGTGGTCGGTTGGAAGGGGTATGGCCTTACTTGCCCGAGAGGAGGGGGCAATGCTAGGCTGAGTCTAACCAGCTCGAGGAATGAGTCCGCTATCAATGAGCCGGGCCCAATATTGACAGACGGATAGTGAGATCTCTTCCACTCACCTTGTTGCGCGCGATGGGGCGGCAATCTGGTTTTGAGTGTAATAGACCCCGGTGATTTCCTAGAGAGGAACCGTACTGAGATGTGGACTTATTGAGTAAGAGTGCATACTTATGCATTTGTTTCATTCACTATCCACTCGGGCTGGTGGTGTGCAACTAATTATGGTGTACCTTCGTATGGCCAGGATTTGGGTTGGGCGCGTGACTGACCTGAGATCAGGAGTTTACCACATAGAGTCTGACTATCCAAATTTAGGTATGAGACTGGTTTGGATAGAAGTCCCTTGTGATGGACCCCATAGCCTGCGATACTATGTACTATCATCCCGACTTCACACGTCAGCTTGGTCATTTCATTCGCATTGCATATTGCATTGCATCGCATCCTCAGCACAGTATTTGACTTACTATCTTCGCATTGCATAGCTGATCTACATTGCTTTAATCCATATATGATATTGATTATTATATTTTTGCATCGCATAGCTCGGTTAAGGTTGATGGTATTTATGGGTCTATCAGCATGCTTTCGCATTATTCTGATATTGTATGATTTATAGGCCTGTCAATAGTTCCGCTTACTCTGATTACTCTGATATCATATGATTCATGATCTTGGCAGTATTTTCGACATTGAATTATTATGGCATTATGTTTGTGTGTTTAACACTTATTTCGTGCACACACTTTCACCACTCTTTAAGCTTTCTATAAGCTTATGCACGATAGATGCGTGTAGGTGGCATTAGGTCGCAGCAGCGTTGAGCTTGGAGCATGCAGTGGACTTCTGGAGCTTTGATTTTTGATATATGTATTTTCCTTTCAGCATTGTATTCAAATGATTATATTAGTGGATATGTGATGATGATGTTGCCTTTGTGAATTGGGTAATCTTGTGGTTATGCTTATTATAAGTTAAATATACATTGGAAAATCTTCATTGTAGGATCCTAGGATCGGAATTTGGCATATGGATGTTAGGAGCCGAGAACGAGGTACTACGGAGGCTGTCGGCACCCGATTCGGCAATCGGGATTCCAGTGAATCTGATTTCTGGATTTGGGGCGTGACATTACATGTATGTAATATGTGTAGTCTAAGTGTTTGATAAAATGCCTGAGTGAGAAAATGCTTAATGTAATGTGCTTATGGAGGGTGTTGAGATAGGATTCTCAATCCCCTTATCTAGGGTTACAGTTTCCTTCATGTAATCTATTTTACTGCTATTTGATTTGCAAATTATATGTTAACATGTATTCTACGTGTTCATTGAAATGCTAGTATGTGATCTATATTTAATTGTGATGTTACATGCTGTCTTGACTATTACATTGGAGAGCTATTGACCTGGAGTGTGTTTGGGACTATGGTATAGTCCAAGCAATCGGTAATAGACTCTGATTTGGTGGCTAAGGTTGTTTTGCCACATAGGACATGTTCGATGAATCCGAGTCGTACTTTAGTTATCGACAGTAGTTAGGCTACATGAAGTGCTTATGTACTTCATGTCGATTAACTCGAGGTACGCTTGTACCAGTCGAGCTCGTCAAGTAACCCGATTGACCCGATGTATGTTCACCATGTATGGACGCTACTGCTTGAACTTAAGGTAACAAACTCACCAGTGAAAACCCCGTTAACCTTGGTACCTCAATCCGCTAAGACTCATGAGCTGGATATGGTGGTATGGGACACCGTGGTCGAGTTGTCGGCCTACGCTGGGGCGACGAGACTCCCCGTAGTGTCCAGTGAGCGACATAGCCTCGTGAGCCGAATACGGTGGTATGGGACACTGTATTCGAGTTGTCGGCCTACACTGATAAGGTGATGAGCCCTTTGTAGTGACCTCGAGCATACTCTAAGCCTGCGTAGAGGCGACGAGCCTTTCCATAGCAACTAGAGTATAAACTAGGCCTACACTGCATCGAGATGACGAGCCCTTTGCAGTGACCTAGAACCGCAACATCATATTAAATTCACTAGGACTGACGACCTTAGAATGGATCATTATTTGAGAAATGATATAAGGGAGGTACCTTAGTTTCCCAATCTTACTGTATGAGAAGGACTAATAAGAACTTGGTAAACATGCCACATTGCATGTGCCGTTTGGCGTTGGGTAGAGCACTGAGGAAGTGACTGACATGTGCGACCGTGAGATGAAGATCGCCGAGGGAGTGTAGGCGAGGGCATGCTTCATTTATACATACCATTCTTGCATTAACCAGAGTACTTAGGAATGATTGTTGTATTGTCTTATCATTACTGCTTGACTGAATTGATAACATGTTAACCTTTGCTTTATAGTTCTACTGAGTTGATCACTCACTCCCACGTTATGGGACGGTGTTGTACACACCAATCAGACCCTGTCTTAGTTGCAGGTAGAGGCGTTGCCTATGAGGCGGAGCCGGACTTCGAGGACGACGAGGAGACATTCTCTTACATGCAGTTTTTAGGCGGTTCATGTGAGCTGTGTCCTGATCGACGAAGATTTTTGGGATGTTGACTAGATGACATTACACCTTTTGTATATTTTGGAATTGTACATGTAATTATTTTACCTGGTAACATTATCACACTCTGGAGACTTACAACAATTTATATTTTTTTATATATCTATCACAGTTTTCCACTTGTAATTTCACTTATTTCTGGAGTATGATATGCTGTTTTGGTATAATCCCATTCATGTTTCATGTACTAATACAGACAACATTTAATCATCATTTTCTATGTTACATAAATGATGCGTTGGAACTCAGGAGTTGGGCTCCTGCTCGACCCCCGATTTTCAGGGCGTTACAATAGGTTCAAGACAAACAAGAATCAAAGCAAGAAAATTATTCCAACACGCTACAAGCTTCACCTCTTAACCCTAGCTAAGAGGTCTAGCCAATTATAGACATGATTGGAACTAAAACCCTTAAATAAAACATTGAAAATAAATAAAGAAGGAAGAAAAACTCTTGGGAATGCTCCACCCTTTGACTCTATTTCTTAAAACTTAATTCATGTTTAAAACTCCTCAAAGAACCCATATTTATAGCCTTTGTTCGGCCATCTTTGAAAACTGCCTCAAATTTACATACTCTGCGTAACGCGTTTGATGTCATTGAACAGCTTTCGATGTCATCGAGTGAAGCTTGAATCTGAAAGTCGCACCTTTTCGCACTGCATAACTCTTCGTGTCATCGAACATACTTTCAATGTCATCGAACAGTCCTTCAATGTCATCGAAGGGTGTTCAATTAATCGAGAATGTGTCCAGAGTGTTCCAGCGTGTTGCTCAAAAAATTCACAAAATTTTTGATGTCATCGAACTGTCTTCGATGTCATTGATCAGTTCTTCGAGCAATTGAATAGGGTTTCGATGTCATCGAGAACTGCATTCAATTCGTCCAACATCCAACTTGATTTTTATGTAATTCTTCGATGTTATCGACTGTGCTTCGATGTCATCGAACACTGGCTTCGATGTCATCGACCGATGGCAGATGATATAGACAGTGAAGTTTAGATTCTGTGAATTTCTGCACTTTACACTTTCGACTTTCTTCCTTCTTAACTTGATTTTCTTGGATCTTGGAGTCTTGAAATCTTTAATCTTGGTCTCCTAAAATTCATCCCTTGCCTTGGTGGTTTTTAAGCATCAAATCCATGCTTTTAACATTCTTTTCAATCCAAGCTTTCAGATTGACCTTGTAATATAAACATATATAAAATATACCCATTAAGCATTATTATGTTCATAAAACCAAGATATAAATAAGGAAAATATGTAATATTTGACACTCAACACACCTCCCAACTAGCATTTTGCTAGTCTCGAGCAAAACATGCATGAAGAAATCCTCAATTCTCGATGTTCAAATCACTTTAGGAAACACAATCTTTTGTGCAATCAAGTATGAATGAGTATAATCCAAAGAAGCGAGAGTGAAAATTTGAAAACATAGAGCCGAATCATATGAGCAATCAATCAAATCGGTTCTTTATTAATTACTTAAGAGCATAAGTTCATATATTAATTTTTTTCCAATGTGCGTAATGAATTCCAACTTACTTTCCATAAGAGTACTATCATTTCATAATATTAGCCATGCTCATCACCTCAAGATTGATTGAATAATCAAGTGTTGATTCTGAACTTATCCCATTTTTCTTCTTTTTCCAGTTTTTGATTTTATATCAACGGTCATTTTTATTTATTCATTCTTTTCAGTCTTTTGATCTTCATTCTTTTCAGACTTTTCATTCTTTTTATTCTTTTCCAGTCTTTTCATCATACATGACTTTTTTGTCAATCTCTCTATTTTTTAACTGGTTCTTTTCATATTTTTAAGGTGGATAAAATTCTCCAAACTTAATTCTCAACATCTATCGATGATTTACATACTATCAATAAGAAATTCTAGCACAATTCACCGAAAACAAATTGAATGTGTCTTGTGATTTAGGTCAACATGATATTCAAACTTTCTCTTAATCAATTAGATGAGAGAACTTAAGTGATAGTCTACTCAGTTGATCAAACTCCAACAATTCAAAATTCAATCTCTATCTTATCATCATACTTAAGGCATTCTTAATTACGCAAACTTTTGTTTTCCAAATAGTTCTTTTACTTGAAAAATTGAAAAATTTCAACAATTTTTGCTGAAAGACTAAAGAAAATACTGATTAATTTACCTAATCCACACCCCCAACCTAAAATCGATATTATCCTCAATGTAAAAGATGTGAGCATGCAATGCACATGAGACAACAGAAAGAAAGGAGAAGTGATGGAAAGGTAGTACCTGAAGAAGGAGAATTGAAGGTTTCCAAAGCTCTCAACATGTAGATGGGTTAGCATGAATACTTAACTTTTTGAAAAAAAACTATCCTAATCTTAATTCCTATGAAAGCAATAAACTTAACTATACCTCCATCAGACTAGGAGTTTAATCCTGATACACAGGATCAATCAGAGGTATGGACATATCCTCTGAATCAAACTTCTCAACAAATGGATTTAGACGATGTCCATTTACCTTGAAAGCATTGTCATTCATCAAATTCTTTATCTCGACGGCCCCACGAGGATAAACGGTAGTAACAATGAAAGGGCCGGTCCAACGAGATCAGAATTTAGATTATAAACTTATACATTCACGGACTTGATTCCATCTTCACCCACTACTTCCAACATTGGAGGGACCCATTGGGTCATGGTAGCTTGCCACATACTTTCATCAATAGATTTGAGGAAGATCCTCATTCTAAATTTCCAGTAGGAATAGTTTGAGGCATGAAAGGGCGGTGGCGTGGAAATGAATAAACTATCGAAATTTGACATTCCAATAGCTTTGGATCTAGCTCTAAGAAGTTAATTCTAAAAAGAGCAACCTCAATCTGATACCACTTGAAAGGACGAGCTATAGAGATGGGGAGTGAATAGGACAATACCAAATAATTCGATACAATAAGGAATAATGAATCAATTAAATACAATATTGTAGAGTATTAAATCCTTGATACCAAATAGTTCGTAGGACAACCTTACACCTAAAAGATTTAGGTAGGACAACCTTATTTGATGACGTCTTTGAAATTAAATCAAACTCTTGTAATGAATAAATAAATCATAATATAACAAATAATAAAATCCAATCACCACAATGCACAAAAGAGTTATAGTGGTTCAATGTCTCAATGCAACCTACTCCACTCCCAAAATTACTACCCTTGCAATTTTGACTTTCACTATTTCAAGGTTTTCTAGGGTCACCTTAACAACCTTATACAGTTATTACGATTTTCACAGGCTATCACAATCAAACCCACTTTGTGATTTTACAGGGTCACCACAAACAAACCCGTAGAGATTTCCAGGCTATCTTAGAAAAACCCAAACTGAAGTAATTTAAAACAAACAGTATTTATATTTGATTTGGAGAGTCGAAGTTGTAGCTGTAGCTTGAGTGCAGCGATCTTCTTCTTGGGATATTGATGAAGCTGATGTATGAGTTCAACCCAAAAGGATGCAAAGGGATCTAATAGATTTTCAATAAAATGAATGAAACCCTATTGCTGTAGATTCGATTCTCATTCTTCTCAAAGAAGAGTCTAGATTACTCTTATCAAAACAATTTAATGTAACTTTGAAAAGGAGAATAGAATAAGCTAATAATAAAATATGAATTACAACGCAAATAATTTAAAGAGGCCTGAAGAATCTTTCTCTACAATGCTATAAAAGACTTTGAATTTTCATGTTTTAGAATGTAAGAGAAAGCCTCTATATATAGCCAAGGATCTGTGTAGTTCGGCTGACCCAAGATTTAGTTCGGTTGGTTGAACTTCAAAGATTACGTTTCAATTAGAATCTAGAAATCGAGGAATAAAATCTTTCAAATCTTCGGCTGGCCTAAACCCATGTTCAGTTGGCCGAACACCCAGTCAGTTGGCCTAAGCTCAAGTTCGACTGGCCTAACCGCTCTGGATTTCGAAATCGTTCAATTGCTGGAAACTTGACCGAACCACCTTGGCCTGGCCGAACCACACCTTAGACTAGCCGAACCTACCGCAAAAAAAGATCTTAGGAGATCTGAATTTTGTTAGAATTTTGTAGGGTTGGTCCAAGTAGTTTGGCGGCCTAACTAGAGTGTATTTAACATGAAATGTGATTCAAAATATGCATGAGTGAAATACACCTAACCTATGGTCCAACTAGGTTTATAGCACTTGGAGGATGACTCATATGAAGTGTGCTGAACTTTGAACCATGAATGATCTTACTTTGAGATGTTGAATCTTCTTTCCAGGTACTTGATCAAGTTGATAGCTTGTCTTCAGTTGACCTTACGATTGTAACCGGACTACGAAATTTGACAAACTAAGATCTGCTTTAAGTAAAAGCACTTACAATCTCTCCCCTTGTCAATTTCGTGACAAAATTCACTTAAACAACAATACATCTCAGCATAACATATTACAACATCTCAAAGAACACAAATCTTTTGAGTCGACACTATTAATCTTGTTACTCTCCTTAAGATCATGCATCTATATCACTCCCCCTAAGCACTTAGACATATTTGTAAAAATATAGTTCATAGAGTGCATGTAAACGTGTGTGTGCTCATAAACGAGAGAGAAATGATGATCACATATCATCCATATCCACATCCACAAACATATATTTCTCCCCCTTTTTGTCAGAAGTTGACAAAGGAAGAAACAATTAATGAAGCACTAAAGGATATAATGAAAAAGGAGTAAATAACATAAGGATTAATGAGCATAAGATAAGCATAGCATGTAAGGCCCGTATCCTAGTCCGTATCATTCCATAGACTCTCGTGATCCTCCATGTTGAATTTCGACAACCTGCGACCTGTAATCGGCATTTACGTGTGACCTTAAGTCGCATCCCGTAGATCTAAGTCGGCTTGACTCGAAACTTGTACCATTACGACCGTGCCGTCGCCACGGTTCTAACCCCGTGTCTTGTGCACCGATACAATACCCACGCCAGGAGTTGTGGGCTCGCGTATATTTTGAAGAAACGTCGTGCGTTGCGAATTTCTAGAGAATCTCTATAATCTATCATATCAATCAATCAAGTACTAGTCAAGTATATAACCCATGCCTCTTCCATCCCTTTCTTACCAACAAAGACAAGCAACCCATACCCCATGTCACCTCACCCCCCGTAAGTCAACTCTCTCTTACACACACCCATCCCTCTCTTACACTACCCATTCCTCTCATCCCATCCTTCTTACACAACCCCACTCCTCTCTCATTTCACGCCATTCTCTATCATTTCCCAAGCAACCATGATAGAAGAATCCTAATGAGAGAAAATAAGCTAAGTGTGTGGCACATTTCCTACCCCAAGATCCCTCATCCTAACCTTTCAATTCTCATCTTCCACCATCAAAGAGAGAGATAAGGAGTTTGGCATTTCATAGAACTAAGAAGATCGAATGGTGGGTGTTTTTATAGGCTTAGATTTATGTTTTGATGATGGGCCAAGTGGGGCCTACCGATTGATGGTATGGATCTCACTTTGGACCCTAGGTGTGGCCAATGGCCCACCATGATTCACATGATCATTCTCTGATGGGGCCATTCTCCATGGACCCCATCATAGTGTTTATTTTCCTAGCATGAAAAGGTCATCTAGACCTTGCATTTTGGTGGAGATGGGATCTCCACCGTTGATTTTAATTGGTGGGCCCACATGTAATGGGACCCACTTGATGTATGTTGTAATGCATGGAATGGAGAGCCCATAGTGTCGGGGTCCCTCCATCACATGCGTCTCTCTCTCTCTCTCTCTCTCTCTCTCTCTCTTTATTCCATGATTGATGGCCCACTTGATGAGTGTATGAGTTTCGTTTATGCCGTCCATTTAAGCGGGCCAACCCACTGTCCATATGGGTCCACCATGCTGCCTACTTTCGGGTAGGGCTGGATGAAGGAAAACCATAAATATCAGCTTATTTCGAAGCTTCTTGGGGGCCCACTGTGAGGTGGCCAACTGATGGATGGATAGGATCACCCGGTGGACCCCACATGTATGTATGTATCCAGCATCCAGGCCGTCTGTCCAGCGCACCTGGACGCTGGAGTAGGGCGGTGATACATATACAATATATATACAATATATATACAATATATAATATAATATACATATATATATATATATATAATATATATATATGTATATCATGGGTGAGCCACACCACGTTGAGCCACATGATATATGCGTTTCATCCCTACCGTCCGTCCATCAATGGACGCTGCTGATTGACGTCCAACAGCTATGGGACCTGATGTATTTGTTTTATATTCCCACCGTCCATCCGTTGACTGTGGAATCCCACCAAGTGCGTGCTGTCCGCATGTGGGCACTCCATGATGCATGTGCTTTAATCCACACCGTCCGTCCCTGGGATGGTGGGACCCACTCTGCACGTGTGGGGTCATCACTGTCCAAGAGCGTGGACCCCACCATGATGCATGCATTATATCCCACCGTCCATCATTTGGATGGTGGGCTAATAGCCCCGCTAGCTAGATAGCTGCTGTATTAGTCAGCAAGTTCCATGAGGCCCATGTGATGTATGTGTGCATCCAAACCGTCCATATGCTCGGACGTTAGCAAGTTCTGATGGTCCGATCATGTAGGACCCACCTCGATGTATATGTTGTTGCATTAATCCTCAGACTCCTATTGAAACGATAAAAGTACTTTTTCATGTACTTTATCTATTGTTTCTGAGTCTGAAGTAATGTTTTCCTGAGAAACATGTAGGTCATCCACCTTCTTTTCTAAAATATCCAACCTCTCTGAGAATTGAGAGGGCTGGAAATCAGAGTTATTGGTATCGTCAGATTCTTCCAGATCTGTAAAGATATCATCCATATTGACATCCTCTTTAGGAACACCTTTCTGATCTCCTTGCTATTCAGGCCTTAGTTCAAGTTGCATCATATTGATATTAGCATTACCAAATGGAAGCATAGACTCTGGTGCTTCACTTGCAGGGATATGAACATTATAGCGTAATGCAATGCAAGTCATGAGATATGCAAAAGGAATAGAGCTATGGCCAAGATGAAGATGGTACTGGATAATCTGATAGGTGATCAAAGATGGAAGACAAATACGGATACCAGAAATGACTGAATGAAGAATACGCATCATATAAGGAGTAAGGTTTGTCTTATTCCCACCACGAGGATAAACGTTCGAAGTAAAAATATGATGCAGGACACAGTATTTTCGAAGAAGATTATAGGTGGGGAGAGAGTTATGATTACGCCAGGTTGCATTAAAACTGCATAACTCCCCAGTGAGAGATTCTCTTTCCATTTGGTACATATATTTAAAGATCGGTGGAATAGAGATTCTCTCTTCCGCCATATCAATACCTAAGATTGATGATATGATGGAGGGGTTAATAGTAACTGTGTCTTCCACAAACTGAATGGAAAAGTTAATTATTCTAGAGACCCAGTATTTATAGATACATACAACCCTCTTACGATAGACCGATATGTCACACCACCCCACGTAAAAATCTTATCCCATCCTACTGCAGACAAAATTTCTACCAGACCGAATTGGGTAATATGATTTGTATTAACAGTGCGCTTAATGACAATATTTCGAGTATGAAAATCCCACACATTTTCTGGATCATTTTCAGGTAAATGGATAGAGCGCACAACTTGATTAGTAGATGGAGAGGAAGAACTAGTTTGAGGGCCTCGCACAGTACGTTTAGAGCAAGATGTCATGATAGAAAATGACTAGATTTTGCAAAAGAAATACCAACAAATGGAAGGAAAAGATCTAGATCAGATTTCTATAAAAAAACCCAACAAAATATGATTCTAGATTCAAGAAAGATGATGAAATCTACAATAATGCATAAAAAAGAACTTAAATCTAGAAGAAAAACAAAAAATATCCACTTATAATAACACTAGAGTGATGGGTTGACCGAAGGAATCCATGGGCTAACCGAAAAAGATGAGAATGGAATGAGGGTTTTGAAAAAAATGCCTAATAAAACCCATTTGAGCATGGTTCGGCTAGCCCGAGCACGTCCTCGGCTGGCCGAACCACGTGGTCAGCTTAGGGTTGGCCAAAAATATTAAAAATTTTATATATATAAAAATGACATGAATAAGTATTATTTTATTAAAGCATAAATGTAAAACAACAAATTGTAATATAGAATAATTTAAGAAATACTGCATAAACCAATATCATTTTTCAAATTAAAAAATCTGACACTATCAAGAGGTTTTGTCAGAATATCTGCAAGCTGTTTTTCAGTATCAATATATTCAAGCATAACAGACTTGTTTTCAACCAATTCTCTGATATAGTGATATCGAACATCAATGTGCTTAGTGCAAGAGTGTTGAATAGGATTTTTGGATATATTTATTGCACTGGTATTATCACAGTATAAATGCATTGTTTCTTGATCAATACCATAGTCTGCTAACATACTTTTCATCCACATTAATTGCGTGCATGCATTTTCACTCGCAATATATTTAGCTTCAGCAGTGGATAACGATACTGAGTTTTGCTTCTTGCTCATCCAAGAGACAAGACAATTTTCGATGTAAAAACATCCACCACTTATGGATTTTCTATCATCCACATTACCTTCCCAATCAACATCAGTATATCCAGCAATTTTTAAAGATGTATCATGAAGATACCATAAACCCAAATTAACAGTACAACAACATATCTAATTATTCTTTTTACTGTACCCAGATGAGATTCTTTAGGGTTGGATTAATATCTGGCACATACGCCTACACTGAAAGTGATATTAAGCCTGCTAGCTGTTAAATATAAGAGACTACCAATCATACTACGGTAAAGATGAGGATCAATGCTTTTACCTATGTCATCTTTAGATAATTTGAGTGTTGTAGCCATGGGAGTAGCAAAGTTTTTACCATTCTCAAACCCAAATTTCTTAACTAAGTTTATCGTATACTTGGTTTGAGATATTTTGATTTCATAGACTCTGTAAACTTAGAAGAAAGGTTAGCATGTTTTGATCCATAAATAATATCATCTACATATATTTAAACAATCAATAGTTCTTCATTAATTCTTTTGATGAATGCGATTTTATCAACACTGCCCTATTTTAAAATTTTGACCGAGAAGAAATTTTGTTAATTTTTCATACCAGGCTCTAGGAGCTTGTTTTAATCCATAGATGGCCTTTTAAAAATGGTATACAGTGTTAGGAAATTTAGGATCTTCGAAACCTTTAGGTTATTCTACATAAACTTCTTCATTTAAATCACCATTTAAGAAAGCACTTTTGACATCCATTTGATAAATTTTAAAGTTTTTATGACATGCGATGGAGATAAATAGTCTGATGAATTCAAGACGAACGACTGGAGCAAAAGTTCGTCATAGTCGACTCCTTCAATTTAAGTGTACCTGTAAGGCCCGTATCCTAGTCCTTACCATTCCTTAGACTTTCGCGATCTTCCCTGTCGAATTTTGGTGACCCGCGACCTGTAATCGACATTTGCGCGCGACCCTAATTTGCATCCTGTATATTTGAGTCGACTCGACCTGAGACTTGTACCCTTGCGACTGCGCCGTCGCCGCGTCTCGAGCGCTGATGCGATACCAGGCCAGGAATTGTGGGCCCACATTTATTTCGAGAAAAATGCCGCATGTTGCAAATCCCAAGAGAATCTCTACCATCAATCACATCAATCAATCAAAGTAGAACCCATACCTAACCCATACCTCTGTCATCCAAAGCCAACTCTCTCTCTCTCTCTCTTCACCCATCCCTTCCTTACACCTATCACCATCACCTCTCTCTTACAACACCTTCACTCTCTCATTTTCAATCCATTTTCCCAAGCAACCCAAGGGAGAAAACGTCCAAGCTTCCCAAGGAGAACTTAGGTGTGGCCCACTTCCTACTCCCCTAATCTACCATTTCCACCCTTCAATCCTCATCTTCCACCATCAAAGAGGGAGCTTAGGAGCTTAGCATCGTAAGGAGCTTAGAAGATTTGTAATCGGTGGGTGTTTTGTAAGATTAAATTTTAATTTTTATGATGGACCAAGTGGGGCCTACCGATTGATGGTATGGATCCTATTTGAGACCCATCTTGATGTATGTATTGTAATTGCTAGAAGAGCTCAAGTGGCAGAGCTCCTCCGCTACATGACTCTCTCTCTCTCTCTCTCTCTCTCTCTCTCTCTCTCTTTTTCCCATCTAGTGACCCACCTTGATGCATGATATTATCCACACTATCCATCATCCGAACGATGGAAACCCACCTTTATGTATCTTATATCCAGGCCGCCCGTCCAGGGCCTGGACGCTGTATCATTTCAAAAAAAAGTAAATAATGATAATATAATACTATATTATGGTGGGCCCCACGTGGGACCCACCTCTGTGGATAACGCATTGGCTGGAGTACCTTCACCAGCTATATAGTTGTGGATCTGATCGTGAGATATGTGTTACATCCCAGCCGTCCATCTCCTGGACGGTGGGCCAGCAGCCTACCCACTAGCTATATGGCTACCGTATTGACATCAGTAGCCCTGTGCGCATGATCATGAGGCATGTGCTATATCCTAGTCATCCATCTGTATGGACGTCAGTAAGTTCTTTGGGTCTGATCATGAGGTATGTGTTATATCCCAAAATGTCCATCTGTTTAATCCAGATCGTCCAGCCATCTAGACATGGTCGTGGACCCCACCTATGATGTACGTGTTTCATCTGTCCGTCCATTTGATGGTGGACCCCACCTATGATGCATGTGTGGTGTCCACACCATCCAGCTGGGATGGTGGGACCCACCGTGATATATGTGTTTTATCTAAACCGTCCATCCACCATGCGAGCTCCTCTTAAGGCTTGAGATGAGATAGATAGATTTGTCCATCAGGGGGACCACACTATAAAAATCAGTGGAGGATGAATGTCTACCATTGAAACCCGTTTGGGATCACAGAAGTTTTGGATCAATATGAAATCTGTTTTTCCTTTTAATTCAGGTCTTTGTGACCTTATGAATAGATTGGATGGAAAATAAATGTATGGTGGGCCCTGTGACTATTAGCAGTGAAAATCATTACCTCCACTGCTAGTTGTGGTATGGTCCATATCTCTATATGATCTTTCAATATGATTCATTTTTTGGACAATGCTCTATAATGATCTCTAAAAATAAATGAATGGTGTAGATATAAAAATAATAATATAAAATAATAATGTTTTATCCACACCGTCTGCGTAGGACAACGGGACCCCACGTGATATATGTATTTTATACCCATGCTGTCCGTCTGATCATGGGACCCACATGATGTACGTGTGTAATTTATGCCATCCACGTGGGATGTGGACCCCATCATGATGTATGTGTTTTATCACCGCCGTCCAGCCTGTGGACTCCACAATGATGTATGCGCTGTATATCCAGCTAGTGGGGCCCACTTCATGATGCAATAGACCCATCTTGATGTATGTATTGCAAGCACACTACCCATCCCTTGTGCCTAACCTATGGGCCCTTGTGTATGGCCCAACATGATGAATTTGTGGCCCATTTGATGAGGCCCATTGTGATGCATTTGAGGCCCATGAGTAAGGCCCAATGTGATGTATATATGTCCATGTGATGAGGCCCAATGTGATGTATATATGGCGCATGTGATGAGGTCCAATGTGATGTATATATGGCCCATGTGATGAGGCTCATTATGATGTGTATTAGGCCCTTATGTGAGGCCATGGATCCACTATATGTTAGGCTCTATATGGACCAATTCTTGGCAGCAATGTTAGTTAAATGTCCACATTGGTGGGCAATGATGGTTAAATGTCCACATTGTGACCTTCCATTAAGCCTTTGTTAGGCCCATTCTCATAATTCTCTAAGTGGGTTGACCCTAATCGTTGGGCCCCATTGATGTTTGCATGACCCATCTATTCATATTGGGCTAACCATAATGTTGGGCCTCCCATTGGTTCCTTGTAGGATTATTTCTTTTAATCTCGGAGTCCATCTTAGACTTATTTGGGCCCCCTAGGGCCTCTAACGGGCTATATAATAGTATGGTGAAGGAAGCCCGTTCCGGATCCTTAGGATTAGGTAGGCCACCTAGGCCCAACCTTGATATAAGGGAAGTTCATCATCACCGTAGACGGAAGGATCTGTGCTATCGGATTTGGTATATCCACAGTTGAGGATTGACCCTTATGTTATAGATCTGTTGTCCATCTATGGACCCCGCCTTGTTTATAGGCCGATTATCGAAGCTGACTATGAGTACGTGCAAGTATAACATCATGATACAAGCCATTGAGATGGTATAAGACCCATTGTGATTACGTTAGGCTCATTCTCATTTCCCCCTTAGTGGACTAACCCAAATTGATGGGCCCCCACTATTATTAGTATGATCCATCTCGCCTTATTGGGCTATCCCTATTCTTTGGGTCCCCATCGATGCTAGTAGAGGTACCAAAACCTGGAAGCCCACTCTTAGGCCCATGAGTAAGCCATCTAGACTCATCCTTGTTATGAGGAGGATGCATCATCACCTCTGGCCATAGGTAGAAGAATATGTGGTATTAGGTTTAGCATATCCACTGTTGAAGACTGATCCTCATGTTATGGATTAGATCTGCTGTTCTTCTATGGACCCCGCCATGTATAGGCCGATTATTGATTACAACTATGTTAGTATACACACTGAGTATGTGTTAGCATATCATTATAATTGTATAACATCATTATGAGGTTTATTGTGTGATTATATGAGGCCCGTCGTAATTGTATGAGGCCCATTGTGTGATTATATGAGGCCCATCATAATCATATGAGGCCATTGTGATTATATGAGGCCCATCGTGTGATTGCATGAGGCCCATTGTGATTGTATGAGACCATTGTGTGATTGAATGAGGCCCATTGTGATTGAATGATGCCCATTATGATTGTACGAGACTCATTATGATTGTATCCAGTTGTGATGTATGAGGTCCATCATATGTGTGAGGCCCATTATATGTGTGAGGTCCAATTGCGATGGTGTGAAGCCCACCATGTGTAGATGATTATGTGCACACCACCCATTCACTTATACGGGCCATGAGCCATCTTATACTGGCTTACCATCATGCATGTGATTATAATCATGCTTGGTATACTTCATGATACATGCCCATACGCATCATCCACATGCTTGTTATGAGGAGAGATTGAGCATAGCATGTGTCATTGGGCTGATTGTTTAGGAGACTCCCTGAGAGACAAAGTTGCCCTGCATGAGCGTGCGTTACGTGCATGTTTGATGCATGACTGGATGATATGACTCATGCATATCACATTTTGTGATATGACCACCGTACGCCCTAGCGACATCAGGGCCGTGGCCTCTACAGGCATATCATGGACGACCAAATGGGACACCGAAAATGTTTGGTTCTAGCATTGGGGCACCATAGATATCCCTGGGTGAAAATTCCTAAACCCCTGAGGCTCGGGGATAACCCCAACGTCTAGACCGAGTGGATGCATAAGCGCATGAGGGTCGAATACCAGGAGGCCACGTCTTCCACTATGTTGTGGTCGGTTAGGAGTGGGTGTGGCCTTACTCACCTGAGGGAGTAGGCAATATTAGGTTGAGTTTGACCAGCTCGTAAGTGGGTCTGCTATCGTCAAGTCAGGCCGAAATTGGTAGGCAGATAGTGAGGTCTCTTCCACTTACCCAGTTGTACACTTGATGGGACAACAAGCTGGTGTAGAGTGTACTAGACCCCAGTGATGATCCTAGAGATGTACGATACTAATATGTAGATTTATTGAGCTGGAGTTACATACTCAACATTTTACTCATTCATTCATTCACTATCCACTCGGGCTGGTGGTGTGCAATTAATTGTTATGTGTACCTTCATAATGGCCAGGGTTTCGGTTGGGGCGTGAGACTAACTTAAGATCAGGAGTTTACCACATTGAGTCTAACTATCCAAATTTAGGTATGAGACTGGTTTGGATAGAAGTCCCTTGTAATGGACCCCACAGCTTGCGATACTACGTACTATCATCTCGACTTCACACTCTAATTTGGTTATTTCTTTCACATTGCATATTGCATTACATTCGCGGCATATGACATTTGGGTTGCTATGTTTCTACATTTATATATCGTAGATGAGGCTGATGGTATTCGTAACTCTTCATAATTGCATATTGTATTGCATCCTCGATATCTGATACTTGGCTCATTATGACTTCACATTGCATAGCCGTTTTGCATCGCATACTCTGATATTGAATAACTTATAGCCTTGCCAGTATTCCGCTTACGCCGATATTTGTGTGCTTGACACGTATCTTGTGCACACATGTACACCACCCTTTAAGCTTTAAGCTTATACACGATAGATGTGTGCAGGTGACGATAGGATGCAGTCGAGCTGAAGCAGGAGTGTGCGGCAGAGCTTCTGGAGCTTTTGGCATTTATCTTGTATTTTCCTTTCATGTATTATACTCAAGTTTTTTTTGAAATTAGTGAATATGTGATGATGATGTTGTCTTTGTGATTTGGGTACACTTATATAACACCTCGTGTTTTCAGGACCCAAGTATATGACTCGTTTCCCAAAAACCTGAGAGTTAACCTTAAAGGATGGTCAAATTCGATTGTACATTTTTTTTTATTTATCAGAGTGAGCAGATGAGTGTAGTATAGACAAATCGACATAAAGGAGAATTTCATTATCATTCAAATATACAAGAAGCTGCCCATAATAACAAGATTTCACACATGAGAAATTTAAAAGCATATAAAACATATAAATGAAAGCCGCAAGATCGCATAGCTTCCTTAACAGGTACAATCGCGCATCCTTGACCACCATAACGGCTCCTCATCAGTTTGAACCTGCATATCACTTAAGCCACCTATGCTACCTATACGGTTATATTTTTTTTATAGATAAGTGGTTAACTTAGTGTGAATTCCCCTCAAGATTACACACCACCGCATTTGGTAAGCATAGTTATAAAGCAACAAGGCAATCAAAATAATACATGATGCAGTCTTTTTTTAATGCATGGATGTATGAATGCACATCGACCTAAGGATGCACATCCAGTCAGACTTGGGCTCGTCACCCATGTAATCATTGACCCGAGTAAAACATTCAGACGGTTTGTGCCCTGGGTAAAATATCTGGACGGACATATGACTGGTCATCAGCATAACACTCAGCGTAATCGCATGAGCATGATGATCGAAGTCATAAATCGAATGACTGGTCATTAGCGCAACACTCAGCGTAATCGCATGGGTATAATGATCCAAGCCATTGTAAGTATGTCATGTATGCATGATTAGCCAAGTCATTATTAGTCCATTTACAACCAGCCAATTTAAATAAGCTCACGATCACTATGGGGAGCACATGACTCAGCGTAGGCTGACGGCTCGGGCATAGTGTCCCATTACCACCATCCTCGGCCCATGAGGCTACCATCTTTGGATATTTAATGGAAACCCATCGACTAGTGGCCAATCATATTATAGTATATGAGGCTTACCATCGCATGATTGGACAATATAAAACATCGAACCCATATTGAAAAATATCAAAATAAAACCACGTAGGACAAGTATCAAAATATGCCAAATAGGGTGAATATCAAAACCATATGATAAAAACCATCCTTAAAAACCATTGGACACAACAACCTTGGATGGTAGGCCCACATCAATGGTCAATTTAAACCACCATTTAATAACCACTGAGCCAAAGGTCTATTATAATCACGACTAGTCGGGTTACATCCTAAGTATGGGTGTACATTTATAGGTGGGGGTTTCCCACTGATGTACCAGTTTAAGTTCCGTAAGCAATCTACAATTAATTCACAAGCATGAATAAATGTGCAACATAAATGTTAAGCATATAATGATTCAATTTCAATAATTAACACATGTGACTATGAAATTGAGATATCAATTATAAATTAAAATAAAAACTATAACTTAAGCTAATGGGAAAATGGAAAGCTCAAGGAGAAGAATCATCACCTTATGCTTTGAATCGCCTTTTAGTATCACTAAGTGCTTGCGCCATTAGAATTATACCCTACCATAAATCACGAACTCATACAATTAGGTCCAAGTTCTACATACTACCTAGGGTTTAAGATCATAGCCCAGGGTTATCTTTTAGTATTTTAGTGTAGAATTTAGGATTTTTGTCCTAGGATTTAGTTATAGGCTTAGATTTCACGATTTGAATCCTAGATTATTATTCACGTTATTATTATTATTATTATTATTATTATTAATTTTATTTACTTTTGGAATATACAAGAAATTGCCCATAATGACTTATACAAACCAATGCCCCCATTCTCACAATTACAAAATGAAATAATGTTACATTGAAATAAAGTAAATTACAACACTCTTGTGATGTGAAATCCTGTAGCAACCCTATAAACAACATCAGCTTGCTCTACACCTGCATCAACTGTTACGGTTTGATAGCGTCAATGGCTATCGCAGTGAGGAGCACCCTCCAAGATTGCACACTCATCATTCATAAACAATATAGAATGCCAATCATAAATTTAGATATATTAAACAGAGCAAATTATAATCATGAGCATGCCTATAAAAATTAAGTCAACCAACACAATCTCATCATAAGCAAGATATAATACTAGTCACAATGCAAGGAAACATGTTTAGATAGCTAAACAATCAAACATACAATTTTCTATTGCGCCGAAATCACACTGTATGTGAACTTCGCAAGATGGCTAGAAAATTAATAAGCGAATTTCGGCTCCACCCAGAAATCATGGTACAAGTAGAATTCGCAAGGCGAATAGAAAATCACCCTTTTAAAACCCCACTTCACCCGAGAATCATGTCGTACGTGAACTCCGCAAAATGGCTAGAAAATTGATAAGTGAACTTTAGCTCCACCCGAAAATCATGGTACGAATGAACACCGCAGATGAAGAGACAAACAACATACAAACCCTAGACCAACCAGAAATCATGTCGTACGTGAACTCCGCAAGATGGCTAGAAAATCGATAAGCGAACTTCGGCTCCACCCGAAAATCATGGTATGACTGAACTCTGCAAGATGGCTAGGAAACAACAGGGTGTGCGATAATACCCAACAAGTCACAAAATGGCACTATTAAACCATTAAATCCATAAGGGCAAATATGCGATCCAAGCCCCATGGGCAACGTGTGGTCCAAGCCACATAGGTAAATATGTGATTCAAGACATGTAAGGCAAATGTGGACTACAGGATCATAAGTCCAAGGTAAGTTTCATTCAATTCATCATTCAAGCACCAGTGGTAGCATATAAATAAATTAATACATGTACAATGAAGGATAACATCTTATCATCGAACTATTCACGGATGTTATAATTTAAAGAAACATTTATCATCCAATGCATGAATTATCTATACAACAAGTTAGCATATTCGAATGTAAAGTAAGTAACTCAGTTAAGGAAATCATGCCATCATCTATATCTAGATTGATGAAATCAAGTGGGAAGCTCAAAGGGTGAGTCATCACCTTACGTGTCGAGTCGCCCATTAGTATCGGTAGGGAAAGTAGGTGTCATTAGAATCAAACCCTACCATACATGGTAAAATTCTACAGTTGGAACCAAACTTAACATACCATTTATGGTTTAAAGTCTCAACCTAAGGTCTAGATTACTTAGATTTAGTGTTTTATCCTTTAGGGTTTATATATAGGTTTAAATTTTTAGATTCAATTTCTAATGGATGTGATAACAATATTACTAACATTACTAATTAAAAATGGTAATCCAACAATAGCTAATGATGTATAGTCGATTGTAATGCTAATAGTACTAATAATTTCAAAATGATTGTTAATATTAATAATATACTTAATATTAGTTGTCGAGGCATTAATAGCTATCCTAATGAAATAAATAGTATGCTCTAATGATAATATTTAAGGTAGGCAAAGTAAAACTCTGATACTTTATAATGATAATTTGTATGTACTAACTAATATTAAGTAGATAATTTCCAACATAAGTAAATTGATGATAATTTGATTTTGACAGTTCAAATGTATGGAAGAATTGGAAATTAGCATACTTAAGTTGGCCGGATCGGGATATTAAAATCAGCCCAGCTGGACTCAGTTCCAACTGAGTCAACTCAGCAATTACTAAGAAAACCCATCTTTCTCTCTTTTTTCCTTTCTTTCTTTCCTTTTTTTTTCCCCTCTTCTTTTCTTTTTCTTTCTTCTCTTCCTTCTTTCAGTCCCAACTGGGACTCCAGCAAGATCTAACCTGAATCAGGTCTAGTCAGACTCGGTTTCAGCCGAGTTGACTCAACAGCCACCAAAAGCCACACCCTCTCTCTCTCTATCTCTCTCTCTCTCTCTCTCTCTCTCTCTCTGCTCTTATTGCTGAAATGCCTAGCAATGCCTAAACTCAGATGGAGTTCAGCTGGACGCTAATGGGGCAGTAACATAGCCTGACTCGGTGAAGTTCAACTGAGCCAACTCGGTTTCTTTCTCCCTCATGTTTTCTCTTCCTCTCCTTCTTTTTTCTTCTTCTTCTTTCTTTCACTTCCTCACTCCCTTTGCCTTTCTTCTTTCTCCGCAGTGTCTCACACTCGTGCCTTTCTTTCACTTCCTCGCTTCCTCACGTTTTCACTTCCTCTCCTTCTTTTTTTTTTTCTTCTTCTTTCTTTCACTTCCTCACTCCCTTTGCCTTTCTTCTTTCTCCGCAGCGTCTCGCACTCGTAGCCCGACGAACCAATGATCTGCAACTTGGGCAGCAGCATAATGCGGCTAACGTGTTTGTCTGATTCGTCACCCGCTCATCCCATCTTCTCCCTTCTTCTCTTCACCTTCCGTTTACCTCTCTCTCTCTTCATAAGCCCTTTTCTGATGACCTAACAGGGTTGGACTCGTCTCAGACTTGGACTGAGTTAGCATCGCTTGGTGGAGAAGACGAGTTGGCCATTAATGGCAGATCGACATCCGATGCTCCTTCCTTCATTCTGCTTTATAAGATCTATTTTACTGGATCCCAACATGCTTCCTGACCATCGGTTTTGAAGCTTCATACCTGTTTGGCTGGTGGGTTTGAGTTTTGAAAGGGGCGGTTGAGTTTTTGTTGGAGGGTCATGAGCAATCAAATAAAAACGAACTGCTGCCCAATGCTCTCTCCTTTGGAGTTGCCCTAGACTCTCACAGATCCGTTAGATCAAGATCAGACGGTTCGGATTCATTCTGTGGCAGAGAAGAAACTGTTAACGCATAAAAGCAGTTGCGGATTGGTTTTTGAGTGCCGGTTTTCCACCAAAAATCCAAATCCATGTGAATAGAAACGAATGGTTGAGATTGCTTGCATTGGACGATTGTGATTGGAGAAGGAAATCTCACGCGGATTTCCAGCGTGGAGGAAAAATAAATTTTCCATTTTTAGAAAAGATGGAAACACAACCAGCCCTCTTGTGCTGGCATTTGTGGTCACGCGTGTGCAAGAAATTGGGTGAAACTGGGCAGGGTTTGCACGGCTCTGGGTCCTCCATAATCTGAACGGTTTGGATCTTCAAATGGGACGCTGATGGTGAGCCGCCTCCAAGCCAAACGGACGTTGTCTGTTTGAGTACCGCGGGTGGGAATTCTCGAAAGAGAGAGTTTTTTTTTTCTTTTTCTGGCGGGCTTGGTCAGCGCCTAGTTTGACTGAGTCATCCGTCTGGCGTTCGGCAGGTGCACACCCATGGTGTACACACGCCACACAAAGTGGGGTCCACTGTGGTGATTTGGATCGATTCACACCATTCATTCATCTTGGTGGCTCACATTATGGTCCACCCCAAAGGATGAGGCAGATCCAAGGCTTAGGTGGGCCATATCAATTGAATTACGGCCATTAAGTGTCAACCACTGTCGATTTACGGTGATCTGAGGTCCACTCCCGCGATTAGGACCATTCACCTAACTAGTGGGCCAATCAGGTTCACAACCTATTTATATACGTACCATCTTATATATAAATATGTATATATACATATATATTACATTAATAATTACAAATAAGTATTTATTTAAAATCATGAACATTTATAATGTGTGTGTGTCTATATATATATATATTGTGATTATATGTGCATATATTGGTAGAACTACTATTAAGTGAGATATGTATTATACATAGTATAATATGACAATATATAGTTAAAATTATAAGACGTAAGTGTTAATTAATATACATCAATTATATAGTAATGTGTCGGTATACAATTTATTTTATATATAGTTTAAACAATATAAATTAAATAATATATGTGATCTGAATAATGTAAGTAACAGATGTATTATTACAAATAATTACAACATTATGTTGTATTATATAATATATATATACTATCATATCATATTTAAATAAACTATTTGGTCTTCCTGGTAACACCCGAGTACTGAAAAGTACGAGGTGTTACACTTTTGTGTGGTCAGGACGGTCAACTCCGCTTTGAACAATGTTGAACATATTAATGGCTTCTAAGTCACTACTTCAGCAATTGCAATATCATAGTTAGGGTCATTGTAATATGTTCCTAATAACGAGTTCTTCTGCCTAGCCCCTTCTTGTTGGAGCTCCTCATAATGAGAAACCTTTTTAGTTAGGTCATATAGATCAACAAACTCCATACCTATGAACTTCTTACGAAGCTTATATTCCAGTCTGTTTTCTGCCAGTTGCACAAACTCAGCCTCGGTCATGACAACTTTGAAGCGGTTCTTCGCCTGCTTGAACTGCATAATATAACTCTCACATGATTCCCCAGGTAACTGTCGGAATCGAGTGAGATTGGCCTCGGTAATCTCCTTGTTCCTGAAAAAGAACTGAGCATGGAATTTCTCCTCCAACTCCTGCCAAGTGTGTATTGTGTTTAGTAGTAAATTTGTGTACCAAGTGAAGGGCAATGCAGCCAACAAGTGACCGAATAATTATAACTTATAGTAATCATTATTTGCCAGTTCTCCACACTGCATGGTGAACCAGCCAACGTGTTCAATAGTCGACTAACTAGGCTCGATTGAGAATAAGGCAAAACTTGGTCGATAATTTCTCGGTAATGGATGTTGCCGATCAACCCACTTGAGGTATGGTTTGTGATATATAGGAATAGTGTTACATCCGAGCACTTGGCCAATAACTTCTTGAACAAGTTGTATTATCTAGTCACGGTCCACCCATTGAGGCTTTACAGCTGGTGGGTGATCCGGACCAAACCGGTTAAGATTATCTTAGAATCTAGGGCCCTATTGGGGGTCGAACTCGCCTGGTGGTCCATGATTCCTATTTTCGGGTATAAAATTCCTGACTTCATGCTCTAGTCGCCTAACTTCCATAGGAGGTGGCACGTTCCTCGGCTCTGGGGTAGGAATCGGGAGTGGGTTACATTGTAAAGGCGACATAGGTAGTAATGGAATCGTGTTTCCAACCGAACTTTCATCGGCATTGTGCTGTGTTACCGGTGGTGTTCGTTCCGTTATCAAGGCCACTATTCATTGCATGACTTCATTCTGACTGGCCATATAGTGATCAGTGCTCTTGGCTTGAATACAAAATTTTTCCCCTTGGGCTCTTCCGTATTCATGCACCATATGGATGCTCATCTGAACATCCCGAAGTATAATGGACACCTCGTTTGGGAGCACGATCTGAGATGTGGACGGTCCCGTTGGGTCTTTAGTCGGGTTGATGTGAGTTTCCCATAAATCTCAGTTGAGCCCACCTGAGTTTACGAAAGTAATGTTAGCCGAGCTTGAGGGGCTGGATGAGACTCACATCAAAGCATTAAATTCTATTATGGCCAATAAAGCGGTCGTGGCCCAAGCATATAACAAAAGAGTTAAAGGAAAAGCTTTTAAGGAAGGGGACACAGTTCGAAAAATGGTCATTCCTATCGGTTAGAAGGACTGAACATTGGGAAAATGGTCGCACACGTGGGATAGACCATATGTTATCAAGAAAGTTCTAAGGGCAGGTGCTTATCTTCCTAGAGATTTAAATGGTAATGTTGTTCCATCGCCTATAAATGACCAATTCCTGAAGCAATAATTCCCTTCACTATCAGAGGTTGTTAGAAATTAGGCCGAATTAGTTCAGTAAAAAGAATTTAATCGTAATTAAATAAAAAGCCCTAAATGATGGGGCCTAGTTAAATAAAGACTCGGAAGCCATGAGTTTTACCCACACTAGGGTAGGAAATGTCATATAAAAAAAGGGGGAGGGTCAGATGGCTAGGTCACCCCCTAGTCCACTTTCCGTGAGTGAAGGCTCGGGCAGCATCAAGCTTTGCAACTCTTGCCTAGTTCTTCCTTTCATTCTAGGATGCTTGTTGATGCATGAGCTTGACCAAGGAGCGCTCAATGTAGGCTAGGCGGCTGTCCAAGGCCGTTTTCTCCATCTCGGTCAATCTTTCTTCAGCTTCATTGATAGCTGCATGAGCTCGGTAGAGTTCTAGCTGAGCACCACAAAAGCGACAAGCTCAATGCGCTCTAGCCGATCATGATCAGAATGTAGCCAATTAGTCTCCGCCAAGTCGTGAAGTATGTAGTTGTGAGAATGAGTCAGTGCCCTCAACATTTTTTGGTTGAACTCGTGCTCACGAGTCCAATGTAGACATTTCTTCTTAGCCACCTCATAACAAGCTAACAGAGTATGACATTCTCTACCAAGAGCCGATAGGCGTCTCCGGGTGTTTGTGCAGAAGTCAAATTCAGTGTCTGCTTCAACAAACACATGTTCAAGGCGCTGGAGTTCTAAGAAGATATTTTAAATTTCTTGGGAAGGCCGCTTGCTGATACTCAAATATTGCATATTTAACCCTTCAATTATATTAGTTTTCCTGGCATTTAATTGTTAATTCGATTTAATTATATATATTTTTGTCATGTGAGGTGATTTGGAAGCCTATGATAAATACACACTTAAAAGGATGGATTTAGAGCTCAAAGGAAGATAGTGAAAAATTGAAGATTTAAAAGTCATTGATGAAAAATTCACATGCCAAAGATCCTAGGAAATCAAGTGAGGAATAAAGAGAATCGAAGGTTTGAAGTGAAGAAAAGGAATCATGAAAATTGGCTAGAAAAATGATATTATAGAATTCCGACTCGAGAAACATGATATTCTAGAATTCACAAAAATATTCCATATTTTGATAAATTTCGACTCGAGAAACATGATATTTTGGTATTGACAAAAATATTCCATATTTTGGCACAGATTTTGACATATGCCTTAGGTCCGACAGAAGCGTAACAGAAGTATGTAAATCCAAGGTCGGTTTGCAAAATTTCCAAGTCGGTGCGAAAGTTGGATTTCCACAACTATAAATAGGAGTCCTTAGGACGTTCCAAAGCATCTTCTAGGGTTTGGAAAGGGAGAGAAGGCCTAGGTGGAGCGCTAACAACGTTCTTCTACTTCGATTTCTTCACAGGTTTTAGTAGATCTTTCTAGTTTTCCTTTTATTTTTCTTCTAGAATGTTAGTCTTCCCAGGCTAATCTCTTAGCTAAGGCTATGAGATGAAACATGTAGTTTATTTTGATATTTAGTTTGCTTTGATCCAAGTATATGTTGAACTTTCATTAAGTTTTAGTTTAAATAAAGATATATTTCCAATTTTTTATGGTTTATTGTGACTAAAATTACAATAGATGCTGTGAAAGCTTTTTATATGATCTTATTGGCTTTGGAATTATGTGATTTGTACAAGTCATTGTTCACCATCGTCTATGGGCATGGTGGATGATTGAATTCCCTATGATCATTACAATTAGACAGATATTTGAGAACTAAACAAATGAAAAGTTCAGATTTTCTTTTAACTGCTCCATCATCAGATTGGAAAGGATAAGACTTCAATTCCAATCAAGTTATCATTAAATCAAGTAAATTAATATTGAGATTGCTATAGGCGGATTCTTGGATCCTTACTATTTTATCTTTATTATTTCAAAACCTTCTTCTAAATCGCTGGACTAAAAACCCAGACCAACCAAGTTAGATTTAGATTAGTTCTAGACCGTGTAACCCTATTCCTTGTGGATTCGACCTCATTCTCACTGAGTTATTACTACATCGCAACCCTGCACTTGGGGTTGTGAACGCCGCTCCTGCTCAGGAATCTCACTGATATCTCGGAGGAAAGAGAATCGTTCATCCATTGAAGAAGAATGTAAGAAAGTCTCTATACCCGAGTCAACGATGTCGTCCAGAAGCTTAAAATGATCCACTGAAGATATAATCTCTCTTGCAGAGGTGTTGATTAAGGTTAGTCTGTTTGATGCTTAAATCTTTCTTTTATAGATTGAGTTTAAAAGCGGCAGTTAATGTGCACGGTTAACTAAGTAACAATTGGGTTCTCGGTAATAAACGAGTGATTCCCGAAGTCGTGGAAGGTAGTTGGATAGGCGGAGCCTTATTCAGAAATAATGGCTCAAATATTTAAGTGTTGCACCACGACTTGAATTTCCAAACGTGCGTGTTGTAAAGTGGGTGTCTGTGTGCAACCTTCAATTAAAATTAGATACATCTATCATAACGGCGACTGAATGTTTTATTAACCGGGCCAATATATGAGATTATTAAGCATAACCATTCCATTTCATGGCTGCAAGGCAAACACCCATAAAAGAAAAAGGTTTTCGCTCAGTCAGGTTCGTTTCATTTCATTACTCTTCTGGTTTTAAACAACATGATTATATAAGATTGGAGGACCTCCCTTGATAGTAAGGATGACATCAAAGCCCAGGTCTATTAATTAGAAGATACCTAAATGAAAAAGAAGAGGATGGAGGGGACATGTTGTGGTAATGAAAATGGTTAATGCTACGATCGTGCATCTCTGGTCGGTCATATATCAACCCACTTCCCTTGCCACATGTGATGTTCTGTTGAGTGTCAAATATTGCATGTTTTCCCCTATTTATATGTTAGTTTTATGAACATGGTACTGCTTAATGTTATATTTTATACATGTTTGTGTTACAAGGTGAATCTGAGAGCTTGGTTTAAAAAGAATATTAAAAGCATGGATTTGATGCTCAAGAATCACCAAGGCAAAATATGGATCTTAGGAGACCAAGATTGAAGAATTCACATGATAAAGATTCAAGGAAACTAAGTGAGGAATGAAGAGACTTGAAGATTTGAAGTGAAGAAAAGGAACTTGCGTGAATCTCGACTATCCTAACTCTGGCTCGACTAGCCCTGGCTCTGACTCAACCAGCCCTGGGCTCGAGTAGCCCTAGCTCTGGCTCGAGCAGCCTTGGAAACTTTGGCTCAAACTCCGGCGACATTATCTTCTAAATTCGCGTGACTCTCGACCAGTCGAAGATTGTCCTCGACCAGTCAAGAATTTTCCTCGACTAGTCGAATGTTACGCAAATTTTGTGCGAACTGCGCAAATTTGAGGCAGTTTCCGCACTTTTCTAATTCGGTACGAAAGTTGGAGTTCCCCAACTATAAATAGGAGTTCTTAGGATGCTTCAAAGCATCTTTTAGGGTTTAAGGAGTGGAGCAAGCCACCACTAACAGTTTTCTTATTCTTCTTTAGTTTGTTTTTATGCTTTTCTTAAGAGTTCTTAGTTCAATCATTTCTATGGTTGGCTAAATCTCTTAGCTAGGGATAAGAGGTGAAGCTTGTAGTGTGATTGGGATGTTTACTTTGCTTTGATTCTTATTTATGTTAAACGTCATTGATTTCTAGTTTAATTTTAAGGAATATTTTCAGTTTTCTATAATTTGTTATGACTTAAATTACTATAGACGCTGTGATAGCTTTGAATATCTTCTTTTCTTATTTGAGATTGTTAGATTGGTAAATCCTGTTGTTTGCCATAGTCTCCTGGGCATGGTTGGGTGATGGAATCCCTTCCAATCTCCACAATTCTCTTCCATTGAGGTTATATCAATGAGAAGTTTAGAGATTTGATTATCTCTTTCTCCAATTAGCTTAAGATTATGATTTATTTTTTCTATTTTTAGGTTAGATTTGTTTTCTGAATTTGTTTTTAGAAACTAACTTGGTTTTCTGTCTTGTGGGATCTTAACTTAGCAATCTCCAATATGGTAACCTCTTTTCAAATCTCTCTCTCTCTCTCTCTCTCTCTTTATTTTTTAATTGCTTTAGTGTCTCTCTAGTTTTCTCTTTAGGTTTATGTTAGATTCTGAACTTGACGGCTGAGAGTGTTTCTTGCCCAGGTGAGTTCGTGATAACACTCTATGTCTCTTGAACGAAGGAGGATTAGTCGAAGGACTGCTTATCTGTCACAGGATTAAACACCACTTGAGGTCCTCCGAGTTAATAGAAGTGATGGTTGCAAATTAACATGCAAATCAACCTCAACCTTCGGTTGAGGAAGCTATGGAGGAGAAGGAGGTGCATCATGCACCCCTGCCTTGTACTTTACGAGATTATCTACAACCGGCGTGAGTGAGCACATCGTCCTGAATGATCTTTCCAGAGAATGCAGGACATGGATATTAAGCCAAAAGTGATCTAACTCCTTTCAAAGTTCCATGGACTTGAATATGAAAATCCATATCTACACATGAAAGAGTTTAATGAGATAATAGCCACTTTATATTTTCCTTGTGTGTCTAAAGACACGATTAGGCTGAAACTCTTTCCCTTCTCCTTAAAAGAAAAGGCTAAGACATGGTTACACTCACTACGTCCACGATCGATTGGCAAATGGAACGACATGACAAGGGAGTTCATTAAGAAAATTTCCCATATCATAAAATGAACACCCTTAAAAAGTCAATCATGAACTTCACCCAAAAGAAAGATGAAACATTCTTCCAATGTTGTGAGCGGTTTGAGGATCTTGTCAGTTCATACCCACAACACGGTTTTGAAATGTGGCGTATAACAAATTTCTTTTACGATGAGCTGACATTTTTCATGCGCCAAATGGTCGAGACAATGTGTAATGGGAAATTCATAAACAAAGATGTTGATGATGTGTTGGATTATTTTGACAAGCTTGCTGAAAACACACAATCATGGGACATCTCCCCAAACCTAACACCACTTATAAGCTTACTCAATCAAAGGAGAAGGGCAAAATGTATCTTTTTAAAGAGGAAGATGATATAAATGCTAAAGTGGCCAGTCTCACAAGGAAACTCGAGGCCATGGAACTTAAGAAGGATAAGGCTAAGGAAGTTGTTTCCGGTATTTGTGCTTACAACATACATACAACTAAAAATTGTCCAACAATACCTGCTTTTTAAGAGGTATTGAATGAGCAATCAAATGCCGTAAACAATTACCAAAGACCTTTCAAGGGACCCACCTCCAATACTTACAATCCTAGTTGGAGAAATCATTTAAACTTCAGCTGGAGGAATGGACAAACTACTACTCCTCAAGGATTCCCTAACCATTTTCTAAATCAAGGGAAACCTCAAGAGGATCCGGTCCTAAAACATATTCAAGACCAAGAACTATACAATTAGAAGACGGATCAAACATTCCAAGATATCAAAACCACAATGGGAATGCTTGCAACGTCCATGCAAAGGATGAAATCACACTTAGCGAGTGGGGAGAAAGGGATGCTTCTAGCCCAACCTCTCCCCCATCCTAAACTGCAATATGAAATAAGTGATCCAACCTCTTCAAATCATATGGAGTAGGTTAAGTCTATCACCACTCTTAGGAGTGGAAAGACAATTGACAAGTCCATTCCGGTAAGGGCTGAAAAGCCTAAGGACTTGGAAGAAGATGAAAATGATGGACCTATCACTACTCCACATGGGTTAGAACTAGTACCTCAAGGCAAGTTGATTGCTCAATTCCCTCAGTGGTTGAGTGCACTAAAACCTTTATCCAACTCTCAAGATATTATAGAGGTGTTTAAACAAGTGAAGGTTAATATCTCTCTACTGGATGTCGTTAAACAAATTCCTTCATATGCCAAATTTCTGAAAGACCTATACACTACTAAGAGGCGGTAAAGTATTCAAAAGAAAATATTTCCGACAGAAAAAGTGAGTGTCATCCTCAAGCAAGATATGCCAGAAAAATACAAGGATCCCTGTATCCCAACCATCACTTGTGTAATTGGGAGCTACCGGATTGAGCATGCACTTCTTGACTTGGGGGCGAGTGTGAATCTAATTCCCTACTCAGTTTACAAACAATTAGGTCTAGGTGAATTAAAACCCATCCGGACCACATTATAACTTACCGATCAATCAATTCATATACCGAGAGAGATCATTGAGGATGTGTTGGTCTAGGTTGACAAATTCTACTATCCAATAGATTTTATCATCCTAGATACTCAACCCATCATGGATATGAGCACTTAAATTCCTGTCATTTTGGGTCATCCATTCTTTGCAACATCAAATGATATCATTAATTATAGGAATGGAATCAAGAATATATCTTTCAAAAATAAGACATTAGAGTTCAATATCTTTTTCAACATGAGAAAATAGGCAGAGGATGAGGACAATACCCATGACATTAATCTGATCCATTCTTTCATGGAAGATAGAGCACTTCTGACTCTATACTCAGACTCTATAAAACCCGTATCCTAGCCCGTACCATTTCGTAGGCCTCCGCAGTCATCTCGGTCGAATTCCAGCGACCTGCGATCTGTTATTGATGTCTGTGCATGATCCTGAGTTGTGTCCCATATATCAGAGTCGGCTCGACCCAAGACTTGTACCTTTACGACCATGCCGTTGCCGTGTCTCGCGCGCCGAGACGATACCTGTGCCAAGAGATGTGGGCATGCGTTCAGTTAGAGGAAAATACCACACGTTGCAATTCCAAGAGAATCTCTATGAAACGTCACATCAATCCATCAATCAATCAAAGTATAACCCATCACTCCATCCCATCCCCAAGTACACCACCCTCCCTAAAAGTCAACACTCTCTCTTACACAAGTACACATCCATCACTCACTCACCCATCACACCCCATCACTCACCCATTCCTCTCTCTCTTACACCCCTCTCTCTCTCTCATTTTCTCCCAAGCAACCCACATCCAAGCAAGCTCCATGAGAGAGCTTTGTGTGGCCCACTTCCTATCTCCCATCCCACCCTCTAAAACCAATCTCAACCGTTAAAGTTCGTCCTTTGGAGCTTTAGGATGCTTTGGCGGAAGGAGGAGGAGAGGATCAAAGGTGGGTGTTTTCTAGAGTTGATGAATTGAGGGCCCACATGTCACGCCCCAAACTCGGAAACCGGGCTCACAAAATTTTCGATTGCCGAATCCTGCGCTGACAGCCTCCGGAGTACCCCATTCTCGGCTCTGAAAAGGCCAAGCTATATGTCCTAGAGGGGGGGGGGGTGAATAGGACTATGCCAAATTAAAATAAAATCAGCGAAATAAAATAAATTAATAGCCTTACAATTATAAATCAATTCACAATACTGAAATCAAGTCACCTTAATAAAAAAGTATTGAGAGATTGATACAAATTCAGTTCTAAGGATAACCTTACACCATAATAAACAAGGGCTTATGGTAGGACAACCTTATTTCTAGAACGTCTTTTGGATCAAGAACTCAATTTTAATATAAATAAATGAATAGCAAAGAATTGAAATTAAATGCAGAAATATAGATCTAATTTATTACAATAATCCCCACACTTGCTTGAAATGTAAATTGTTACAACATTCACATTCACATGTACATTCCACACAATTGAATGATAAAAGATATGAAAATTAAGCAAGCATTTAATCCACAAGACAAAGAGTTATAGTGGTTCGCCTGTGTGTACACCAACTGTCTTTCAACAGCCACACAGAATGCTACTCCACTCCTAATATCCTCACACAGGGGATATTAGCGTTCACTATCAAATAGGTTTTCACAGGTTCACCCAAAACCTTTACAATTGTGTCTTTTTCACTTCGGCTTACACAATTCAAAAACCCCTCTTTTCTAAGTTTTCTGGCTCTCCTCAGATAACCAATACAATGAGATTTTTCTGGCTTAACCTCAAACAAAACCAAAAGAAATGAAATTTTACAGAATTGTAAAATACCTGAATTTCTCCTTTTCGTAGCAGCTCGGTAGAACCAATCGGAGTAGATGATTGAATGTCAAAGTTCAATTTCCAATACTCACTTTAATGTGGTTCTAAGTTCTAATAGATTTTAGATTTTAACCAGTTAGGCGTATCTATATTTGATTTTGATTCCAAGAAGAAGGAATAAGGTAATTCCTCTTTTCAAATAAGATTGGAATATAGAAACAAAATTAAATTAAATAAGCTAGTAAAAAGAGAAAGCAATTATGCACAAAATAGCTTTAAAACAAACACAAACTTATCTCAGAGTGGAGCCTTAAAAATATTATGAATTGAATGAAAAACTCTGAAATTCATGTTCAATTTATAGAAGCAGAAATCGCATCTACGACTGGTCTTAGGAACCTTTGACTGGTCGTAGCTCTAACGGATATTTGAAATAAAGAGCACGATTTTTGAAAGTCGTTTCACGACTAGTCTTAGGGAACCTACGACCGGTCGTGGGTCACCTACGACTGGTCGTAGGACCATAGAATTGCTTGCTGGACTTTAAGTCGTAGACTTACGACTGGTCGAGATCGAGTCGAAGTCACTCCTACGACCGGTCGAAGGACCACCAGGACTGGTCGTAGAAGTACCAAAAAATTCCTAAAATTCTCAACAACTTAGGACTGGTCGTGGAATTTCTTGGACTGGTCGAGTTAATGCCAGGACTGGTCGAACAGGGGCTAGGACTGGTCTAAGAACAGACCAAAAACCTATTTAAAGATATAATTGAGTTATGTATCCGAAATGACCTACTCTAAGGTCAACCTAATGGTCATTCAAACCTAAAACATGTCGTATTGACATTGAACTTCAACCATTCAACGAATGTAGACATTTAAACCTTATCAAGCTTGAGATCTTGAACTTGTTGTAGCTTTAATCTTAAAATCTTCATCAGCTTGAAAACTACTTCATGCGTTGCTCTTGAGTCTTGAAGTTGTTTCTTGAGTCTTGAACTTCAACATTGTAGCTTTGAACATTTATAGGATGATGAAGTACACTTTGTATTTCTTGAAGACATCCAATGTCATGAAGTGTTGATGCAGTGTCTTGAACACATATAAATCTCCATACAAACACAAGACATAAATAGATGTTTTGACACATCAAAATTTGACAACCAACGGAGCATGAGACCAGAGCACTTACAATCTCCCCCTTTGTCAAATTTGTGACAAAACACCCAAATAACAATACTTCAATAAGAATAAGAGAGATACAAGCACAACAGGTTCAATAGTGAATCATGCACCTGTTATATAGACATCATAAGCAACATCCAGCTTACTCCCCCTGAGTAACAGCAAATCCAAACTACTCTACAATCCCATAATCATAATCATTAAATCCAGCAAAAACTTCACCAAACTTCTCCCCCTTTTGGACACAAAATGACAAAGGAAGAAAAAAATAAGGGCAAGCTAAGGTTGAGGAAAGTAACAGATGGAATATAGATGCAAGAGATAAAAAGTTCGAAGTGCATAGTGCATAATTCAACAAAAGTCAGTCAAGCAAACATAGTGCAGCCATAGAGCAAAGTAAAATACCAGTTATTATAGACCAAACGTAAAATTGCCAGTCAGAACCAGAAGAGGGAGCAGGATTAGATGGATCACTTTTGTGTAAACCCCTAGCAACACGCCTCATATATTTGCGTAAATAAGAAAATTGAGTGTCTTGGGTAACGCGAATTTGAGCCACCTATTCCTGATGAGAATTCAACCTCTCATCAAAATCAGAAGGCTGAAAGTCAGCATCATCAGCCGAGTCTGACTCAAGGTCTTCAAATATATCATTCATATTGATGTCTGCAGGAAGATCACCAGCTTCATCTACATTCCCTGCTTCAGCACCACTGCTACCAACATCCACTTGGCCATGAGCCAATTCGAAATTCATCTTGTTAATATTGGAATTATTAAAGGGAGATGATGGATGGGTTTCTCTCTAACAGGCATAGCCACGAGCATATGATTGGCTAACATAGTCATCAGATAACCAAAGGGAATATCCCTATGACCTGGATGGAGACAAAACTGAATAATGGAGTGACAAATTAACGAAGGCAGACAGATTTTCGCACCAGAGATGACGGAATGCAAAACATGAACCATGAATGCAGTGAGTTCGATTTTATTACCCGAATGCGGATATAGATTTGAGATGAAAATCCTGTGAAGCACTCTGTGTCTAGTAACAAATACCTTAAGGGAAGTGCATTACCTTTATGAGTCCAATGAACATCCAAATTACATAAATCCCTAGTAAGCATTTGTCTTTCAGATTCTGAGATTTTATCAGATAATATATGAATCGGAATGCCCTCATCATTGATAGGGATTTTCATAAGGTGAGCTATCAAATGGTGATCCACAGTAAATAAGCCTTCTTGAGTATCAATTTTAAAAGTTAAATTCTCAAGAGAAAAATCACAGATACATGCAACCATGGATTGGGCAATGGACTGGTATGCAGCTTCACTCCAATGTAAGATGTTATCCCATCCCACAAATTGCAACAGAGGAAGGATACCAAATGAAGCAATATGATTAACATTAACAGGATAGTCAACTATAACATTGCGCATATGCAAATCCTGAGCATCTGATGGATCATTTTCGGTAGATTGAAGATGACGTTGCATAATAGATGTTGATCGAGATGAAGAGGGACCACGGGTAGTTTTCTTTTTACCCCTAGCATCCATTTTCAAAGGAGGAATCAAGGAAACTACAAGATTCAAGAAAGAAGAAGTGGGGTTTTGATAAAACAGATTTTTAAGAGAAAACCCCAAACTTGCAATGAAGGAGCAAATAGATTCTACAAGAGTGAAATTTGAAGCACCAATAACAAGAATCTACAAGGAAATAGCAAAAGAACCACTAACGTTGAAGTATCATGAAGGTGGGTTCGACCGGTTGAGGCTAGGCTCGTTGGTGAGACAAAAAGAAATGAAGAAGAAGAGCCAAAACCCCAAAATAAAGTGAATTCACGAGTTTCACGACTGGTCGTGGATGTGCTCGACCGGTCGAAGCAAGACCGGTCATGTACACTCACGACTAGTCGAGTACCGACCAAAATTTACAATTTTTCAAATGATTTCAAAATTTAAGCAAATAAGCCATCAAATATATGTACATTATGATACACCAAAGCATGCAAATTCAATTTAAATCGCATATACCGAGATCAAACTTTAATTTATTAAACCTTCTTTTGTCGAGCAGTTTAGTGAAAATATCCGCAAGTTGAGTCTCGGTTGGAATGTATTCCAAAGATATTAATTTTTCTTCCACTAATTCACGAATGAAATGAAATCTAATGTCAATATGCTTAGTACGTGAATGCTGAACTGGATTTTTTGAGATATTTATTGCACTAGAATTATCACAATACAAAATCATAGAATCTTGTGTAATTCCATAATCGCTTAACATGCGTTTCACCTAAACAAGCTAAGTACACGCATTTTCAGCTGAAATGTATTCAGCCTCAGCTGTTGATAGCGATATAGAACTTTGCTTCTTGCTAAACCAAGAAACAAGACAATTTCCAATGTAGAAACAACCACCACTGGTTGATTTCCTGTCATCAATGTTTCTAGCCCAGTTAGCATCTGAGTACCCAGCTAATTGAACACTATTCTCATGAGGATACCAGAGACCCAGTTTAGCAAAACTTGCGACATATCGCATAATCCACTTAACAACAGTTAAGTGAGATTCTTTAGGATTTGACTGATAACGAGCACAAATACCAACACTCAAAGCGATATCTGGTCTACTTGCAGTCAAGTAAAGCAAACTACCAATCAAACTGCGATACAATTTAGGATCCACATCTTTACCTGTAGAGTCTTTTGAGAGTCTCAAAGTTGTACTAATAGGAGTATCAAAATTTTTACCATTCTCAAATCCAAACTTCTTAATTAAGTTCAGAGCATATTTGGTTTGAGGGATAAAAATTCCATCAAGTTGTTGTTTCACTTGTAACCCTAGGAAATAATTTAATTCCCCAACCATGCTCATTTCGAACTTAGATTTCATTAAATCTGCAAACTCAACAGTCATGTTAGTACAGGTTGATCTATAAATAATATCATCAACATATATTTGAACCATTAGAATATCATTGTTATGTTTCTTAACAAAGAGCGTCTTATCAACACTTCCCATCTGAAAATTATGACTCAGTAAAAACTTAGTCAGTTTTTTGTACCATGCTCTGGGAGCTTGTTTTAGACCATAGAGAGCCTTTTTAAGATGATACACATGATCAGTAAACTTAGGGTCTTCAAACCCTGTAGGTTGTTCAACATATACCTCTTCATGTAAATCACCATTCAAAAAGACACTTTTTACATCAATTTGGTAAATTTTAATTTTCCTAAAGCAAGCAATGGAAATAAAAAGTCTGATTGATTCAAGACGAGCTACAGGGGCAAAGGTTTCATCATAGTCAATACCTTCAATTTGTGTGTACCCCTGTACAACTAGCCTTGCTTTATTTCGAATAATATTTCCAAGCTCATCAGACTTGTTTTTGAAAATTCATTTTTTTCCAATAATATGTTTATCTTTAGGTCTAGGAACAAGGTACCAGACATCATTTCTGACAAACTGATTAAGTTCTTCCTACATCGTAACTGTCCAGTTTTTATCAGAAAGTGCTTCTTTCACGTTAACCGGTTCTATCTGGGATGCAAAGTATACGTAGTTACATATGTCCTCTAATTGTCTACGAGTGCGCACACCAGTGAGAGGGTTTCCAAGTATTTGAGAAGTTGGATGATCTTTAACAGTCCTTAATTCAGAATTAGTTTCACTTGATGAAGTTTCTAGTTTTTCAAGTATAAGAACTTCATCATTATCTGAACTAGGGGCAGGTGTATTCAAATGATCGTCAATTACAACATTTATTGACTCTTGAATCACACCGGTCCTGTTGTTCAGAACATGATATGCATGACTGTTTAAAGAATATCCTAAAAAAATCCCTTCATCACTTTTAGTGTCGAACTTTTCCAAATTTTCGTGGTCACGCAAAATATAGCACTTGCTGCCAAAAACTCGAAAGTATTTGACAGAAGGCTTTTTCTCAAACCACATTTCATAAGCCGTTTTATTATTAGATTTGCAAATATAAACACGGTTAATAATGTAGCAGGCGGTATTCACTACTTCAGCCCAGAGATTCCTAGGAAGCTTCATGCTATTTAACATAACATTTCCCATTTCTTGAAGCACTCTCTTTTTTCTCTCGACAATTCCATTTTGTTGAGGAGTCTTAGGTGCAGAGAATTCATGCGATATTCCCTGATCGCTACAGAATTTCTCAAAACTACTATTTTCAAACTCGGATCCATGATCACTACGGATCTTACTAACTTGAGAACATTTTTCAGTTTGGATCCATTTTATAATCTTTTTCACTTTGTCAAGGGTTTCTGATTTGTCCCTCAAGAATGAAACCCAAGTGTATCTTGTATAATCATCTACGATAACCAAGATGTATTTTTTGCCACCTCGACTTTCCGTTCTCGTTGGTCTTATAAGATCCATGTGGAGAAGCTAGAGTGGTCTTGTGGTGGAATTAGAGTTCACCTTTTTGTGAGAGCTCCTAGTTTGTTTACCATACTGGCATTCACCACAAATCTTGTCTACTTTTTGCATCTTAGGTAGACCTCTAATTAGTTCTCCTTTGCTCAATCCGTATAAATTTCGGTAGTGTACATGTCCGAGGCGTTTATGCCATAATTCTGTCTCATTGGTATGGACCATGTAGCACGTTTGGTTAGATGAGCAACCATCGCTTACTATATAGCAATTTTCAGAAGTTCTGCGACCAGTTAATATTACAGAACCCTTTTTGTTTATAATTTCACAACCTTGATTAGAAAATTTAACACTATGGTTGTTATCGCATATTTGAGATATGCTTAACAGATTGTGTTTTAAACCCTCAACATATAAAACATCTTTAAATAAGGGAAGGTTATAGAGTTGAACCGTACCTTTGCCAATTATCTTGCAGTTGCTACCATCACCAAATGTGACTGACCCATCAGTCACATCTTTAAGATCGGTGAATAGAGCCTTGTCGCCTGTCATATGTCTGGAGCATCCACTATCTAGGTACTATTTTGAATGGCTTGAAGCTTTGAAAGTAGTGTGAGCAACCAAACAGGCAACCTTAGGAACCCATTTCAGAACTGTTTTGGGTTTAGGAGTATAGTTGATCTTCTTTTATTTATAGTTGTAAGAGTGACCTACTGAGTTAGATTTTAAGAGCTCCTTTAGTAAATCTATTATCTTTTCAGCTAGTGGGTTTCTGATCTGATTTTTAAAATTTATATAGCTGCTTTTAGATTTTTGAAAAGTTTTTGTATTTTTAGAAAAAACTTGACTAGTACCTTTTCTTTTTAAGTTAGAAGTCTCTCCTTCCATAAAGTTGGGAGGAGTATTCTTCTGTTTAGGAGATGTATCATAGCCCAACCCGGATCGATCACCACATTTTCTTGATCCGGATAATAATTTTTCTAATTTTAGATCACCTTGGGCATATCTCCATGTGTCCTTCAAACTCAGAAGAGAAGATATTTCATTTTTAAGTTTCTCATTTTCAGATTTCAAATCTTCAATCAGGGAGGTTTTGAATTCCAAATCACACTTTGATTTTTTAAAACAATCTGAAATTTGGAATTTTTCTAAAACAAGAGTTTCAAAACATTCTTTGAGTTTACAAAACTTTTCTTTTTGAAGTTTAAGTTTGACAGCAATTTTATAACTTTCTTTATATAAGGCATTATAAGCATCTTGAAGATCTTCTTCACTTTCATGATCACTATCCAAATTTTCTTCACTTGTTGAATCATTGTGATCTGAAAAAGTAAACTTGGCTAGAGTCATAAGGGCTTTAACTTCACTGCCTAACTCGGTTTCAGAATTTTCTGATTCAGAAGATGCTTCAGAATCAAACGATTCATCCCAAGTAGCCAACATACCCTTCCTTCTGGGTCTGTCCTTTTTAGGACATTTGTTTGTTAAATGCCCATATTCTTGGCAGTTGTAACATTGACTATCTTTCAAAGACTTCCAAGTTTTAGACTTAGGTTTAGATCGTTTCTTTTCATTTGCCTTTTGAAAGTCGACACTTTCTTGCTTTTGAAAATTTTATAAAACTTTTTCGCCAAAAGACCCATATCATCTTCAGAATTTTCTAAATCTGAGTTTTCTTGAGAAATACCTTTAGATGATTTTAAAGCTATAGATTTACCTTTAGGAGCTTTAAAATTTAATTCATAGGTTTGTAAAGAACCAACTAGTTCTTCTACCCTCATATTATCCATATCACGAAGTTCCTGGATCGCGGTTACTTTAGATTTGAACCATTCAGGAAATGAGCGTAGTATCTTTGCACACACTTTACTTTCTGGAATTTTATCGCCAAGACCCCACATTGAGTTTACAATGTCATTTAGTCTAGTGTAAAAGTCCATAAACATTTCATTTTCCTCCATATGAATTTCTTCAAATTTGGTTGTGAGGAATTGGACTTTAGACTTTTCGACAATTGATGTACCCTCGTGTGTCATTTCTAGTATATCCCAGGCTTGCTTTGCAGTATCACAGGATATAATTCTTTTGAACTCATCCGGTGATAGTGCGCAAGTGATTGCATTTAGTGCTTTAGCATTGGCAATATACTCAATTTTTTGAAGGGTAGTCCATAAATAATAAGCAGGTACAGACACAGTTTTTGAACCGTCGGATTCAGTTACTTCAATGGTAGGAGGGTTCCATTCGTCACTGTGGCTCGCCACACACTCTCATCCATTGATTTGAGGAAGATTCTCATTCTGGCTTTCCAATAGGCATAGTTGGAGCCATTAAATGGTGGAGGCCTCGTGACTGAAAGGCTATCAAAATTTGACATCTTTTTATATAGCTTAGATCGTTAGCTCAGGAAATAAATCCAAATTAAAAAGTAATAAGAACAAGTTATTAGGCTTTGGTACCACTTGAAAAGGCCAAGCTATATGTCCTAGGGGGGGGGGGGGGGGGGGGGGGTGAATAGGACTATGCCAAATTAAAATAAAATCAGCGGAATAAAATAAATCAATAGCCTTACAATTATAAATCAGTTCACAATGCTGAAATCAAATCACCTTAATAAATAAGTATTGATAAATTGATACAAATTTAGTTCTAAGGACAACCTTACACCATAATAAACAAGGGCTTATGGTAGGACAACCTTATTTCTAGAACGTCTTTTGGATCAAGAACTCAATTTTAATATAAATAAATGAATAACAAAGAATTGAAATTAAATGTAGAAATATAGATCTAATTTATTACAACATTTCCCATACTTGCTTGAAATGTAAATTGTTACAACATTCACATCCACATGTACATTCTACACAGTTGAATGATAAAAGATATGAAAATTAAGCAAGCATTCAGTCCACAAGACAAAGAGTTATAGTGGTTCGCCTGTGTGTACACCAACTGTCTTTCAACAGCCACACAGAATGCTACTCCACTCCTAATATCCTCACACAGGGGATATTAGCGTTCACTATCAAATAGGTTTTCACAGGTTCACCCAAAACCTTTACAATTGTGTCCTTTTCACTTCGGCTTACACAATTCAAAACCCCCTCTTTTCTAAGTTTTCTGGCTCTCCTCAGATAACCAATACAATGAGATTTTTCTGGCTTAACCTTAAACCAAACCAAAAGAAATGAAATTTTACAGAATTGTAAAATACCTGGATTTCTCCTTTTCGTAGCAGCCCGGTAGAACCAATCGGAGTAGATGATTGAATGTTAAAGTTCAATTTCGAATACTCACTTTAATATGGTTCTAAGTTCTAATAGATTTTAGATTTTAACCAGTTGAGCATAGCTATATTTGATTTTGATTCCAAGAAGAAGGAATAAGGTAATTCCTCTTTTCAAATAAGATTGGAATATAGAAACAAAATCAAATTAAATAAGCTAGCAAAAAGAGAAAGCAATTATGCACAAAATAGCTTAAAAACAAACACAAACTTATCTCAGAGTGGAGCCTTGTAAATATTATGAATTGAATGAAAAACTCTAAAATTCGTGTTCAATTTATAGAAGCAGAAATCGCATCTACGACTGGTCTTAGGAACCTTCGACTGGTCGTAGCTCTAACGGATATTTGAAATAAGGAGCGCGATTTTTAAAAGTCGTTCCACGACTGGTCTTAAGGAACCTACGACCGGTCATGGGTCACCTACGACTGGTCGTAGCTCTCTACGATTGGTCGTAGGACCATAGAATTGCTTGCTGGACTTTAAGTCGTAGACTTACGACTAGTCGAGATCGAGTTGAAGTCACTCCTACGACCGGTCGAAGGACCACCAGGACTGGTCGTAGGAGTACCAAAAAATTCCTAAAATTTTCAACAACTTAGGACTGGTCGTGGAATTTCTTGGACTGGTCGAGTTAATGCCAGGACTGGTCGAACAGGGGCTAGGACTGGTCTTAGAACAGACCACAAACCTATTTAAAGATATAATTGAGTTATATATCCGAAATGACCTAATCTAAGGTCAACCTAATGGTCATTCAAACCTAAAACATGTCGTATGGACATTCAACTTCAACCATTCAACGAATGTAGACATTTGAACCTTATCAAGCTTGAGATCTTGAACTTGTTGTAGCTTTAATCTTAAAATCTTCATCAGCTTGAAAACTACTTCATGCATTGCTCTTGAGTCTTGAAGTTGTTTCTTGAGTCTTAAACTTCAACATTGTAGCTTTGAACATTGATAGGATGATGAAGTACACTTTGTATTTCTTGAAGACATCCAATGTCATGAAGTGTTGATGCAGTGTCTTGAACACATAAATCACCACACAAACACAAGACACAGATAGATGTTTTGACACATCAAAATTTGACAACCAAAGGAGCATGAGACCATAGCACTTACAGGCTCCCTGCACCTATATACAGGTTCTAATCCTGGGATCCTACAAGGAGAATTTTTTAACGTCAATTTGATTCGTAATGAGCATAACCAAAAGCATAACCCATGAACAATAACCACAAGAACACCATTATAAAATCCACTATGATAAAAAACTTTAAAGTACAATGCGTTATGAAGGGAAATATAAGATAATGATAACAGAAACTCTTGAAGCTTGACCGCATGCTCTTGCTGTACTATGCTACGGCTGCGTCCTAGTGTCACCTGCATGCATCAATCATGTATAAGCTTATAGAAAGCTTAGAGGGTGGTATAAGTGTGTGCGTAATATGAGCGTGCTAAGAATGCAATGTCAGAGTAATGTGGAATCATGCTGATGAGTACATGAATGCAATTAGCCGTACTAAGGCTATGCTGTGCAAAACACGAATGCTATCGGCCATATCAAGGCCATGCGATGTGAAATGTAACTCATACATGTCAATCCTCATATCAATGCAGCTCATCACTAGAGCATCAAATATCAGTACGGTTCTCGTTTTGGATAATTACCGGAGTTTAGTACACTCAAAATGGCACTGCCCCTTTCCTAGGCGCACAGTCCAAGTGAGCATAAGAAACCTCACTATCCGCCTGACCAATAGTTTACCAATATCTATCCGGCACGTCGATAGCGGACCCATTCACAAGCTGGTCAAACTCAACATAGTAATGTCCCTACCCTTATGCGAGTAAGGCCACACCCCTTTCCAACCGACCACGACACAGTGGGAGACGCGACTTGCTGGTATTCGGCCCTCGTTCGCTCATATATCCACTCAGTCTTGACGTTGAAGTCATCCTTTAGTACCATCGGGTTTAGAAATTTTCACCCAAGGACATCTATGGTGCCCCGACGCTAGAAACAGTATTTTCGGTATCCAATCTGGCCACCCATGATGTGTCTGTGGAAGCAATGGCCCTGATGTCGTTAGGGCATACAGTAATCACAATCACACACATATGCAAAGTGCACAAGTCAAACAATCTAATCATGCATCAATCCTGTGCTCATGTGGGATAACTCTGCTTATCAGGGAGTCCCCTGAACCACCTACATTATGGCGTATGCAATGTGCAATCACTTCTCATAACAAACATACAGATGATGCGTATGAGCATGTATCATGATGCTAAGCTGTCATAAACTTATAATTGGCAACAGTAGTCGGTATCGGCAATCGGCACCGATAATCGGCATCGATAATCAACCTCGACGTAAGGCGGAGTCCATAGTTGGACGGCCGATGATAGATCAATTAAAAATCAATGGGGCCTAAGTGTTTGGGTTAACCCAATAGAGAATGATGAGAATAGGCCTAACAAGGCCTAAGGGAAGGTCACAATGTGGACGTCCAACCATCATTGCCCATCAATGTGGACCTTTAACCAACATTGCTCCCAAGGAATGACGCTCATAGGGTTAATCAGATAGGGACCCACGGCCTAGCACAAGGGCCTAATATACATCATCATGGGCCTCAATTATATCAAATGGGTCGAATCAAATAGGCTGGTACAAATGGGCTAAATCGATTGGGCCGATCAAATGGGCTGAATCAAATGGGCCAGTACAAATGGGCCGAATCAAATACATCATGCATTCATTGCAAGGGATCATTATGGTGCATAAAAAAATGAATCATATCTAAAGGATCATATGGACCATACCACAAATGACAATAGTGACAATGATTTTCACCATTAAATTTCTAGTGGGCCCACCATAGTATTTATTTTCCATCCATACTGTTCATAAGGTCACAAGGACCTGAACAGGGTAGGAAAACAAATATTATATTGAATCAAAACTTCTGTAACCCAAAGGAGTTTCAAGGGTGGGCGTTCAACACCACTGTTTTCTGTAGGGTGGTCCACTTGATGTAGGGTGGTCCACTTGATATTAGATCTGTCTTATTTTTAGTCTCAAGCCCAAGGACAAGCTCACCAAATGTATAGATGGTTTGGATAAAGCACATGCGGCATGGTGGGCCCATGTCCAATCTGATGGACGGCTTGGATATAAATACATACATCAAAAAGGGGTCCACCGTCCCACCATATGGACGGTGTGGATAAGACCCATACATCACGTGTGGGCTCCACCTGTAAGATGGATGGACGTCTTGGACGTCATAGTTGCTGCACCGTCTAGCAACTGGACGGTGCAGATGTAACATACATCATGGTGCGGTCCACGTAGTGGCCCACCTCAAGTATAATATATGTATATATATCAATGGCAGAGATGCCCTGACCCACCGCCCAGACCCCTCTGGACGGTGATGATCCTCACATTAAAGGTGGGTCCCACGTGGGAGTGGCCCACCATAACATGTATTGTAACTGTAGTATATTATATTATATAATATTATATATAAGATGTATTGTTAATGTAATATATTATATATATTATATTATATATCATATATACATGTCCGTGTGTGTGTGAGTGAGAGTGAGGGTGTGATAATATAATATATTATATGTCATATATGCATGTGTGTGTGTGAGAGAGAGAGAGTGAGGGGTGTCAGCGTTGTCAGCGTCTGGATGGACGGCTGATGGTGGGTCCTACATATTTGGACAGTTGTGATGCAATACATACATCATGTGGTGGGCCCCGCAGATCTAGCTGACAGTCCAGCAGCTACATGTTGTTGGACGTCAAACTGATGGACGGTGTGGATTCAACGTACACATGAGGTGGGTCCACACGTGTGGGACCCACCAGGTTAGCCTGTTAGTATACACCCACGTCAGTACACACACTTCATGTTAGCCACCCTCACTACGACCTCAAGTGTTGAAACGAGGTATCTCCACTCGGTCTGCCAGTTGAGCTATGGATCTGGGTGTGTCCAGACCCTGGACAGCCCGGATGTAGATGCACTTCACGGTGGAGTCCCACCATTCATGATGGATGGTGTGGATGAAACACAAATTAGTGGAGCCCACTTCATCAAAATGGATAGAAAGAGAGAGGGAGAGAGAGGGAGAGAAAGGGAGAGAGAGAAAGACGGTGATGGAGGGACCCCGCCACTATGGGTCCCTCATGATTACAACATATACATCATAATGGCTCTCACCTACAAGTGGACTCTCAAATGCAAATCGACGATAGAGCACCCACCTATTGGCCTCTTTCTTCAGCTCCTTGGACTTGTATGCTCCTTGCCTTCAACTTTGATGGAGGTTGATGGTGATTAGAAGGTTGAGATGGGAGATGAGTGTTGAGCGTCAAATATTACATATCAGACCCCAGTTATTGTCTGGATTTATGAACATTGTATCATTTAACGATCTGATTTAATTGTGTTTATGATGCAACGTGTATTTATGAGCTTGGACGGAAACAAGATGCTAAAAGCATAAATTTAACGCTCTAAAATCACCAATGCAAGGGACGGACTCCAGGGGACTAAGATCGACGGATTTACACGCCAGAGATTCGAGAAAACTAAAAAACTAAAATTCAAGAGCCCGAAAATCAGCCAGAATGCAAGATCACAGGGTTCCCACCATCCATTCGGCTCGAAACTTCATGCATGGCATAAGGACCATAAATTAACCGTACATGTCGATTTTCATCCATTGGATCTCTCTTGAAGTAGCCTAACAGATAGATCAGACCATAAATCAGCGAATTAGGGCCCACCTGAGATCTGGATATACTTCCAATTTGGTATGACCCCTTAAATGGGGAGACAAAATGAATGGATGGATTGGATTTTGCAAAACCATCACGGTGGACCCCAGTTGAGATAGTGTGTGTACCATGCACAGGGGTACTCGATATGCACCGGACCAGTCCGTTCAGTCTAAGTCGGTTTGACCGACCATATCCAGAAATGGAAGTTTCCGTTTTCATTGGCATGAAACAGGGGTACCGTTGGATTGTTAGTGGGCCATCATCATGGTCCACAACCTCAATCCGAGCCGTCCATTTGAATTATATGAGGATTCTAACCAAGATCTAGTGGTTCTTTATCTGAAGAATGCCAGAAATAAGTTGCAAATGCGCTGGACGACAGAAACTTGCTGCAAGATAAATCAAGTGGGCCACGTTAACAGCAACCCAGAATTGACCATCGTAGAACAGATTTTCAAGGTGATCTCAATGAACGGTGTGGATATTCCAACCGATCTCAATCATGGGCCCCACCACGCATCAGCGCAAGCCCTGTTGCAATGTCCGAGAAAACCGAACACCGCCTGGCCTTCTTGGGCTGTTGTGTGATCTCAGTTAGCGTCGGATTGGTAATCTAGACCGTCCATCATGTAGGTCATTCAAAAACATCCCAGGGGACGTTGTCCTTTTGGAAAGAAAGCAAAGAAGAGAAGAGTTGAGACGCTGCCATCATAACTGCGTGAGGAATTGTCGCAGCGGCTTCCGGTTTCCATATTGCTGTGGGTAAAGACCGACTCCAGGAAGGTCGGCTCTCCAAAACCGTCCTCTGCACCCCCCTAGCACCTATAAAACAAAGAGAGAGAACGTGAGAGGGAGGTGGGGTTGAACATGTAGGAGAGAGAGAGAGTAGTGTTTATTTTTGTTTTCTTTTTCTTTTTCTTTTGTATTTTTTTAAGGATCCATCCCATTCATGTTGGGCTAAATCTCTTAGCTAGGGCTAAGAGGTGAAGCTTGTGGCTTGATGGGGTTGATCCTACGACTTTGATTCATGCCATGAACTATGTTGATTCTAGTTTTGAATAATAGGAATATTTCAAGTTTTTAATGGTTTATTGTGACTTACATTACAGTAGATTTGCGATGGCTTGAGTATTTCCTTTTTCTTTCTTGTGATTAGGAAGCCAGGACGCCCTGTTGTTCACATCGCCCCTTGGACATGGTGGAATGACAGAACTCTTCGTAACATTCATACATCACTTAGATTGGCTGTGAATTTGTTTAATTCTGTTGTTTGCTTTGTCTCATGGGCATGGTTTTGTGATGGAATCCATTCTAATTTACGCTTGTCTGATCTCTTAAAAACTAGATTAAATGAAGTTTAGAATTGATTTACAGGTTATATCTTCCAACTGGATGAAGATGGGACTAGAAGTCCAGTTGAGTTCATGAATCAAGCGTAGATCTCCTTGATCTCTACAAGTGGATCCTTGGCACCCTAGTTTCCTACCTCTGAATTCCTTAAGTTTTCGATTAGTATTTCACCATTATACCCTCGTATTCACTTGATTTAGATTTCATCTTATTTTAGTTCTAGTTCTGGTTATTTTTAGATACGTACAGGTTTCAGTCCCTGTGGATTCGACCTCGGTCTTACCGAGTTTATTACTACATCATAACCCTATACTTGGGGAGTGAACAATGAGAAGGTTAGATGGTGGGGTGTGAAGCTCTCAACATGGTTGGAAATGGAGGAAGGCCATGGACGTTGGGAACTCTTGTTGTTTGAATGGGAAGAAAGAGAGGGAGAGAGATAAGAAGAGAGGGGTAGTTGCAATCATGATGGTAGGGCCATCATGACTTGTAAGAGAGGAGTGTGGCTAGCAATTATGGGCTACGACAATCATTACTTGGGAAGAGATGTCATTATTACATGTAAGAAGGGTTGACTTATGAAGAGGGGTCATCATTATTTGTGTAAGGACATGACATCGCCTACCTAGGAAATGGTACCGGTGGGTCCCGCAACATGCGGTCCATGACCATTATAATGTGCGGTCCACATGTAATGATTTAGATGTCGGATCGATACGCGAGTCGCGGGTCAAGCCGACTTCGGTATGCAGGACTCGGCTTAGGATTGAGCGCAAACGTCAGAGATACAGGTCGAGGGTTGTCGAAATTCGACCGGAAGGACCGTAAGAGCCTACGGAACGGTACGAACTAAGATATGGGCCTCACACCACATAGTGTGAGGGGCCCATAGTGTATGATTTGTATGGTCCACATGTCATGATTTAGACGTCGGATCGGTGCGCACAGACGTCTTGATGTATGATTTGTATGAGGGGCCCATAGTGGCGGGGTCCCTCCGCTACTCTGATCTCTCTTTATCTCTCTTTATCTTTTTTCTGTCTCTTTTGGTGATGGTTTGCGGCCCACTTGATCTAGACCGTTCATTTATTGGGGCCCGACTCGCTGCCTTAGATTAAGGAAAAGTACAAATATCAACTTGATCGATGGAGTGGCTCACTAGTGCGGACCCCACCATTTGTTCGTGTTGCGTATGTACAATAGCAAAAAAAATGATTTTAATGATTTTAATGATGAAGTTTCCTCCCGGGGCGTCCCGGGCAGTGGTCCAATGAAAGAAAGGAGGGCGGGCGGATTGGATTATCTGGTGGGCCACACCAGTGGACCCACCCTATTAGACGTGAGGATCCAACCAACCATCCAGCATCCAGATAGTCTCTGAACGGTGGAAGCCTTTTTTAAAATATAATATTATATATATAGATATATATATATATATATATATATATATATATTATATATATATATATATATATATATATATATATTATATATCTTGGTGGGGCCACACTACGTGTGAGCCCACCTTGCTGTATCTATGACCAGTCGTCCATCTGGACAAGCTGTGGGGACCCCACTGTGATGTAAGGGTGCTATCCACACCATCCAGCACACTAAATGGGTGGAGCCCACCCTGATGGATGTGTTCCATCCAAACAGTCCACCCATTTGACGATCTCATTTTAAGGGCCAGACAGACCACATATGTGGACCCTACCCTGATGTATGTGATTCACCTAAAATTGCCCATCCATTTGGTAAGTCCATCTCAAGGCTTGAGACTAAAAATAAGACAGATCCAGTTATCAGGTGGGCCACAGCACAAAACAGTGGGTTTGAACTTCTACCATTGAATCTCCTTTTGGGATTACAGAAGTTTTGAATCAATATAATATTTGTTTTTCCTCCTTGTCAGGTCCTTGTGACCGTATAGACAGATTGGATGGAAAATAAACGTTATGGTGGGCCCTACCTTGATGATGTGTTGTATTCACACCGTCCATTCATTCGCTGGACTGGTGGGCCACACGTGTGGATCCCATGATGATGTATTTGTTTCATCACACCGTCCAGATGTGCTAGACGGTGCTAGACGGTTTGGGTAGTGCTGGATACCATGTGACGGTGCTGCGGACCACCATGATGTATATTTTGATCTATGCCGTCCATCTATTTTTGGGGTTGGGCCCATCATGATGTATGTGTTATAACCATGTTGTCCAGTTTGCTGGACGTGCAGCCCACTGTTATAGGTGTGTTCATCCATGCCGATCATTTGGTGAGCCCATTTCAAAGGTGCAGGTCTACCTATTCTGAATTTGAGGCCCATTAGTGCGGCCCACTTATTGCATATGAGGCCCATTATGATGTATCCGAGGCCCATGGGTGGGGCCTATTGTGATGTATTTTTGATCCATTGGTACGACCCATTGATGCGGCCCACTTGATGTATATAAGGCCCATTGGTGCGGCCTATTGTGATGTATTTTGGCCCGTGCGAGAGGCCCATTATGATGTATTTGTGGCCCAGTTGATAAGGCCCATTGTGATGTATTTGTGGCCCGAATGGCTAGGCCCGATGTGGTGCATATGTGGCCCTTGAGTGAGGCCCAATGCAATAAATGTACGGACCGATGTAATGTGTGATTTCACTATAATGTATGTAATGATGTTTATGTGGCCCGCTCCTTAGGAGTAATGTTGGTTAAATGGCCACATTGATGGACAAATATGGTTTAATGTCCACATTGTGACCTTCCCTTAGGCCTGGTTAGGCCCGTTCTCGTCATTCTATAGTGGGTTAACCCAAACGAATGAGCCCCATTGATATTGCTTGATCCATCATCAGTCGTCCATCTATGGATCGCACCTTGCGACGAGGCCGATTGTCGAGACCAATTCTGATTGACGAGGCCATTTGTCGAGGCCGATTCTGATTGTCGAGGCTGAGTATCAAGGCCGATTCCGATTTGTTGAGGCCGATTGTATAGGCTGATTTCGATTGTTGAGACCGATTCTGATTGTCGAGGCCGATTCCAATTATCGAGGCCGATTTTGATTGTATAGGTCGATTGTATAGGCCGATTTCGATTTGTCGAGTCCGATTGTATTGGTCGATTCCGATTATCGAGGCCGAGTATTGAGGCCGATTCCGATTGTCGAGGCTGATTGTATAGGCCGATTTCGATTGTCGAGGCCGAGTATTGAGGCCGATTCTGATTGTCGAGGTCGATTGTATAGGCCAATTCCGATTGTCGAGGTCGAGTATTAAGGCCGATTCTGATTTGTCGAGGCTGATTGAATAAGCCGATTCTGATTTGTCGAGGCTGATTGTATAAGATGATTCCGATTATCGAGGCCGAGTATCGAGGCCGATTCCGATTGTCGAGGTCGATTCCGATTGTCAAGGTCAATTGTTGAGGCTGATTTTGATTGTCGAGGCTGATTGTATAGGTTAATTCCAATTGTCGAGGCTGAGTATCATGGCCGATTCCGATTTGTCGAGGCCAGTTGTATAGGCCAATTCCGATTGTCGAGGCCGAGTATCGAGGCCGATTCCGATTGTTGAGGACGAGTATTGAGGCCGATTCCGATTGTCAAGGCCGATTGTATAGGCCGATTTCGATTGTCGAGGCCGAGTATCAAGGCAGATTCTGATTTGTTGAGGCTCATTGTATAGGCCGATTCCGATTGTCGAGGCCGAGTATCGAGGCCGATTGTATAGGCCAATTCCAATTGTTGAGGCCGATTTTGATTGTCGAGACCGATTGAATAGGCTGATTTCGATTGTCGAGGCCGAGTATCAAGGCCGATTCTGATTTGTTGAGGCCGATTGTAAAGGCCGATTTCGATTGTCGAGGCCGAGTATCAAGGCCGATTTCGATTGTCGAGGCCTAGTATCAAGACTGATTTCGAGTACCGATTTCCATTGTCGAGGCCGATTTCGATTGTCGAGGCCGATTTTAATTACCAAGGCCGATTGTCGAGACCTATATAATGTATATGTGACTCGTAGTTGAGGCCCATTGTGATGTGTATTCGGCCTGTGTGATGTATATGCGGCTCGTATTTGAGGCCTATCGTGATATGTATTTAGCTTGTGTTTAAGGCCTAATGTGATAAATATGAGGTCTATGTGATGAGGCCCATTGTGATGCATTTGAGGGCCAGGAGATGGAGTCCATTGTGATGTATATTAGGCCCATGTGAGAGGCCGATCATGATGTATATTAAGCTCTTAAGTGAGGCCCGTGGTGTTGTATATTAGGTCCTTGTGTGAGGCCATGAATCCAATATATGTTAGGCTCTATGTGGGCCATTCCTTGGGGGCAATGTTGGTTAAATGTCCACATTATCGAGGACGATTGTTGATGCCGGTTATTGATGCCGATTATGAGTATGTGACAGCATAGCATCATGATACATGCCCATACGCATCATCTGCATGTTTATTGTGAGATGTGATTGACCATTGCATATGCCATAGTACAGATGGTTGATAAGACTCCCTGATAGGTGGAGTTATCCCACACGAGCGCACGGTATGCGCAGGATTGATGTATGATTAGACTATATGACTCATGCATCTTCCATTGTGTGATTGTGATTACTATATGCCCTAGCGACATCAGGGTTGTGACCGCCGCAAGCATGTCACGGTTGACTGGATGGGACACCGAAAATGTTTGGTTCGAGCATCTAGGCACTTTGGATGTCTGTGGGTGAAAGTTCCTAAACCTCCGTGGCCAGGAGATGCCCTAACGTCTAAACCGAGTGGATACATGAGTGCCCAAGTGCCGAATGCCAATAAGCCGCGTCTCCCACTGTGTCGTGGTCAGTTGGGAGGAGGTGTGGCTTATCCACCTGAGTGAGGGGGCTGTAAGCTAGGCTGAGTTTGACCAGCTCCCAAATGTCTACTATCGATGAGCCGAGGAGGCATTGGTATACTACTGGCACGCGGGTAGTGAGGTCTTTTCCACTTGCTGGGCTACGCGGCCGGCTGAGGCGGTAGCCAGGTTGGAGTGTACTAGACTCCGGTGATGATCCCAGAGATGTACGGTGCTGATATGTGGACTTATTGGGGAGGAGTTGCATACTCATTCATTCATTCACTATTCACTCAGGCTGGTGGTGCGCAACTATTTGTTATGTGTACTTTCGCAATGGCCAGAATTTCGATTGGGGCGCACGACTAACCTGAAATCAGGAGTTTACCACATTGAGTCTGACTATCCAAATTTAGGTATGAGACTAGTTTGGATAGAAGTCCCTTATGATGGACCCCATAGCCTGCGATACTACGTACTATCATCCCGAATTCACTCCAGCTTGTTTATTTCATTTGCACCGCATATTGCATTTCATTCACAGCATTTAGCATTTTGGGTTGCCATGTTTCTATATTGATATGGACGTTCGCATTCATGTCTTGCATCGCATAGCCTTAGTACAGTTGATGGCACTTATGAACTTATTAGTATATTTCCGTTTACTCTGATATCGTATAATTCATGATCATGTCAGTCTTTCCGCCTATTTCGAAATTGTATGATTTATGGCATTGTATTGCATACTCGGCACTTATCTTGCGCACACACTTTCACCACCCACTAAGTTTTCTATAAGCTTATGCACGATAGATGTGTGCATGTGGCGTTAGGTTGCAGCAGTGTGGAGCTTGGAGCACGCAACATCTTATGGAGCTTTGATTTTTAATATATGTATTTCTCTTTCAGCATTGTATTCAAATGTTTATAATAGTGAATATGTGAGATGATGTTGCCTTTCTGATTTGGGTATACTTGTGGTTATGCTTCTTATGAGACAAAATTAAGTTGGAAAATCCTCCTTATAGGATCCCAAGATCAGAACCTGGCGTATGGACACTGGGAGCCGAGAATGGAGTACTATGGAGGCTGTCGGCACTGGATTCAGCAATCGGGAATTTTGTGAGCCAGATTTCTGGGTTCAGGGCGTGACAGAAGTTGGTATCAGAGCATAACTTAGGAATATCTGAAGATAACATCACATATCTGTTGATAGCTGCCCTATACTCTATGATTGTTGGAGAACTTAGAATGGTTAGATCCCTGCGTTCCAATAACTTAAAGATTTTCTGATATAGCTCCCGACCATTGAGATCGTGAGGCTGCATAGCATTCCAGTTTCGATCGTTTCTGATCCGAGATCCAAGGTTCAGTAAAGTCACCAAAGTGTTGATGATGCGTCTTAGGAAGGTGAGGTTGAGATTAGAGAGCGCTATCTTCATCCTTTTGTAGATTGATTGAGCTTTAACACATACACTTAATGATGTTTCCCCTTCCCTTGTTTGTTTATAATTTTCGAGGATGAAATTTTTATTAAGTGGGGAGAGTTGTAAGACCTATATCCTAGCCCGTACCATTCCATAGGCCTCTGCGGTCTTCCCTGTCAAATTTCGGCGACCCATGATCTGTTATCGACGTTTGCGTGTGATCCTGAGTCGTGTCCCATATATCAGAGTCGGCTCGACCTGAGACTTATACCCTTACGACCGCGCCGTTGCCACGTCTCCCGCACCGAGACGATACCCGTGCTAGGAGATATGGGCATGCGTTCAGTTCGAGGAAAATATAGCAAGTTGCAATTCCGAGAGAATCTCTACGAAACGTCACATCAATCCATCCATCAATCAAAGTACAGCCCATCACTCCATCTCATCCCTAAGTACAGCCACCCTCCCCAAAAGTCAACACTCTCTCTTACATAAGTACACATCCATCACTCACTCACCTATCACACCCCATCACTCACCCATCCCTCTCTCTCTCTCATCTCTCTCTCTCTCTCTCTCATCTCTCTCTCTCTCTCATTTCCTCCCAAGCAACCCACGTCCAAGTAAGATCCATGAGAGAGCTTTGTGTGACCCACTTCCTATCTCCCATCCCCACCCTCTAAAACCAATCTCAACCATTGCAGTTCATCCTTTGGAGCTCTAGTATGCTTTGACGGAGGAGGACGAGAAGATCAAAGGTGGGTGTTTTCTAGAGTTGATGAATTGACGACCCACATATGGTGGGACCCATCTTGATGTATGATTTGTATGAGCGGCCCATAGTGGCGGGGTCCCTCCGCTACTCCGATCTCTCTTTATATCTCTCTCTCTATCTTTTTTTTTGTCTCTTTTGGTGATGATCTGTGGCCCACTTAATCTAGACCGTTCATTTGTTGGGGCCTGACTTGCTGCCTTAGATTAAGGAAAAATACAAACATCAGCTTAATCGGTGGAGTGGCTCACTAGTGCAAACCCTATCATTTGTTCGTGTTGCGTATGTACCATAGCAAAACAAAAAAAAATAATTTTAATGATATCTGGTGGGCCACACCACGTGGACCCACCCTACTAGACATGAGGATCCAACCAACCATCGAACATCCAGATAGTCTCTCGACACTAGAAGCCTTTTTTTAAATATAATATTATATATAATTTTTTATATAACATTTTATAATATATAATTATATTTTATTATATTATATTATGGTGGCCCCACGTGGGAACCACATGACATATGTATTTACATATATATATATATATATATATATATATATATATATATATATATATATATATATATATATATATATATATTTATATCTTGGTGGGGCCACACCACGTGGGAGCCCAACTTGCTGTATCTATGCCCAGCCGTCCATCCGGACGAGCTGTGGGGACCCCACTGTGATGTAAGGGTGCCATCCACACCGTCCATCACACTGAATGGGTGGACCCCACCCTGATGGATGTGTTCCATCCAAACCATCCACCCATTTGATGATCTCATTTTAATGGTCGGACGGACCACATATGTGGACCCTACCTTGATGTATGTGATTCACCTAAAACTGCCCATCCATTTGGCAAGTCCGTCTCAAGGCTTGAGACTAAAAATAAGACAGATCGAGTTATCAGGTGGGCTACACCACAACAACAGTGGATTTGAACGTCTACCATTGAAACTCCCTTTGGGATTACAAAAGTTTTAAATCAATATAATATTTATTTTTCCTCCTTGTCAGGTCCTTGTGACCGTATGGACAGATTGGATGGAAAATAAACGTTATGGTGGGCCCTACCTTGACGATGTGTTGTATTCCCACCGTTCATTCATTCGCTGGACTGGTGGGCCACACGCATGGATCCCACGATGATGTATTTGTTTCATCACACCGTCTAGATGTGCTGGACGGTGCTGGACAGTTTGGGCAGTGTTGGATACCATGTGACGATGCTGCAGACCACCATAATGTATATTTTGATCTATGTCATCCATCGATTTTTGGGGTTGGGCCCCTCGTGATGTATGTGTTATAACCACGTCGTCCAGTCCGCTGGACGTGCGACCCACTATTATAGGTGTTATTCATCCATGCCGATCATTTGGTGGGCCCATTTCAAAGGTGTAGGTCCACCTATTTTGAATTTGAGGCCCATTAGTGCGGCCCACTTGTTACATATGAGGCCCACTGCGATGTATCTAAGGCCCATGGGCGTGTCCCATTGTGATGTATTTTCGGCCCATTGATATGGCCCATTGATGCGACCCACTTGATGTATATAAGGCCCATTGGTGCAGCCTATTGTGATGTATTTTGGCCCATGCGAGAGGCCCATTATGATGTATTTGTGGCCTAGTTGATAAGGCCCATTGTGTGTATTTGTGGCCCGAATGGCTAGGCCGGATGTGGTGTATATGTGGCCCTTAAGTGAGGCCCAATGCGATAAATGTGCGGACCGATGTAATGTGTGATTTCACTATAATGTATGTAATGATGTTTATGTGGACCAATCCTTCGGAACAATTTTGGTTAAATGGCCACATTGATGGACAATGATGGTTTAATGTCTATATTGTGACCTTCCCTTAGGCCTGGTTAGGCCCATTCTCATCATTCTCTTGTGGGTTAACCCAAACGAATCGGCCCCATTGATACGTTTGATCCATCATCGGTCGTCCATCTATGGATCCCGCCTTGTGATGAGATCGATTGTCGAGGCCAATTATCAAGGCCGATTCTGATTGTCGAGGCCGAGTATCAAGGCCGATTCCGATTTATCGAGGCTGATTATATAGGCCGATTTCGACTATCGTGGTTGATTCTGATTGTTAAGGCCGATTGTTGAGGTTGATTTTGATTGTCGAGGCCGATTGTATAGGCCGATTCCAATTGTCGAGGCCGAGTATTAAGGCCGATTCTGATTTGTCGAGGCCGATTGTATAGGCCGATTCGATTGTCAAAGCCGAGTATCGAGGCCAATTGTACTATATGACTCATGCATCTTGCATTGTGTGATTGTGATTACTATACGCCCTAGCGACATCAGGGTTGTGACCTCCACAAGCATGTTGTGGATGACTAGATGGGATACCAAAAATGTTTGGTTTAAGCATCTAGGCACTTTGGATGTCTGTGGGTGAAAGTCTCTAAACCTCCGTGGCCAGGAGACGCCCCAACGTTTAGACCGAGTGGATACATGAGCGCCTGATTGCCGAATACCAGTAGGCCTCGTCTCCCACTGTGTCGTGGTTAGTTGGAAGGAGGTGTGGCCTTATCCGCCTGAGTGAGAGGGCTGTAAGCTAGGTTGATTTTGACCAGCTCCCAATTGGGTCCACTATCGACGAGTCGGGTAGGCATTGGTATACTACTGGCAAGCTGGTAATGAGGTCTTTTTCACTTGCTAGGCTATGAGGTCAGCTGGGGCGGTAGCCAACTTGGAGTGTACTAAACCCTAATGATGATCCCAGAGATGTACGGTGTTGATATGTGGACTTATTAAGCAGGAGTTGCATACTCATTCATTTATTCACTATTCACTCGGGCTGGTGGTGCGCAACTATTTATTACGTATACCTTCACAAAGGATTTCAGTTAGGGCGTGCAACTAACCTGAGATCAAGAGTTTACCACATTGAGTCTGACTATCCAAATTTAAGTATGGGACTAGTTTGGATAGAAATCCCTTGTGATAGACCCCATAGCCTGCGATACTATGTACTATCATCCTGAATTCACTCCAGCTTATTCATTTCATTCGCACAGCATATTGCATTGCATCCGCAACATTTAACATTTTGGGTTGCCATATTTCTGCATTGATATGGCCGTTCGCATTCATGTCTTGCATCGCATAGCCTTGGTACGACTGATGGCACTCATGGACTTATTAATATATTTTTGTTTACTCTAATATCGTATGATTCATGATCTTGTCAGTATTTTTGCCTATTTCGATATTGTATGATTTATGGCATTGTATTGCATACTCGGCACTTATCTTATGCACACACTTTCACCACCCACTAAGCTTTTTGTAAGCTTATGCACGATAGATGCATGCAGGTGATGTTAGGTTGCAGCAGTGTGGAGCTTGGAGTACGTAGCGTCTTCCGGACCTTTAATTTTTAATATATGTATTTCCCTTTCAACATTGTATTCAAATGTTTATATTAGTGAATATGTGATGATGATGTTGCTTTTGTGATTTAGGTATACTTATGGTTATGTTTCTTATGAGACAAATGTACATTGAAAAATCCTCCTTGTAGGATCCTAGGATTGGAACCTGGCGTATGGGCACTGGGAGCTGAGAATGAGGTACTATGGAGGCTGTCGACACTGGATTCGACAATCAGGAATTTTGTGAGCTTGATTTCCAGGTTCGGGGCGTGACAGACCCTCTAGAGACATGCTTGGCCCACCCCCCTAATTTAGATGACGACACAATTTGGGAGATGGATGCCATGCTTGATGTTGCACTGGTACTTGAAGTTAACCAGTGGATGCCACAATTTGAGAAATTACCCCAAACCGATATAGTGCCTTTACCGTCTAGCCTTAAGACACCAAAGCTTGACCTAAAACTTTTGCTCGCTGATCTCAAATATGTTTACTTAGGTCAAGATGAGACATAACCGGTGGTGATTTCATCCCCCCTTGAGAAAGAATAAGATAGTGTGCTTGTTTCCACTCTCATTGAGCACAAAGGGGCCCTTGGATGGTTGATTGCGGACCTCAAGGGAATTGATCCCTTGATATGTACTCATACATTCTTCTTGAGGATAATGCGAAGACCTCCTGATAACCACAATATCGATTAAACCCAAACATGAAAGAAGTTGTTAAGGCCAAGGTTCTTAAGTTATTGGATGTAGGTATCATATACCCTATATCCGATAGTCAATGGGTGAGTCCAACTCAAGTGGTTCCCAAGAAGTTTGGAATCACCATCATAACCAATGCCAATAATGAACTCATGCTAACTAGAGTTACCACTGGTTGGAGAATGTGCATTGACTACAAGAAGTTGAATACCGTTACTAGGAAGGACCACTTCCCCTTGCACTTTCTCGATCAAATCTTGGAAATGCTAGCTGGTCACTCTTACTATTGCTTCCTTGATGGGTATTCAAGCTACAATCTGATAGAGATAGCCTCTTAAGATTAAGAGAAAACTACATTCACTTACTCCTATGACACCTTTGCTTACCCAAGGATGCCATTTGGGCTGTGTAATGCCCCCACCACTTTTCAGCGATGCATGTTGAGTATTTTTTTCTAACATGGTGGGGCAATATTTGGAGGTCTTCATGGACGATTTCTCTGTCTTTGGTCTATCCTTCAGCGAATGTTTGGAAAATCTAAAAAATGTGTTGAAGCGATGCGAGGAAAAGAATTTGGTACTAAATTGGGAGAAGTTTCATTTCATGGTTCGTAAGGGAATTGTTCTTGGACATATCATCTCATCCAAGGGAATTGAGGTGGATAGGGATAAAATTGATCTTATCTCTAACCTACCTCCACCCAAGAGCATACGAGAAGTGCGATCCTTTTAAGAACATGCCGGATTTATAGAAGATTCATCAAGGACTTTAGTCATTTCTCTCGTCCTTTATGCAATCTACTTCAAAAGGACGTACCATATGTGGATAGAGCAATGTCAAGAAGCTTCACTAAGTTCAAGGGCATGTTAACAACCGCACCTATAATGTAGCCACCCAATTGAAGCATCCATTTTGAAATTATGTGCGACGCGTCTGACTACGTTATTGGGGTGGTGTTAGGTTAGAGAAAAGAGAAGAAGCCTACATTATTCATTATGCAAGTAGAACTCTAAATCTTGCCCAAGTGAATTACTCTACTACGGAGAAGGAACTCTTAGCCGTAGTGTTTTCTTTAGATAAATTTAGGTCCTACTTGATTAGATCCAAGATCATCATCTATACTGATCATGCTGCGCTGAAGTATCTTCTTTCTAAGAATGATGCTAAGCCCCGCTTGAGCCCCGCTTGATAAGATGGATCCTCCTACTCCGGAAATTTGATTTAGAAATAAAGGATAAAAAAAGAGTAGAGAATGTAGTGGCTGACCATCTTTCAAGACTTGATCTCCCTGATTCCCTTGAGATGGCAACCATAAACGACATGTTCCTTGATGAACAACTTTTTAAACTCTCTTACCTACCTTGGTTTGCTGACATTGCAAATTATCTTGCTACGGGTTTCATGCTGACAAATTGGATTGCGTAAGATAAGAAAAATAATTTCATCGAGGTACGTAAGTTCTTCTGGGATGATCTATATTTGTTCAAATATTACTCAGACCAAATTCTAAGGAGATGTGTGCCAGACAATGAATACTAAAGTGTCATCTCCTTCTGTCACTCTCAGGCCTGTGGTGGTTTCTTTTCTGCTAAAAAGACCACGACCAAAATTCTGCAGTGTGGCTTTTACTGGCCCACTATATTGAAGGACAGCCATGAGTTCTGCAAAGCTTATGAGCATTATTAGAAATTGGGAGCATTGTCCCATCGAAATATGATGCCTTTAAATCCTGTACTAATCATTGAAGCATTTGATTGCTGAGGCATTGATTTTATGGGGCCATTCCCCTGATCCTTTGGAAATTTATACATTCTTCTAGCAATAGACTATGTCACTAAATGAGTCGAAGCGATCCCATGCCGGAACAACGACCATTAGACAGTCATTAGATTCTTAAAAGAAAACATTCTTTCCTGGTTAGGAATGCTTTGAGCCATCATTAGTGATGGAGGTTCACATTTCTATAATAGGCCATTTGAGAACTTAATGAAGAAACATGACATTTCACATAATATGAGTGTTGAGGGTCAAATATTGCATATTAGACCCCAGTTATTTCCTAATTTTACGAACATAATATTGTATAATGGCCCATCTTAATCATTTTTGTGATACAAGGTGTATTTAGGAGCCTGGACTGAAAAAGGGTACTAAAAGCATGAATTTAATGCTCTGAAGTTACCAAGGCAAGGGGACGGACCCTAGGGGACCAAGATTGAAGAATTTACACACCAGAAATCTGAGAAAATCAAGCCACTCATGTTAAACGGGCTTAAAAATCTTCCAGAATACAAGATCACAGGGTTCTCACCATCTGTTTGGCTCGAAACTTTATATATGGCTTAATGACCCTAAATTAACTATACACGTTGAATTTCAGCCATTAGATCCTTGTGGAAGTGGCCCAACGGACAGATTAGCCCATAAATTATCAATCTAGGTCCCACCTGATATCTGGATATGCTCCAGTTTTAGTCTAAACCTCTTAAATTAAACGACAAAACAGATGGGTGGAGCAAATTTCTCATAAATATCACAGCAGACCCCACATGGGGGCGTGAGAGTGCACAGGCGATGCACTCCCGCGCCGCACTGAATCTAGTAAGTCGGTCAAGAGACCCTTGACCTGACTCCCAGCCGCTAAAAATGGAAAATTCCATTTGTCCGTCTCCTGCTGCAACTGGACTCACATCGTCCTTTTGAGAGGCACTGTGGGCCACCATCGTGACCCACGTGGATGATCCAAACTGTCCATCATGCAAAGGGTTCACTGAAGATTAAAACCCTGTAAAGAGTACGCGTTGGGGTGCACGTACGAACACACAGTTCTCAGTCGAAGGAGGGCCTCTGCACTATAAGATTAAGGACAATAGCTGTTTAGAGGAGTTGTGGGCCACTGTGAGTGGATGTCTGAACAATCCACACCGTCCATCTGTTTGGTCATCTAGAACTGACCATAGGGACGTTCTCCCTTTTTGGAAGTGCATCGTTATGCACACACCAAGACAACAGGATTCCTGCCGTTCCGGTTACGTAAGACAACTGATAGCGAACATAGCTTGTAGCGTTTTATGCTTGTTACGCAAGACAGTTGTTTTTATGCTTTTGTTTATGGGATTTTGGCTAATCATGACTGTGATCGGCTAAACCTCTTAGCTAGTGTTAAGAGGTGAAGCTTGTAGCGTGATGGGTAGTTTTCTATGACTTTGATTCATGTTTATAAACTGATTTTGATTTTAGTTTGATTATAAGGAATGCCTTTAGTTTTTAATGGTTTGTTGTGACTTAAATTACAATAGATCTGCGATGGCTTTGAGTATTTCCTTTTCATTATTTTGATTGTGAAGTTAGGAAGCCCTGTTGTTCACCATTGCCCATTGGACATGGTTGGATGATGGAATCCTTCCTAACATTCATACATCTCTCAGATTGGTTGTAGATTGGTTTAATTTTGTTGTTTACTTTGTCTCATGGGCATGGTTTTGTGATAGAATCAATTCTAATTCTCCTACCTTTCATCTCTTGAAAACTAGATCAAAAGGAAGTTCAGATTGAGTTTTAGTGGATTATTTTCCAACTGGATGAAGATGGGACTCTAAGTCTAGTTGAGTTCATGAAGCAAGCGTAGATCTCCCTGATCTCTACAACTGGATCCTTGGCACCCTAGTTTCCCACCTTTCAATTCTACAAGGTTTAGATTAATATTTCATCATTACTCCCTTAAATTTTCTTGATTTAGATTACATCTTATTCTAGTTCTAGTTCTAGTTACTTTCAAAATTATGTACAAGGTTCAGTCCCTATGGATTCGACCTCGGTCTTACCGAGATTATTACTACATTGCAACCCTATACTTGGGGTGTGAACAATGAGCACTCCATACCACCCGCAGATTGTAAGTGCTATAGTTTATATCCCTGTATGTTGTCAAATTAGTGGTGACATAAACACTGTTATATAACTTGCATTAGTGAAGCTCTTTCTAAAGATCAACATTCATAAACAAGCAAAACTCACAACAAGCAAAGATTACAAGTACAAAGATCAACCTTGACTTCAAGTATTGCTCTCAAGACAAGACTCAAGAATACAAGACTTCAAGAAGAGTACAAAGTAGTTCGTATAGAACTCAAGTCACTTTCGAGGTTGAGCTACATCAAGACTTCAAGGCTTAAACTTCTAGGTCACTTGTTCCTAATGTTTTCAATGTCCTTACTTCTTGATTGGGGTTTGAATGACCATAGGTTGACCTTAGAAGTAGGCCATTTTGGATACATAAGTCATATGTATATGACACTTGTGTTGGGCAGTTCGAGGACTTGTCCTAGGCTTTCTTTGACTAGTCCTAGCTTTGCTTCGACCAGTCCAAGAAATTCCACGATCAGTCGTAAGTTTGTTACAAAATTCGAATAAATTCTGTTAGGCTTCGACCAGTCGAAGGAACAGTGTCGACTGCTTCTACGACCAGTCGTAAATCTTCGATTCCCAGCGATAATTTACAAGGTCTTCGACCAGTCGAAGGAAACCTTTGACCAGTCGAAAGTGACCTACGACTAGTCGAAGGAAGCCTTCGACCAGTCGTAGAACGGTCAAAGCTTATTGCGCCCGATTTTTTTTCAAATCTGTTATTTCTTCGACTAGTCGAAGAGCTCCTTAGACCAGTCGAAGATGCGATCTGCTCACCTATAAATAGAGCACGAATCTCAGAAGAAATCATCGAATCAATTAATCCATTCAAGCCAATCTTTGTCAAACTTCTGAGAAGTAATTTTGTGCTCCATCTAAGCTAAGTGTACTTATTTTATACTCTCTTTCTTTAGCTTTATTTAATTGATTTTGTTTCTGCTATTCCAATCTAATTTGATAAGAGGAATTGTTATTCCCTTTCTTTAGAATCAAAATCAATTAAGACAAGCCCTATTTGGTCTAATTTAAAATCTATTAGAACTAGAACCATTGTAATTGAGTACTGGACATTGAACTTAAACATTCAATCATTTACTCTGATTTGGTTCTACCGGGCTGCTACAACGAAGGAGTTAATCAGGTATTTTACGTTTAATTGTAAAATTCTTTCTGTTTTGGTTTCTTTCAAGATTTGCCAGAAAAATCTTGTTGTATTGGTTATCTGAGGAGAGCCAGGAAAACTCAGAAGTGGGGTTTTTTTTATTGTGTAAGCCCACAGACAAAGACACAATTGTAAAGGTTTTGGGTGAACCTGTGAAAACCTATTTTGTGAGTGAATGCTAATATCCCCTGTGTGAGGATATTAGGAGTGGAGTAGCATTCTGTGTGGCTGTTGTTTAACAGTTGGTGAACACACAGGCGAACCACTATAATCCCTTGTGTTGTGGTTGAATGATTTATATTTCTAATCTTTAATATTCATTTGTGGGATGTATGTGTGGTGGTAAATGTTGTAATCGTTTAATTCAAGCATTGTGGGAATTTTGTAATAATTTAGAATTTACTTTCTGCTATTCCTTTATCTACTTGAATTTAAAATTCCTTTAAAGTTGTTCCAGCAAGGTTGCATTGCCATTTTTATGGTGTATGGCTGTCCCTAGAACAATACATTTGTGATTACACTTTATTTCAATTTGTGTTTAATTCTGTATTCCTCTTTGGTTTGAGATTTGATACAAAGATCTTTCTAGAAATAAGGTTGTCCTACCATAAACTCTGGTTTTTGGTGAAAGGTTGTCCTTAGAATAACATTTGTATCAATCCCTCAAGATCAGATTTTTGAGGTTGTTTTACTTTCCTGCATTGTGATTTATTTTGGCTATCATATTGTTTTTTAATTCCACTGTTATAACATTTATTTGGCATAGTCCTATTCACCCCCCCTCTAGGACATATAGCTAGGCCTTTTCACAGATAAGTGGCAAGCTAAGATTTTTAATAGGAAAATCAAACACATTCTGGAGAAAATAGTTAACCTTGACCGTAAGGATTGGTTAATCCACTTGACCGATGCATTATGAGCGTACCGTACAACCTTTAAGCCCCAATTGGAATGTTTCCTTTTAGACTCGTCATATGAAAGCTTGCCACTTACCTGTGGAATTGGAACATAGAGCCTACTGGGCTATCAAAAATCTGAATTTTAACCTGGGCGACCCTAGCTCACTGCACAAACTCCAATTGAACAAACTTGAGGAAATTCGGAACGACACATACTAGAACTCGAGAATTTATAAGGACAGGATAAAGGTATTCCACGATAGGAACATCCTTCGAAAATCATTCTTGACTGGTCAAAAAGTCCTTTTGTACATTTCTTAGTTACATCTTTTTTTCGGGTAAACTCCAATCTCGTTAGACCGGCCCTTTCACAGTTACTAATGTCTATCCTCATGGGGCCACTGAGATAAAGAATCCAAATAATGACAATGCTTTTAAAGTAAATGACATCGTTTAAAGCCATTTGTTGAGAAGTTTGATTTAGAGGACATGTCCATACCTCCGATAGATCCTGTCTACTAGGATTGACCTCCTAGTCTGATGGAGGTATAGTTACGTCTATTGCTTTCATAGGATTTAGGACTAAGATAGTTTGCTTTCCATTGTTTAGTCTGTGTGCTAGCCCATCTTTGTTTTGAGATCCTTGAAAAAGTGTAATTCGCCTTCTTCAGGTACTACCTTTCCTTCACTACTCCTTTCTTTTCGTTGCCTCATATGCATTACATGCTCATATCTTTTACAATGAGAAAATTGTAGATTTTAGGTTGAGGGTATGGATTAGGTAAACTAATCAGCATTTTCTTAGTTTTGAGCAAAAATTGTGGAAAATTTTCAATTTTTCAAAATAAAACCTGTTTGGAAATTGATAATTTGTGTATTTAGGAATGCTTTAAGTATGATGATAAGATAAAAATCGAATTTTGAATTGTTGGAGTTTGATCAACTAAGTAGCCTATCACTTACGGTTCTTACATTCAATTGATTAGGAAGAAGTTTGAATATCATGTTAATCCAAATCACAAGACACGTTCAATTTGCCTTCTGTAAATGGTACTAGAATTTTTGATTGTTAGTATGATGATCCTTGAAAGATGATAAGAATTGAGTCTGGAGAATTTTATCCACCTTAAAGATGAAAGGAACGAGTTAAAAAATAGGAGATCGAAGAAAAGGTCATGTATGGTGAAAAGAATGAAAGAATGTAAAGTCTAAAAAAGAATGAAATTTTTTGCAAAGACTGAAAAGAATGAACAAATAAAAAGTGATTGTTGATAAATAAATAAACTGGAAATAGAAGGAAAAGGGGCGGATAAGTTCGGAATCAGTACTTGAGTTTTTAACCAATCTTGAAATGATGAGCATGGCTAACATTATGAAAAGATAGTACTTTTATGAGAAGTAAGTTGATTTGCACTGAGTACATTGGAAAACTTGATATATGAACTTATGCTCTAAATTAAAAAATAAAGAACCTACTTGATTGATTGCTTATGTGATTTGGCTCTGGGTTTTCAAAATCTCACTTTCTCGCCTTTATTCTACTAATTCATACTTGATTGTACAAAAGATTGATTTCTTAAAAAGGTTTAAATGTTGAGAATTGAAGATTACTTCACGCATGGTTTGCTCAGGACTAGCGAAATGCTGGTTGGGGAGTGTGTTGAGTGTCAAATATTACATATTTTCTCTTATTTATATCTTGGTTTTATGAACATGATACTACTTAATATTATATTTTATACATGTTTGTGTTACAAGGTGAATCTGAGAGCTTGGTTTGAAAAGAATGTTAAAAGCATGGATTTGATGCTCAAGAATCACCAAGGAAAAGGATGGATCTTAGGAGACCATGCTTAAAGAATTCACATGCCCAAGATCCAAGGAAACTAAGTGAGGAATGAAGAGACTTGAAGATTTAAAGTGAAGAAAAGGAATTTGTGTGAATCTCGACTAGCCTAAGCTCTGGCTCGACTAGCCCTGGTTCTGGCTCGACTAGCCCTAGCTCTGGCTCGACTAGCCTAAAAAACTTCGGCTCAAACTTCACAACATTATCTTCTAAATTTGCGCGACTCTTGACCAGTCGAAGATTGTCCTCGACCAGTGGAAGATGACTTTCAACCAGTCGAGGATTTCCCTCGACTAGTCAAAGGTTACGTAGATTTTGTGCGGACTGTGTAAATTTGAGGCAGTTTCCAGACTTTTCCAACTCGGTATGAAAGTTGGAGTTCTCAAACTATAAATAGGAGTTCCTAAGATGCTTCAAAGCATCTTCTAGGGTTTAAAGAGTGGAGTAAAAGGTTGGAGAGCCACCGCGAAGAGTTTTCTTCTTCTTCCTTAGTTTGTTTTTATGATTTTCTTAAGAGTTCTTAATTCAATCATGTCTATGGTTGGCTAAATCTCTTAGCTAGTTTGATTTTAAGGAATATTATCAGTTTTCTATGGTTTGTTGTGACTCAAATTACAATAGACACTGCGATAGCTTTGAGTATCTTCTTTTCTTATTTGAGATTGTTAGATTGGTAAATCCTCTTGTTTGCCATAGTCTCCTGGGCATGGATGGGTGATGGAATCCCTTCCAATCTCCACAATTCTCTTCCATTGAGGCTAGTTCAATGAGAAGTTCAAAGATTTGATTATCTATTTCTCCAATTGGATAAGATAGGACTTCGATTCCAATTGGATCTCTTGAATCAAGTGAGGTAGCATCCCAAGAGCTACAAGTGGATCCTTGGCACCCTAGTTCCCACATTTAAATTCACAAGTTTCAATTACATCATTCACAATTACTCTTTCAAATATTTCAGATTTAGTTTTACATCTTCTTCTAGTTCTACTCCTAGTTACTTTTAAAAACGTACGAGATTAGTCACTGTGGATTCGACCTTGGTCTTACCAAGATTATTACTACATTGCGACCCTACACTTGGGGTTGTGAACATGTTTCCCCTGAAGTAATCTTACTTGAGACCTTACATATTATGTTTTGCTGAGCCATCTCTTGATAGAAGTAGTAGGGTCCTAGATGACCCGATTCTCGAATCCCTTTTGGCCGATACACGATCAGTCTCAATGGAAATTGAAATTTCTGGCCGAAAGATAGCCGAGAACCTTGTCAATAAGACCACCCCTTTTGATGATCAGATGAGCTCAGTTTGGATATAACTTATGAATCTAAACCGAGCCGTTAGTCATCAATGTTTATGGAAAGACTCACTGACCATGGTCTCTCATTAAAATAGTCACGTCCATAAGATCTCTCCGTTATGTTCTGCGAACCATTTCTTGATGAGCTGGTGGTGGAGTCCCTTAATCTAGAGAAAAAAGGGAACGATAAAGCGGTTGACGCCTGATCTCTACAACATCATCTCTTAGCTGTTGGGCTAACTGGAAAATTTCCATGATCATCTGTGCTGACTGATCATTTGCTATACGGTCGGTAGTATTCGAAAGAAAGAAAGAGATAGAGGAAATAGGTCTAGGAAAGATCTAGGACTAAAAAGGTTTTTTTTTTTTTTTAATTCTGGAGTTGGAGAGGGGAGATTCATCTTAATCAAAGATGAGCGTGCTGAAGATCATTGGACCGTGAGCATTTGAAGCCTAGAGTTCCCATTTTATAGGCAATATGAAGCAAAGGAGGGTTAATGCACATAAAGGAAGGGCATTGGATGAGCATTCCGAGACGTAAATGCAGTTATTATGGATATGTTGAAAGGTAACAAGAATAGATTCCTTATGATGTGACGTATCACTGCAAGAGAAGATGTGGCAAATACGCATAAGAATGACTAAGTACTGACGGCCATAATGCTACACAAAAGCCATGAGAAATGTATAAATAGTTTCTTATCCCATGCATGCGCGTGTATTCAGAATATGAAACGCGAGGAGACTAAGTGTTGGCTGAAAATTCTCTAAAGATTTATTTCATTATATTGCCAGTCATCAACCGCACTACTACATAAAGAAAGACAGAAGCTTAAAAGCGAAAAAGGCTAATTAACTACTCCTTTTTAAATCTTCAAATTCATCTACGAGTGCTTGCGTTTCCATTGCATCTTTTTCCTTGACGGGCTCCCAATGGTCTCCTTCTTCGATGAGATTCGCCAGGAAATGAAGTAGCTGATCAACCGGAACAACGATTGAATGGACCTCAAATTCAGCTTCCCTTTGTGCAGTATAATTCGTTATCGATCAAGTCTAGTATAAATAAATCTATTCGTCTATGAATTCTAAGTCTACCGAATCAGTCATATCTTTTGCATAAAAGGCGCTGCCCCATTCTCGGTGTTCGTCCATCATGCCAGAATGAAACGATTGCAATATTTTGAGCATCAACCGGTTGAATTGGTGTGCTCGAGCGCAACATAGCTTGTTGTACAAAGCTCGTTCATAGTTGCCACTTATTTCGACTGAATCCTATATGGTTGCTTCTAGTTGCTTGAGATGGCATCAATTTACACTATAACGGAAGAAGGCTTTTTCATAGTGATCCTCCATGGTGGCTAGTCGCTTTAACTTCTTAAGTAATCCTTCCAGTCAATCGTTTAATTTGGCCAAAGGATGAAAGTCAAGTGAGTAGGAGGCATCAACGACGAACCTGCTCGCGTCAAATGGTAGAAAAGAAAAAGAGAAATCTTTCAACCCTTCCTTCAAGATCTCCTGAAGGAGGGAATTAGCACCAGCAATAAAGGAAGGTGCCTTGATAGCTATTACGAAAAGCTAAATTAGGGAGGATAATGGCTAGGCTAAGGACTTGACATCATTTAAATAACAGGTCATATGAGGCTGCTATCTATAAGTGGCACGATACTAGGAGTTCGCACATCGTAGCTTATGCAGAATGTGAGCAGTTAAAATATGACACTCGGAAGTGGAGGGAATCTTTTGAAAGGCGTAGGAGAAGATGTTCAAAACGGTTACTCAAAGGATTCAAGTCGCAAAAGGCTCAATAGCCATTCATTTGTGAAAGAAAAGTTACAAGTCAAAAGATAATAAATTGTGTAAGAATATTTCGGCCATCTCTAGTTGTCTTCTAGCATTCCATAGCAATGCTTCTTCTTTCATTGATGATCGAGACAATCGAAGATGTGCTGCAGGAATTAGTCTGGAGATTTTTTAAGCGTCTTAACATGTTCTGCTTGCTTGTCAGCCATAGGTTTTTGCAATGTAATTAGCTCAACCACTAAGGTCACAATCCTGGTTCCTAAGTTCTCAATTTTCATCTCAGCGGCTTTCGCGGCAGCATTCTTGGCTATGATCTCTCGAGTGATTTCTTGTGCACTAGCTTTTTTGAGATCAGCCGCTCATTTCTTTATCTCAATATCAGTGACAACTACCTTAGCTCGACAATACATGTCAAGAATTCCTTGAAGCTCTAGTAGAGGTGACATTTTAGTCATTAAAGATGGGTCTGAGTGATATAGAACGTATGCCAAATCAACTAACTGGCCGATCTTGGTTATCAATTCAACATCAAAGGTCTCAGCTAATCCTTTCAGGAAGAGGCCGTGCAATTTAATCTTTAAACTTCGGAGACTGTCATGGTGGAGGGGAGATGTTGCTGCAGGTGTTTCTCCGACAATGTCTTTCTCAAGAAGAGAGATGACATCATCAACAAAAGAAGGAATGGTAGGAGCTGAAGTGTTGGCCCTCATGAATAGTTGATGAAGAAGGTGAGGGAGGAATTGTATCAATTGCTTCCACCCCGACCGACTTAGTCGGTGTATCAGCCAAAACAACCTCGGGTTGCTGGTCAATATCAACTGATAATTGTTCTGAAACTTCAGCCAAAACTTGGTCAGCCACCTCTACAGGAGAGTTGGCTGTCGCCTCTTATTCAATTACAACTCTTTCAGTCTCAATCGATCTATCAGAAACTGCCATCATCTTGACTGTTGCAGATTGAGTTGGATTTGGGATCTCTTCGATCACTGTGGGTAATGAAGAGAGGGATGAAACCACAACTAATTTGAAAGGTCAAGTAGGAGAAATTAAAACCCTTTGCCATGTGACTGATGTGGATAGGGAAGGAATATGCTATGTATGTTTAAGAGTAATGTCAATTCTGGGCAAAGTATCTTCTGTGCCAGTCATCATCTCTGAATCTAGGGGCACTACTGTTGCAGCTGCAAGAGTCGGATATTTGAGTAACACGGGAGTAACCACTACCGCAGTTATTGGGGCCGTCGTTTCTGAGATTGATGACATAATTGTAGTTAATGGGACTACCGGTATTGTCTGTATATCCTGTTCTTGGAATGTCACCGTCACCTCTTTAGGTAACTCTCAAGTCACTGAAAATAACCAAACAAAGGTAGTGAGCGTGTGAGCAAGAGCATCAGTTCAAGTAAAGGTATAAGTAAATGGTTTCCACCTAAGTTAGATCGAACCGCTTGTCTGACTGGTAGACCTTTTGACAGTTTTAGGATTTCTTATTATAGTCGCCAACGGCTGAACAGAAGTAGGGAATGGCGAAGGTTGAGGACGATAAGGTTTGAGATATCTTTCAAACAGAAGGTTAGGATTATTCAAATTATCTTTATCTTGGGTCCATTTGTTCCAGCATTTATTTAAATGAGCCTCCTCATGCCATTTTATGCCCTCGGCCATTTCATGAGAATAATCAACCATGCTAAGATTAGGCTAGTACTTTATTTTAAAATACTTTTCAAAGGCCGCTATGGCTTTGGCCAAAGATGTGTTCGATGATTTTCAGAGTCTTGACAATGATCGATGTTTTATCACTGGAGAATATCTGGAAGAAGTTGTTTGCTGAAAAGAAAGGATAGGGGATTTTGGAGGACTGATACCTCCCAAGTTGAAATTCTTCCTCGGAGCCATCCTTTGCGGTCGAGCAGCCGCTAGAATATTAAGTTGTTCGTGAGTAATTTGTGGGACTTCTAGATAAGGAACTTTAGTTTCTGATGGGGGAAGTTTTTTTTCTACTCTTGTTCTTACTCTTACTGTACGCTTTGCTGTAGGTACTGGTGGTGCAGATGTATTTATTTTTCTATTCCCAACTGAACCTAATCAAGAACAGAACTGAGATGAGAGTTCAGTAGTGCTTCGACCATTTAAGAGCTTGGCATACTGTCATTCCCACCATGTTACAAAACTACTAATGGATCCAAGGGATTTCAGGTGAGTCGGTATTTGTAAAGCGACCGATGTTCTGCGATAAGAGTTATCAATAGGTCAAAAGTCAAGCTCGACAAGTCGAAAGTGAGGGCTAACATATCAAAAGTGGCAAAAACTAGACAATAAGAAAAATCATATACCACTGAATACTTTGACAGGTCAAAGCCTCTAGTCGACAGGTCAAAGGTCAAGATCGACCAGTCAAAAATGGGGTTGATAGATTAAAAGTGGCAAAAATTAGATAGCGAAAAATACCATGTGCCATTAAATTTTGACAGGTCAAAACCTCGGGTAGACAGGTTAAAGGACCTTTTGATCGGTCGAAGGGTAGTCGTTTTTGTCCGTTTTATGACCGTTGGAACTCGATTCATTTATACAGAATATCTAGTCTTTGGGCAATCTAAAAAGGTTTTTTTATGTAATAGAAGCTTATATGATTCCATAATCATATCCCTCATCCCAAGTATCTAATCCAATGAGTTCTAAGTCATCTTCCTTGATATTAACACTCTAATGAGAATTCCAACCTCTACTTGAAGACGTGCTTGAAGTTCACCATTTTTTAGAGATTAGACTCAAAATCTATAGTCATACCATTGTCTAAATCCTCTAAAAGACTCATTAAGTAGAATTCTCTAGGCTTTACAATTTCTCATTAGTTGTACGAGATTCTACCTAACCTCCCATCACCTTTGTCATCGATCGGGGCATCATATGTAAGGTGTTTGATTTTGGAGCTGAAGCCTTGGTAAAGTATCAACATCATGATCAAGGTAGCGAAGGGAAACTGATTGAAGCACGAAAGATCATCGAACAAGCAACCCGAATAGGCGCTACAAAAGAGGCTCAATCTGACAAATAAGTTGTCAAGTGTAAGAGTTTATATATACTCATTCCTTATGTACGATTAAATGTAAGAGTTTAAATTTTCAAACTCGATTAGGCTATTGTGTTGGACATTGGCTCTTATGTAGGGACTAAATCTAGGTTATTTTGTAGGGCCTAAATCAAAGTTCTTATGTATGTCATCGAACACGGGTGGATACGTATTACTCTCCGAGGGAGCCACCAACGGGAGTAAACGTAGGTCTTTTGATTAAAACTGAGGTTGTTTATTAACCTATAGAAAATTAACTAAAGTCTTTTACGGGAGCCTCAGGCGGGAATACACACTATGGTCCTTGTGTAGGACTTAAAGGTTAGAGGTGAATCTGATTTAAAATATCTGATAGTGAAATTCGGTACACTCATGGGTTGAGTGCGTCCATCGAGAGTGGAGGAGGGAAACTGAACTACTATATATGCTCGTGTTTGGATTGTCATTTGAGCACTTGTTTAATTATGTTCATGTGGTAAATGTATAATTATATGTATGTATGATTAGATAAATGCTAGGAGTTGATAGTTAGCACATCCCACACACACACATGTACAATATCATATTATAAACTAGTTGCTTAATTGACACATCCCTTATAGTCTATGTGATTGGACCCTATAATGGCTTGGAAGCCTTAGAGTTAATTGAATTGCTTAGTTTAAATTGCGTATTAGTTTTAAGTAAGCAATCATGTTTAATATGCATAATTTTTAAATTGGTACTAATCACCCCCCTCTCTATGACATACTTCCTTAGCTTCGTCAAGCTTTCGCACGTATAGCCCATGGGCCCTTTACATGAAATTTCAATAGCATATGTCAAAGAGAACCCATGGTTATCAAGATCAATAGATTGATCCTATGATATTCTAAAAACTATTTGATCAATTAATAGAATGCGGGTAGAATGTGGGTGGTTTTATGCAATCTCCCTATAATGTAGATAGCATATAATTTAAAAAAAAACAGTCATTTCTTAACTATGTTACCCGCAGGTTGGGAGGGTGTATTGTACAGTGAGGCAATGGTTCAGTGATCCGGACCACATTTATATGAATTTTCATACATTAACATGTCTAGTCATGTATTAACATGCCACACCCACTCTGTTTTGTTCCACTCTGAATAGATCAAGCTTTAAAACTTCCAATGATGAGGCAATCTTAACCTTTAATCAGGGGACTCTAGATGTACTGATGAATCGGAATGAATTTTTTTACATGTACTGATTTTTCTTATATTGGTCGTTGGATCATCTATTCTGATAAACCTGCAGTTCATGTTTCATCCAAGGTGTGATTCGACAGACAAGTGGCCTGGATTAACCAACGATGAACTGCACTTTTCAAAACTGAAAATAGGTATAAGCTGTGAAAAGATGCAGTCTCGTATCGTAGAATTCCATGGGCCAGGTAGCCCACGGGCTTTTTGTCCTTAGCCTTACTCGGACTGGGCCTACAACGTAAGCCCGTCCAATAATCAAGTAAGGCCCGTGCTTCATTTAAGAGCTAGTCAGACCAGCTCCAACCCAATCAAACTCTTTTAGTATTTCAACTGCTTTTTGCTTATAAATGGGGGCACATTTAGTGAACGGCCCAGATGTTTTAGAAAGTGGGTGAATAATCAGGGGAGACCTTGGTTCATTTAAGAGCTAGTCAGCTCTATTCTTGCCAACTCCAACTCTTTTAGTTTTCCAAGGGATTTTTGCTCATAATTCATTCATGATGGGGCAGGTATTGTGGACGACCCAGATGTTGAGGACAAGTGGGTGGATAATCAGGCCAGGCTCAGGCTTCATTTAAGAGCTAGTTAGCCCAGTTCGAGCCCAGTCCAACTCTTTTAGTTTTGCAAGGGATTTTTGCTCAAAATTCTTCCATGATGGGGCACATCTAGTGAATGGCCCAGATGTTCCAAAAAAGTGGGTGGATAATCAGGTCAAGCCCAAGCTTCGTTTAAGAGCTAGTTAGCCCACTTTGAGTCCAGTCAAACTGTTTTAGTTTTTCAAGGGCTTTTAGCTCATTATTCTTCCATGGGGGGCACATTTAGTGAATGGTCCAGATGTTGCAGAAAAGTAGGTGGATAATCAGGCCAGGCCTAGGCTTCATTTAAGAGCTAGTCAACCCTGTTTGAGCTCAGTCCAACTATTTCAAGTATTTCAAGAACTTTTTGCTCATAATTCATACAGATGTAGCAGAAGGTGGGTGGAAAATTAGACCAAGCCCAGGCTTCGTTTAAGAGCTAGTAAGCCCAATTCAAGCTTAGTCCAACTCTTTTAATATTTCAAGGGTTTTTAGCTCATATTTCGTGCATGATCGGGCACGTTTGGTAAATGCCCGGCACATTCTCCTTGTCTCTAGGTAGCTGATTCGGTCATGCTAAGGTAACCTGCCCCGCCTTAACAGATTACCATCCAAGCATGTCTATGGAGGGGCCTACCATTATGTATCTGTTTATCCACACCGTCTATCCCCTTTCTTATATCATTTTAAATCATGAGCTCAAAAATAAGGTAGATTCAACGTTCAATTTGACCACACCAAAAATTGGGGACTTGGGTTGTATTAAATGCATAGAGCATTAATGACGGTTGCTTTAAGTGCAAGAGTAATATGTGGTGTGATCCATGGATCTACCTCATTCTTTAGTTCATACCTTAAAATGATTGGAGAAAAGGGATTAACGGCATAGATAAACAGATATATTATGGTGGGCCCACCACAGATCTGCCTGGACGTGGGCAGGGCGCAATCCGCGTTCGGTAACACTGAGTTCCATGGTCCCACTTCATTGACTTTACATAAGCTTGCCAGAAAGGGGGCCCCACCGACTTTCTCAATGTTGACGGATCGAGCACGTACTCGATCTTATCTGTCGGCGGTGCCATCGTCCGTGTCTGGCGGGTCAATCTCAAGCCCTCTTGAGTAGGAATCACGCGTCCCATTTCTGCCTTGTATGAAATTATTGTTTGACTCGGCAAACATATATTAATATATCATTATAAGTGGAGTGATAGTTCATCACCAGTTCTTAATCTTTGGCCTCTAATCCACCTTACTATCAACTGGTGTACATTTAGGCCGTCAAATCACACTGATCAACAATCCTAACCATCCATTCGGCATCTATCAAGTATACCATTCAAACTAAAAATCAATGGTTTGATCATTGGAAAATTTTGTTGGACAGTCGTGGATCATCCACGATGGGCTAGTGATTAGGTTCGTTTGGATTACTTTGGATACATGAGGAATGTATGGCAAAGACACATGAATATAAAAAAATTGGTGGTGAACTATCACCCAAATCCAGTCGTTAATGAATTGATCCGTAATGTCAAGAATCGTGGCCCAATTTCCACTCCATTTGATTTCTTGTACGGACACGGTAAACATATTTCAAAGCACTCAAAACGTACGAGAGAGAGAGAGTCTATTTCAGGCATCTCAATCATGCCATCCAATCATAAATTGGGAGCGGATTAGTGAATGTTACCGTGATTGTGTGAGGCCCATATTGATGAATGTATTGTAAATCCACACCGTCCATCCCTTTCTTAAGATCATTTTATACATTAACCCAAAATTAAGCGGATCCAAATCTCATGTAGACCACACAACTGGAAAGTGTGGTAAATGACCATTAAAAATATTTTGTAGACCACTAAATTTGTGGATCAAGCTGATCTTTATATTTTTTTCCCTTCATCCAGGTCTGATTGACCTTATCAACGGGTTGGATGGCAAATAAACATTACGGTGTGCTTACAGTGGGAGTTGGGTAGTTTTTAATGGTGAGTGCTCAATCACCACTGTTTCCTGTCGTGTGGTCCACATGAGATTTGGATCTGGTTATTTTTTGGCACCAGATACCAAAATGGCGTTAAAAAACGGATGGATGGACGGCGTGGATATATAACACATCGTCGAGGTGGACCCCAGGGTAAGGGTAACACCTAATCCACTTCCTGGAAAATCACAAGGCAGGTAGGCGACGGACTAATGAAATGAAATCATGCACCGTCAGGTGGGCATTACTCCAATCATAAATCGTAGTTCTTTTAAGGGTACACGAGGCAGGTAGGCGACGGACTACTGAAATGAAATCATAGTCCGTCAGGTGGGCAAAGTAAAGGGAATTTTTATTTTTTATTTTTTTTACCAAAAATCCTTCTGATAATACCTAATAATGCCTCCACTTTTTTATTGTCCCAAAAGATGCTTCATATAGAGGGAAAAAGCAATTTGACTTCATCTATCTTTTTCCTCTAGAAAGTGAAACTGAGAGTTGTAGGCCCCATGCGGTGTGAATATATAATCTCAGGTACGCGGATTAGGAACCAGCCCTGCCTGTCCCAGCTAGGAACCGACCGGGTCTTTGAGGGGCAACCATGATATATTGGTTTTATCTGCAACCTCCATCCAATTTTCCATATCATATCAGGTTATAAGCCCAAAAATGAGTCGGATCTAAGACTTGAGTGGACCACACCACAAGAAGCAGTGTGCTAATGACATCCACCGTGATGATTAATTGCCAAACTATTCATAAGGTCCTATAGGCATGAATGGAAAACACAATTGTCAGCTTGATCCCAAACTTCTATAGCTACCAAGAAGTAGGGGTTTGATCCCCACCATGTAGTCCACTTGAGCCTTGGATCTACTTTATTCTTGAGCTTAGATCCCAAAATGATATGGCATAGTGGCTGCACGGTGTGGATAAAACCCAAACATCATGGTGGACTCTTAGAGACCCTGTCTGTTCTTAGGAATAGACGGAGTAATACCCAATCTGCGTCCTCATATCAAGACTGGTCTAGATGAAAGCATCCTTAGTGCTGTTAATTTATCCATGCCGTTGATTTTAGATCATGAGACTTAAAATGAGGTAGATCCAATACTCAAAGTAGACTAGTTAAGGGGAATATTGGGGATTGAATGCCTACCACTTAAAACTTTTAAGGAGCCACAAAAGTTTTGGATTAAGTTGATATATATTTGTGTTTTCACTTCATTCATATCCGTCTGACCTTATAAATAGGTTGGATGACAAATACTTATCCTCATCATTTCCTATGGTTTAGTCCACTTGAACTTTGGATATGGCAAATAAAACATACATCAAGATGAGTCACGGTTTCTCCCTCTCAACTATGGGGCCTTCTAGATGTATGTGACTTACGTTTGGTCAAGTAAACACAATACCTACTACGAACCCTAACTGTGGGGCCCTTCATTATGTATGTGACTGACATCCACACATTCCATCTGTTTTAATAGCACATTTTATGGTATGATCCAAAAAATGAAGTAGATCCAAATCTTAAGTGCACTACACCACAAGAATTAGTGGTGATTGAATACTGCCCATTAAAAACTTCTTAAGGGCCACTGAAATGTTTAACTAGTTGCTATACCTATTGATAAGGTCACACCCAAATCTATAGCTCAAGCGGTAGACCGAGTGAAAGATATATACCTTGTTTCAACACTGAGGTCTTGGCATCGATTCCATGGTAGGGGTGGTTAACAGTGAAGTGTGGGAAATATCAGTTTGATACAAAACTTTTGTGGCCCACAAGAAGTTTTTAATGGTTAATCACCATTATTTTCTATCATGTGATCCACTTTTGATTTTGTTCGTATGATCCACCTCTGGTTTTGATCTGCTTCATTTTTGGGATTATGTCCTGAAATGAGCTTTCAAAACGAATGGACAGCATGGATGTAGCGAAAATACTTCAAGGTGGGACCCACATCCTGGGATCCACCCACCCCGGTGGATCCAGGGATCCACTGAAGCTGCCCCCAGCACCGACACATTCTCAGTCCTAATATCATATGCGTGGAACTGGTGAACCGCATCATGATGATCGGACAACTTTAAAACAGCATAATTCATATATGGATTTGGAGGCTTTTCGGTGGTTAACATTGCCTTTTTGGTGTGGCCAACCTAATGGTTGGATTGGTCTTACCTTTTGTTCGTATGATCATCACAGTGGCCTGCACCTATTGGAAGGGTTGGATGTCATATGCATCCTATGGGCACATAATGCTTTCGTATAAAACTTTCTAAAAGAAAAAGAAAAACCAAAGAGGGTTGTTTTTGTCACTTGATTACCACTTTTTGAAATCTCCTAAAAGTCAAAGTATTATCCAGTAAAATCAAAATTCTTGGGAAATATTGCTGTAAAACTCTCTTTGTTTTAAGAATTACGAGGTTGATAGGCAGCGACCAACCATTGAAATGAAATCACATTCTGCCGAGTAGATTAGTCAAAGACACGTGCTTGACCGGTCTTACACTACAATGTTAGGCCTACTGAGTAACTCATTAGCCTAGTGGGTACTGAGTAAACTCTGTGGGAGCAATCTTGATGCATGTGTCTTATCCATACCTAGGGCGGTTCACGAGTCAAGCTAGCTTGAAAAGCTCGCTCGACTCGGCTCGAGTCAACTAGGATTGACTCGGCTTGAATCGCCGATTCGAGCCGAGCCGAGCCAAGCAAAGCTAATTATTTGAAGCTCGAGTTGAGTTCAAGCCAAGTTTGACCGGGGGGCATTTCAACTCGACTCGACTCGAACTTGAGCTCGACTTGGCTCGATTAATAAATATATTAAATATTATATATATATATTATTATTATTATTATTATTATTATTATTATTATATAGTTTAAGTTTAAACTTATATATAAAAAAAAAACCCTAAAGTCTCTACCCGACCGTACGCACCCCCTTTCCTTTCCATTTATTCTCTTTCTCTGCCCACTGTAAGCCGCACGTCCGTCCCGACCATCACCACCAGTTTTCATTTCAGCTCCACAATGGTATGATCTCAATCTCTTGAGATCTACTTTTTAGGCGAGAAAGAAGATCAAGAATAGATCGGTTCTTACAGTTTTCCTCATCCGGTTCGAAGCTTTGTTTGGTTTTTTCATCGGGTTTTGCTTTTATTCTCTTAAGATTTTTGAATTTTTCATCAATGGAGGATCAAGAACAGAATCCATTACTCTCTCACCCAACAAGCTCGAGCTCGACTCGAAGTAAACTCGACTTGACTCGAACCACTAACTCGACTCGAACTCAACTCGACAGCTTTGGCAAACAAGCCAAGCTTCAATGTTGAGCTCGAGGCCAAGCTCGAGCTCGAGCTCAAACTCGAGTACATCATGGACAAGCCAAGCCAAGCTTGGCCCACCTCGACTTGGCTCGGCTCGATGCCCACCTCTATCCATACCCTCCATCTGTTCTATCAGCTCGTTCTAGAGAACATGCTAAAATTGAAGCATATCCAAAGCTTAAGTGGACCACATCAAAAGAAACAATGGAGATAATGACATTAGTCGATGAAACCTTTCTTAGGCCCACGGAGATGTTTATTTGTCATCCAACCTATTCATAAGGTCACACAAATATAGAAGAAGGGAAAACACAAATATCAGCTTCATCCAAACCTCCGGTACCCTCCAAAAAGTTTTCAATAGTAGACGTTCATGGTCCAGTTAGAGCTTTGGATATGCTTCAATTATAGATTCATGACATAAAACGAATTGGAAAGACAGACCGACAACATGGATATGACACATACATCACCATGAACCACACAGTTTACTTAGTTCGCGATCCCTGTCCCATTCTTTCAGTGGCAATCGAATCCTAACCTTTCAAAAAGTGGATTTGAGTAAACCATGGACCATTCTTTGATTTGTATATAAGGCATTCAATTAGGAGCATTTGTGGCAACTCATACTTCTTAAATGGCCCATCCATGGTGGGACCCTTGTTTAGAAACATGAAAACTCACTAAGAGTCTTTTCATCTCAAAAACTTGCGTGATTTTTGAAAAACTTGAGGTTTTCTCAGTTTTTTCAACAATATATAAATAATTTCGAATTAGGTACAAGTCCATCGAGTTTTATCAATTTTTTGTCAAGTCTTATTTTTCTCAAGACAGTTGTGAAATCCGATTGAGTCAAGTTGACTCAGGCATGTAAAGTCAAGTCGCCTCAGGAGAGGTAAGTGGAGCTTTTCTTGGAGTTGTGAAATTATGGTGGGACCTGTACCTAGTGAACAACTTCCATCATCAATAGGCATAATAAACGAATTTACTTCAGTAGTCCGGCCTACGGGAGTGGGCCACTTTATTTTATTCAAGAATCATTAAAAATCCTGGAGTTACTTGAAAAAGCATTTAACATTTCATTGTCTGACATTCAAGTCTCTCACTCTTTAAAAAAAAAAAAAAAACCATATCAATCTCTACTGCCAAGAGATTACTTCAGCAACTGGTCTTTATCTAGCTGTATATTGTGTTCTTTTTTATTTTTTGTTCTTTCTTGTGTCTTTGTATCGTTTCTTTATTATTATAATGATTGCCTAGGTATTTTAACTTCCATGTCGTGTTATATATAACAATATGATATGGGAGCTGATTCAGTCGGTCCTGAAAACACGAGTCCCTCAAATTTTAACGTGGCGTTATTTTATTAGTCTGTGAGACACTAGTAGACACTAGTAGAGAGGGGGCCACCAACTTTTAAAAGGTTTTCAGGTCGTGTCTAGCGGGCTAAAGATAATGACAGAACTCCGCGTTACTCACTCCCATGTAATATTTGCTCATCTACTCATCTACTCACTGTAATATTTGAAATGACCTCGCTCAAGTCTCAGTTTGGTTCACTCATTGGTGGGCCACGAAAGTGGCAAGATGCCCACATTCGGTGTTCAGCTGCAGAGCGCCTGATGAGTGGAATCATGGCAACTTTTTGGGTTGGACCCTTCAGTGAACAGTTCAGATTTAGAATGTTGGAGGTAGCCTATTTGAGTTTGACATGCAATATAATGATTGTACAGTACGTATGCTAACTTGCATGAGTATGACATGCAATATGGAGAAGTTTACTACAATTCAACTGGACCTACTGCTGTTTCTTGATTAGGTATCATGGTTATTGAATACGGGTTCATGATACAGTGATCTGGACGTACCGTCTAAGATGGGCCTTACTGTGGATCGATGAGCAACGCCTAAAGAAATTTTCAAGATTTGAAGATCCTGCAATCGCGCACAAAAATATTTCTAAAGGACACAGTCCATAAATGATCAAAAGGGCTGTGATTGTCCCATCTGAGATTTCTTTTTCTGGGTAACCATGTCCATGGTGTGGCCCATCGTATAAAAGGTTTGGATTATTGGAACATGACCCAGATCCAACATCTACAGTTCTCTAGTACAAATTGCAGCATTCCTCGTAGCTATGTATTCCTCGTGTTAACGTGGATAGAAAGAGGTGCGTATTTCGCCCTTGTTATGATGACGATTGTCTCAGCCACGTTTACAAATTCCACACGTGTGTGGCAGACATTCACATGTGTCGCAATTTAACCGGTTACAGTCACGTAAGCTACACTTCTCGTATCTTCTGGCATACGAAACCGTACAATCTGCACCACGTGTGGCCCAAGGAATACCGAAACAAATGAATATATATAGATATATACGAAATGGTACTATGAGGCAAAGCTTTATGGCCGTATGTTGATGTGTGTTAGACATTCGCACGGTGCATTTGGTAGGTTTTCTTTAGGTCATGGGAAATCAAAAAAATCAGTCCAAACTGACGTTGGTAACGCTATCTAAAATGATGTGAAAACAATTAGGCGGGGCTCACCTGAGTTTTGGATATGAATTGAAACTTGTGTGAACCCTCGTCCAAGTGGCAAACACATAGTAGACAAGCTAGATGTCTGAACAAGATCTAAGTGAGCCATATAAATAATCACGAAGGTTTCAAAGAGTGGGTAATCAGTCTCAACCGTTGTCTGTGGTGTGGGCCACCTAAGTCATGCATTGAATTGATTTTTAGGCCCCTAGCCCATCATGAAATGGTGCATCTGATTGATGGTGTGGATATCTGACATACATCTTGGTGGGCCCACACTACTCGACCTCATCAGAAGCTCGGTGAGCTTTTGATATATATATATATATATTATATATATTAATATATATATATATATTAGATATAGAACCTAGCGCTCGAGCTGATTTTAACGTCCCATGAGGTTGAGCTGTGTGGGCCCCACCGTGATGCGTTTCAAACATCTACCCCATCAGTCATATGCACCATTCCATCGTGTGCCTAGGTCTCAGAAATCAAGTCAATCCTTGACTTGTGTGGGCCACACCACATACAGAAGTGGAGAGGGGCCGTGTACCATTAAAACATTCATAACCATTTTTGAGGGCCCACCGACATGTGGTTTGCAAATCCAGCCCATCCATTATGTGTGTCTCACTTGAATGAGGGTTCAGACCAAGTTTCAGGCGCATGCAAAACTCAGGTGGGCCCCACCAAGTGCTTTTATATGTTTTAACGGTGTCTTCACATAATTTTAGATGGTATGGCCCACTTGAGTTCCATATACGGCTGATTTTTGGAGTATCCCATAATTTAAAGGGTACCCATCCAATGCACAGTGTTGATGGTCAAAACGCATCACGGTGGGGCCCACACAGCTCGACCTCACTGGAGCTTATAGTAAGGTCGAGCGCATAGTACCTTTTCCACACACACACACACACACACACACACACACAACATATATATATATATATATATATGGTACGTGGACCTCATGGGAACTTGGAGCTGTGTGGGCCCCACTGTGATGCGGGTTGAACATCAACATTGTGCATTTAATGGGTCTCATTCAGGCTATGGGATATCCAAAAATGAGTCGTATACAGAACAGGGTGGGCTATACCATCTAAAACCATGCGAATACATGCCTAAAACATATAAAAGTACTTAGTAGAGCATGCCTTAGTTTTGGATAAGGCTGAAACTTGGTCCAACCTGTCATCCAAGTGGGACACACAATAAATGGTCTGAATTTGTGAACCACATCTCAGTGGGCCCAATAAATAATTATGAATGTTTTAATGAAAGTAACCCTTCTCAACTATTATATGTGGTGCGGCCCACCCAAGTCATGGATTGAATTGATTTTTAAGCCTGTGGCCTACCATGGAATGATGCATATGACTGATGGGGTAGATGTTTGACACACATCACGGTATGGTCCACACAGCTCGACCTCGTGGGAAATTCTTACAAGGGTCGACCTCATAGTACAATTTCCCATATTCACACACATATATATATAGATAGAGAAAAATGCACTGTGAGGTCGACTTCATGGACATCCATCCCATTAATCATATGCAACCTTTTGTGGTGATCCACAAGCCTAAAAGTCAAGTCAATCCATGATTTAGGTGGGCCACACCACATACAAGAGTTGAGAATAGATGCCTACTATTGAAACCTTCTTAATTGTATATAGAGCCCAATGATATGTCGCTTTGTGTGTCCCACTTAGATGAGCAGTCACACCTAATTTTAGACTTCAAAATTCAAATGGCCCAGTTTTAAGCATATGTGGCCCACTGGAGTTCAAGATACGACTATTTTTGACAAATCTTATAACTAAAGGGGACAGACCAAATATAGGGCATGCATGTCCATCAGACATCACGGTTGGAGACCAAAAGCTTGACCTCATGGGAAGCTCCTATGAGGTGAATCTCATAGTGTACCATTTCCATACTGTGGTGCTTACAGAACTTGATCTCATGGGACGACATCATAGTATACCATATCCTTACCCTGGGGCTGACAAAGCTTGACCTCATGGGCAGCTCCCATGATGAGGAAGCTCTCATGAAGTCGACTTCATGGACGCTCCCATGTGGACCTCACAGTACCATTTCCATATATACCCTCATTCACAGAAAGAGTGAAATTTTGTCAATTTTTATTTTTTATTTTTGGTAGAAGATGTAAGCATTATTTCTCACCTTATGAAAATCTCAGATCCCCACACGTGCATTGTATTTTCACGTGGGCTAGCATGTGGATGTGCATGCCTCTACATGAAGTGTGAAATTAGCAAACCGTCTTAGAATTTCTAACTTGCATGTTGTATATATTACGTATAACTATATGTATAGCTCAAAAGTGACATGTATTACTGATTATAAATTGACTTTTCTAAGTATTTTAACAACATACAGGCATGCATGTCGTGTTACATGTAACCATACACTAAGTTGGAGAAAGATATTTGAAAGGGAACAACACGTAACAGATACGGAATCAGCACTTAACGTATTTCTAAAATAGAATTGAAAAAGCTTCCTATCCTGCACGTCAAGACCATCGACCTGGCACATGCAATGCACGTGAAGACAGTCCATGGATGAGAAGAAAAGAAACGTAAAGGTGAGACATTTGAGAGAAAGAGACTTAGATCGCCTGCATGCGTGCGTCGCCTTGTTGGGTCCACATGGCTTGATGAGGAATTGGATTGAGTAGGGTAGAACAGGCACACAGGTCGGTACTGGGTTGACGTGGTAAAGTTTTGTAGCCTCACCAAGATGTATGTGTTATATCTACACCGTCTATTCATTTTTCCATATAATTTCAAGGCATAAGCCCAAAAATGAAGCAGATCCAAAGCTCAAGTGGACCATACCAAAGGAAGCAGTGGAGATCATGACGTCCACTGTCAAAACCTTCTCAGAGCTACCATAATGTTTATTTGCCTTCCAACCTGTTCGTAAGGTCATACAGAAATGGGAGAAGGGAAAACACATATATCAGCTTGATGCAATACTTCTGTGACCCCCAAGAAGTTTTCAATCCCCATTCTTTCTTGTGCTTGATGGAGATTTTCTCCTCATTGTTAGGTTCGATGAAATCGAACCAGTTTCGATATCATCGATAATTGTCGGGATTTTTTCACCGCTGGTCGCTGGACAGTTTTTGGTCATGTTTCGATATCATCGAAGAACCTTAGATGATATCAAAGACTGTCATCGAAAAACCTTCAATGACATCGATAATTGTTGAAAAATTTCACCCTTGGTCGCTGGACAGTTTTAGTCCTGTTTCGATATCATCAAAGGACCTTAGATGATATCGAAGGCTGTCATCGAGAGACCTTCTATATTATCGAAGAGTTATGCAGATGCGATTGCGGAAACGCAAATTTGACGGAAATTGTTTCCTATTTTGATTATACCTCTTTCTATTCTTATATAAAGGGGCGTATGTGGGATTGGGGTGGATTCCAGGGTATTCTAAGGTTTCCTAAAGGTACTCTAGGATGGCTTAGGGCTATCAAGGTGAGAGAGAGAGAGAGAGAGAGAGAGAGAAGAGAGAGGAGAGAGAGAGAGAGAGAGAGAGAGAGAGGAAGCTTGTGGAAGGGAGATTCTGTTCGTAGAGGTGATCTACTTCGCAGTCCATGTCTCAGCACTTCTACTTCCTCGTGATCGGTGAGATCCCTCTGTTTTTACATTATTCTCTTATTGTTCATCCACTCCTGTGTGAGTGAAGAAGGTTTGATCCAAGCGGTGTGTGCTTGTGATCGGTTGTAACATTTTGCTTTATAGTGGATTGTTGATCTAGATGAGGTCCCGTGGTTTTTACCTCTTTGAGGGTTTTCCACGTAAAATTCCTTGGTGTCATGTGGTTTATGCTTTAATTTATTTCATTACTTTATTATTCCATAATTCTAGTTTGTTTTGGGAGGCTAGATCCTAAGGTTTTGTGCAAGGTCTCCAACAAAGTGGTATCAGAGCTAAGTTTATTGAATGGGTAGGATCGGTTTTGCACTATGGAAGGTGGCTCATCAAGGATGATCAGCCTCAATGCTTCTAATTGGATCATATGGAAGGCTAAGATGGAGGACTTGCTTTATTGCATGGACCTATATTTTCCAATTTTAGGCATATCAGCAAAATCCAATGATATGTCTGATGATGATTGGAAGAAGATGGGCCGGAAGGCGGTGGGGTTTATTAAACAATGGTTGGATGATTCCGTATTCCACCATGTGTCTATGGAGACCTCAGTCGCTAGCCTATGACTAAAATTAGAAGGGTTGTATGAGAGGAAGACAGCCGGTAATAAAATCTTCCTGATAAGACGACTTGTAAATCTCAAGTTCAAAGATGGTGGTTCTGTGGCCGAGCACATGAATGAAGTCAACAATATAGTGAACCAGCTCTCCGCTATGAAGATGGTCCTGGATGATGAATTGCAGGCTTTGCTATTGCTTAGTTCATTGCCTGACAGTTGAGAGACATTAATGGTGTCTCTAAGTAACTCCGCGCCAGACGGAAAGATATCAATGGAACAAGTTACTAGCTGTCTCTTCAATGAGGAGACAAGGAAGAAGTCTCAGGGGTCTACTCAGCAGGAGGCCCTTGTGACACAGGAATGGGGGAGAGGAAAGAACATGAATGGCGGGAAGGCCCGAGATAAATCAAGAGGCAAGTCAAGTAACAGAAAAGATGTTGATTGTTGGAATTGTGGCAAGAAGGACCACTACAAGCATGAATGTCGTGGTAAGAAGAACGACAATAAAGAAAAAGGAAAGGAGAAGGAAGATGAATCAGATTCCACAACGGTCGCTTCAGATGACGACATTGTAGTTATTCTTTCAGCAGATCACGATATATGTCTCACGACTATGAGTCAGGATAATGACTGGGTGATAGACTCGGGAGCCTCTTTTCATGCGACTCCACGTAGAGACTTCTTCACAAGCTACAAGTCAGGTGACTTTGGGACCGTAAAGATGAGAAATTCTGGCGTATCGAAGATCGTAGGGGTCGGTGATATTTGTGTGAAGACCGATGTGGGCTGCACATTGGTTCTCAGGGATGTGAGGCATATCCCAGACCTTCGCCTCAACTTGATGTCGACGGGAAGGTTGGATGATGATGCTATGAAAGTTGGTTTGCTGGTGGGCGATGAAAGCTCATCAAGGGTTCGTTGATCGTAGCTAGAGGAAAGAAGTGTTTCACCCTTTACAAGGCAAGTGTCAGTGTATGCAAGGGTGGGTTGAATGCAGCGGAAGATTCAGCTATTGACATGTGACATAGGTGTCTAGGCCACATGAGTGAAAAAAGGGCTTCAGCTACTAGCAAGGAAGCAGCTCCTTCCAGATGTGACAGGTACACCTCTCAAAACTTATATTGATTGTTTATAAGGGAAACAACATAGAGTTTCATTTATTAAAACTGCTTCTCACGTTAATAAAGTGCATGCATTAGATTTGGTTTATTCTGATGTTTGTGGTCCTATGAGGACAAAAACCTTGGGTGGGGCATTGTATTTTGTCACTTTTATAAATGATACATCTAGGAGTGTTTAAGTTTATGCTTTGAAATCCAAGGACGAGGTCTTTGATGTGTTTAAATTGTTTTATGCTATGGTCGAGAGAGAGACATGTAGACCATTGAAGTGCATCCGCATTGACAATGGTGGTGAATACATTGGCGACTTTCATGAGTACTGCAAGTCCCTGGGTATACGGCATGAATAAACGATTCCCAAGACCCCTCCAGCATAATGGTGTAGCTGAGCGAATGAATCGCACCATTGTAAAGAGAATCAGATACATGTTATTCCATGTGAAGTTGCCCAAGACGTTATGGGGAGAAGTAATGCACACGGCGGTGTATTTGATAAACAGGTCTCTATCAGCCCTGTTGAATGGAGAAGTACCTGAGAATGTGTGGACTGGACAGGATCCATCGTATAGTCATCTCACGGTGTTTGGATGCAGGGCATCCATTCACGTACCAAAGGATGAGAGGTCCAAGCTTGATATGAAGATCAAGCAGTGTGTGTTCTTGGGGTACGGTGATGAAAAGTTCGGTTACAGATTGTGGGATCCGACCGAGAAGAAGCTTGTCAGGAGCAGAGATGTGATTTTCTTTAAAGATCAGTATATAGAAGACATTGGTAAGACAGAAAAGAACCAGCCTAGTTCAGGTGAGCTAAAGGACATGAATCCGATTATTCCTCCCGTGGTGCCTGATGACGGGGGAGTACAGCAAGGTGCAAAGGATGAGGGAGTTCCTACAGAAGATAGACCAGGGGAGCAGCCCCAACTTGATCCACCTATTGAGCCACAGGTGAAGAGGTCATCTAGGGACAGACAGTCGTCCAAGAGGTACTCGCCGCATGAGTACATTATGCTGACTGATGGGGGAGAGCCAGAAGATTATTCTGAGGCCCTAGCTGACGAGCATAAGAGGGAGTGGTTGAAAGCTATGCAAGATGAGATGGAATCCTTGCATAAGAACCACACCTATGATATGGTGAAATTGCCTAAGGGCAAGAAATTAATCTTTGAGCAACAAGTGGGTGTTCAAAAAGAAGGTTGAGCAGAAGAATTCACAGATGAGGTTCAAGGCCAGACTTGTGGTAAAAGGGTTTGATCAGAGGAAATGTATAGACTTCAAAGAGATATTCTCACCGGTGGTAAAGATGACATTCATACGGGTGTTGCTTGGGTTGGCAGCTAGCATGGATCTGGAGATAGAGCAGTTAGATGTTAAAACTGCTTTTCTTCATGGTGACCTAGAAGAAGAAATCTACATGCACCAATCAGAGGGGTTCGAAGTCAAGGGCAAAGAGCATATGATGTGTAGGCTGATGAAGAGCTTGTATGGGCTGAAACAAGCTCCACGACAATGGTATAAGAAGTTCAACTCGTTCATGTTGAAACATGGGTATAACAGAATGGAGTCAGACCATTGTGTGTTCACACGCAAGTTCTCAGATGGTGATTTCTTAGTTTTGCTATTATACGTTGATGACATGCTCATCATGGGTAAAGACATCAAGAAGATTGATAGGCTGAAATAGGAGTTGGGCAAGTCATTTGCTATGAAAGACTTAGGCCCGGCTAAACAGATCCTAGGAATGGAAATAACCCATGACAGAAGTAGCAGAAAGTTTTGGTTGTCACAAGAGCGGTATATTGAGAAAGTCCTAAAGTAGTTCAATATGAATGCAGCGAAGTCGGTCAGTATTCCACTGGATGGTCACTTCAAATTGAGCGACAAATAGTGTCCTAAGACGAAGGCAGAGGTGGATGAGATGAGAAAGATACCCTACGCGTCAGCGGTAGGAAGTTTGATGTATGCTATGGTGTATACGCGCCCAAACATAGCATATGCGGTTGGTGTTGTTAGCCGGTATCTTGCCAATCCTCGCAAAGAGCATTGGGCAGTGGTGAAATGGATACTGCGGTATCTAAGAGGCTCATCCAGGTTGAACCTATGCTATGGTGACTGAAAACCTGTGTTAGAGGGCTACACAGATGCAGATATGGCAGGCGACATAGACTCCAGGAAGTCTACATCGGGGTTCATGTTCACGTTTGCAAGGGGAGCTGTCTCCTGACAGAGCAAGCTATAGAAGGTCGTAGCATTGTCGACAATAGAGGCCGAGTACATTGCGGTCACAGAGCCATGTAAAGAGATGCTTTGGATGAAGAGGTTCCTACAGGAACTTAGCCTGAAGCAGGAGCAACATGTGGTCTATTACGATAGCCAAAGTACTATACACTTGAGCAAGAATCCAAGTCAGCACTCCAAGTCGAAACACATAGAGATTCGATATCACTGGATTAAGGATACTTTGGAACAGAATGTGTTATAGCTTGAGAAGGTCCATATGGACGATAATGGGTCAGACATGATGACCAAGGCTTTGCTCAAGGGCAAGTTTGAGGTTTCTAGAAACTAGGCTGACTTGAAGAAGGTGAATTCCTCCTGAGTTGAAAAGGGAGAGATTTAATGGAGATTTTCTCCTCATTGTTGGGTTCGATGAAATCGAACCAGTTTCGATATCATCGATAATTGTCGAAATTTTTCACCGCTGGTCGCTGGACAGTTTTTGGTCCTGTTCCGATATCATCGAAGGACCTTAGATGATATCGAAGGCTGTCATCGAAAGACCTTCGATGACATCGATAATTGTCAAAAATTTTCACCCCTGGTCACTGGATAGTTTTGATCATGTTTTGATATCATTAAAGGACCTTAGATGATATCGAAGGCTGTCATTGAGAGACCTTCGATATCATCGAAGAGTTATGTAGATGCAATTACGAAAACGCGGATTCTGCAGAAATTGTTTCCTATTTTGATTATACCTCTTTCTATTCTTATATAAAGTGGTGTATGTGGGATTGGTGTAAAACCCGTATCCTAGTTCGTACTGTTCCGATGAATCCTGCGATCCTTTCCGTCGAAGTCCGGCAGTCCGTGACTGATAATTGACGTTGCGCACGACCGTAAGTCGTATCCTTTAAATTCGAGTCGGTTTAATCCGAGACCCATACCGTTGTGACCGCGCCGTAACCGCGATTCTAACGCCGCGTCTCATGCGCCAATCCGACGCTTAGATCATAAGATGTGGACCATACATTATAATAACCGTGGACCGCACATTGCGGGACCCACCCATTCCATGTGGCACAAATTCCTAGGTAATTATGAGAGTGATAGATGACATCACCCTAGCCTAGCTATAGCCACCCTAACCAAGCTATAGCCACCCTACCCCCTAGCCTTCTTACAAGTACTTATGGTTAGCCACCCTACCCCTAGCCCTTCTTACAAGCATTTAATGCTAGCCACCCTCTCTTACAAGTCATCATTGCCTACCTAAGCTACTCTCCCTCTCTCTTATCTCTCCCTCCCTCTCATTTTCCTTCATTTTCAAAGCAACAAAAAAAATCCCACGTCCAAGCTTCTAAGTGAGAGAAGAGAGAGTTTGTGTGGCCCACCTTTCCCTTTCCAAAACCTCTCATCCTAGCCATCCATCCCCCATCTTCCACCATCAAAGTGAAGCACAAGGAGATAGGCTTTCCAACGGACCAAAGAGATCAACCGGTGGGTGTTTTGATAGGGTAGTTTTCATGCTTTCTTAGATGGGCCAAGTGAGGCCTACCGATCAATGGTATGGATCTCACTTGGGACCCTATGATGTGGCTAATGGCCCACTTTGATTACCTTTTTATGTATGATGGAATGCAAGGGAGGGCCCATAGTGTCGGGGTCCCTCCATCACACGTGTGTCCCACTCTCTCTCTTTTTCTTTTCTTGTGATGTTATGTTTGTATGGCCCACTTGAATGGACCCCACAATGGAGCATGTATTGGATCCAAACCATCTAAAGGTGGAGCCCACTTTACATATGTATGGTGACCACACCACCTCACCATGTGGTGACCCACCTACAAAGGATGCACATTAAAGGCATTGCATGCCTAAGCAAAAAAAAAAAGAAGGAAAGAGAGTCCAGGGACTCTCTGGACGTTTGAAAGAAAAATACAAACCTTAGCCTTTTCAAGGCATTGGAAGTGGGTCATTTGCATAGGACCCACCTTGATGTTTCTATCCAATCCAAGCCGTCCACCCCTTTTCCTAACTCATTTTAGGCATTGAGCCGAAAAATGAGGTCAATCTGACTCTCAGGCGGACCATACCTTTGGAATTAGTGATTTTCACAGTTGAAACTTATCTTAATTTTTCTACACGCCAAAAGATACCCAATATTGGGCTTGTTTGGTTGGTATTGAGCAATGAAAAGCAATGGCAGGAGTGGATTCATCAGAGGCAGGCCGCACATAGGAAAAACTTCAAAAAAAAATACTTTTCAAAAAAAAAAATAAAAAAAATATTGCAGGCAGCGCCTGCTGCTGCTGCTCTGTTTCTGGCGGGCGGACAGGGTCCCACGGCTCCAGCCGTGGGCCCCACCATGATGTATATGTTGTATCCAAACCGTCCATGAGGTGGACCACCCTCTAAGGTGAGTCCCCTCCAAAAATCAGGCTGATCCATGGCTCAGGTAGCCCACACCACAAGAAACAGCGGTAATTGAATTCTACCAATGAAACCCTTCTGGGCCCCACGTGAGTTTTGAATCAATCTGATATGTGTTTTTCCTATTCATCCAGGTCTTTGTGACCTTATCAACAGGTTGGATGGAAAGTAAACAATACAGTGGGCCCCCATGGGACCCACACTGATGTATGTGCTTTACACCCACCGTCCAGGCGGACGGTGGAACTCACCATAATGTATGCGTTTTATTCATGCCGTCCAGCAGCTGCTGGACGGCCAGTTGGCCCCCCACCGTGACGTGTGTTGGTCCACACCGTCCAGGAGGCTGGACGGTGGACCACTCCCCCTTGATGCATGTGTTATATCTAAACCGTCCATCTTGTGGACCCCCACCTTGATATTTGTGTTTCATCCATGCCGTCCATCTATTTGGGACCCACCCACAATGGTTGGGCTGGATTTGTAACCACATTTCTGTGGGCCCTCAAAAATGATTATGAATGTTTTTAAATGGTGCAAGGCATCCCTCAACGGTTGTATCATGATGTGGCCCATTCGATATGTATAAGGCCCATTAATACAGCCCACTTGGTATATACAAGGCCCATGTTGTGAGGCCCATCTTGATGTATTTGTGGCCCGTTGTCGAGGCTCACTTTGATATATATGAGACCCATGTTACGGGTCCATTGCGATGTATTCGAGGCCCATGGGCTATAGCCCATTGCAATGTACTTGAGGCACATTAGTACGATCCAATTGGTGTGGCCCATTTGATATACGTAAGGCCCATGTGATATGGCCCATTTGATGTATTTAAGGACGAATGGGATGTACCTAAGGTCCATTACAATGTGTGATCCTTCCAGGGTTTATATAATGATATTTATAGCGAGCCGTGCCTTAGGAGTAATGGTGGTTTGACGCCCACATTGTAGGTACAATGTTGGTTAAATGTCTGCATTGTAACTCTCCTTAGGGCTCACCGTCGGGCCCACACTAGTTGTGTGTAGGCCATCTAGATCCATCTGTATCGTAAGGATAGTCCATTACTTTATAACATGCTTAGTATAGCTCCATGATTCATACCCATACGCATCATCTGTATGCTTGATGTGAGAGATGTTTGATCATAGCATAAGCCGTTGGGCTGAGACATTTACGGGATTCCTTATGAGACGGAGTGCCCCACATGATCGCGTGGTACACGTGAGATTGCTGCATGATTGTACGGTGTGAATCATGCATCTCGCATATGTGTGACTTGATCACTGCACGCCCTAGCGACATCAGGGCCGTGGCTCCACAGGCACATCGTGGATGGCCGTATCGGATACCGGAAATACTTTGTTCTAGCACTGTGGGCACTTAGGATGTCTTTGAGTGAGAGTCCCAGAACCTTTTTGGTACCAGGAGATGCTCCAACGCCTAGACCGAGTGGATACACGAGCGCCCGAGTGCCGAATACCAGTAGGCCGCGTCTCCCACTATGTCGTGGTCGGTTGGAAGGGAGTGTGGCCTTATCCGCCTGAGTGAGGGGGCTATAAGCTAGGCTGAGTTTGACCAGCTCGCAAATGTGTCCGCTATTGACGAGCCGGGTAGGTATTGGCAGACTACTGGTCAGGCGGATAGTGTGGTCTCTTCCACTTGCTTGACTGTGCAGCTCGGGAGGAGGCAGTCAGTGTGAGGTGTATTAGACCCCGGTGATATCCAGAGAGGAACTGTACTGATATGTGTACATGACAAGGAATGACATACTTGTATTGCATCTCGCATATGACATTCGGCTACGTAGGCCTTGCATTGCATCGGTATGGCCGATAACATTCATGTTTCGCATCGCATGGCCTTGGTATGGCCAATATCATTCATGCCTTACATTACATAGCTCTGGTTGTATTCATGGACTTACCGCATATTTTCGCATTACTCTGATATTGTACACTTGGCGTTTGCCTTGTACACACACTTACACCACCCTCTAAGCTTTTGTAAGCTTATGCACGACCGTTGCGTGCAGGTAACGTTGGACAGCAGCCGTGCTGAGGCAGGAGCGCGTATCAGATCTTTTTTGGAGCTTTTTGATCACCTTGTATTTCCCTTTCTGCATTGTACTTAAAAGTTTTTAATATAGTGGATATGTGGTGATGTTATTTTTGTGACTTGGTTATGCTTTTGGTTATGCTCCATTACATTATATATAAAAAGGAAAATTTCATACTGAAAATCCTCCTTGTAGGATCCCAGGATCGGAATCTAGCGTATGGGCGCTGGAAGCCGAGAATGGGATATTACGGAGGCTGTCGGCGCCGGGTTCGGCGATCGGGAATTTTGTGAGCCCGGTTTCTGAGTTTGGGGCGTGACAGAAGTTGGTATCAGAGCATAACTTGGGAATACCTGAGATCACAACACATCTGTTAAGAACTTAGAATAAATAGGTTTCGAGTACTGATAACTTAGCAATTTTTTTGACATAACCCCTTGACGTTTATGCCTTCTAGAATTCTCAAGGCTGATAGGCCCTTGTTGCTTCCTGTAGGACGTAATGGCTAGAATACCAACCCGAGCGAATCCCGCTCCACCACCTACTACTCCTGCTCTACCACCTGTGACTCCCGCTTCATCACCGGATATTCCTGATTTTCAGCCTGTAGATGCCACTCCTTTACCCGAGACCGGTGCGGATCCGACCGTACCTGTGAGTGCCACCCAGTTGCAGCAGATGCTTCAGGCGATGACTGCCATTCTTCAGGGACAGAGTAGGCGTCCCACTGTTACACCAGCCGAGGCCGAGCAGGAGCGAGCGAGCGCCCTTCTTAAGGACTTCCGACGGCACGATCCTCCACGTTTCAGGGGTGAGCCAGACCACTGCAGCCGAGATATGGTGCTCCGAGGTGGAGAAGATATTCGACACCATGAGATGTACTACCCAGCAGCGTGTCCCATTAGCCGTATTTCTTCTACAGGGTGAGGCTCAGTATTGGTGGGCATCTGTAGCCCGGTCGGTAGCGGCCGATTTCGAGTGGACCTGGGAGGACTTTGTTGACCGATTTGACCGGAAGTTCTTTCCCGAGCATGTGCGACAGCAGCGCGCACTAGAGTTTGAGACTCTGGTCCAGGGGGACATGACCGTGTCCCAGTACGAGGCACGTTTCGTCGCATTATCGAGATTCGCGACGTATCTTGTAGATGATGAGGGGCGGAAGGCCCGCCGTTTTGAGAACGGTTTACGTCCTGCCCTCCGGAGTCGTGTGATCGGACACATGCTTCCGACATTTGAGGAGATAGTGGAGAGAGCCATGATATATGAGACAGATTGAGCTAGTGTGCAGAGAGCCCGTGATCAGAGGGGAGATCAGAAGAGGAAGGCGCCCTCTGGTAGTTCGCAGCCGTAGCAGCATCGTTCACGGCAGCGATGTACCACTCGCCCAACATTCCGAGCACCAGCAGTACCCCCAGCACCACCTTCAGGACCATTCACCGGTACTTGCTTTGGGTGCGATAGGACGGGACATCGTGTGCACGAGTGTCCTCATCCGCAGCGACAGCAGCCGAGGACACCGCATCAGCCTCCACGACAGCCACCACAGCAGCACAGCGACCGACCGCAGCATCAGCCTCCTGTACCTCCCCCACATCAGCAGAGACAGCAGGTTAGGCCCCACACAGCGGCCACAACAGCAGCAGAGACCTCAGAGGGGACCTGCACCTCCCCAGCAGGCCCAGGGCAGGTTCTATGCTGCACAGCAGGACCCACAGTCATCAGGAGGGGTCGTCGAGGGTACACTCCTTGTTTCTACATGCATTGCACGTGTATTGTTTGATTCTGGTGCATCGCATTCTTTTGTGGCCGATGATTTCTGCCGATCGACCGGTTTGCCGATGGAGTCTGCCCGTGAGGGTTTGTTAGTATCGACGCCCTTAGGGAAGACTGCAGTGTTGGGCCGATTTTGTGCATCTTGTCCCATTCTGGTTGGGGATATCTTTTTGCCTGCTGACCTGTTCGTATTGCCGATGTCCGATTTTGATGTCATCCTGGGCATGGATTGGCTCGCCGAGTACCACGCCATATTGGACTGCTCCGAGGATAGTCACGTTCTGTATACCCGGTGTGCCAGAGTTCCAGTTTGTTGTCGAGCCCAGAGGAGTGCAGCTTTCTTGCCTGTTATCGTGTGCCGTTGAGGAGCCAGTTGCTTTGTGTATCGACCAGCTGCCGGTTGTTTATGGTTTTCCCGATGTGTTCCAGGAGATTCCGGGGTTACCACCTCGTCGGCACACTGAGTTCCAGATTGATCTCGTGCCCGGTACGCGCTATTTATTTCGAAGGCCCCGTATCGTATGGCACCGTTGGAGTTACGGGAACTGCAGAAGCAGTTGGACGAGCTACGTGAGTTAGGCTTTATCCGACCGAGCAGTTCACCGTGGAGAGCGCCGGTACTCTTCGTGAAGAAGAAGGATGGTTCGTTGAGGCTTTGCGTAGATTACCGCGAGCTCAACAAGGTCACGATCAAGAACAAGTACCCGCTTCCGAGGATCGATGACTTGTTTGATCAGCTGCAGGAGGCGCAGTTTTTTTAGAAGATTGACTTGCGGTTCGGTTATCATCAGGTTCGGGTTCGAGATGAGGATATCCCGAAGATAGCCTTCAGGACGAGCTACGGTCATTTTGAGTTCCAGGTCATGTCCTTCGGACTGACCAATGCGCCTGCAGTATTCATGCAGTTGATGAACGAGGTCTTCCGTCCATATCTCGACCAGTTTGTTGTGGTGTTCATCGACGACATTCTGATTTATTCGAGGACCCGTGAGGAGCATGAGCGGCATCTAGAGATTACATTGCAGACCCTCCGTGCACACCAGCTTTACGCGAAGCTGGAGAAGTGCGAGTTCTGGCAGGAGGAGGTGAAGTTCCTCGGTCATGTGGTGACGAGGCAGGGTGTCGCGGTGGACCCCTCGAAGATTGATGCCGTGCGTCAGTGGGGCCAGCCCATGAACGCATCCGAGATCCGCAGTTTTCTTGGTTTGGCGGGCTACTACCGACGTTTCATCGAGGGATTCTCTCGTATTGCAGCCCCGCTGACCAGGTTGACCCGGAAAGGTGTCGAGTTTGTATGGAGTGACACTTGTGAGCATGCATTTATGGAGCTGAAGGACCGCCTCACGTCCGCTCCTGTCCTCACTCTTCCCTCTGGGAGTGATGGATTTGTTGTATTTACCGATGCCTCACGAGTTGGTTTGGGTACTGTCCTGATGCAGCACGGGAAGCCGGTGACTTATGCGTCTCGTCAGCTCAAGGTCCATGAGCTGAACTACCCCACGCATGATTTGGAGTTGGCGGCAGTGGTCTTCGCACTGAAGGTGTGGAGGCACTATCTTTATGGGGTGAGGTTCGAGCTCTTCTCCGACCACAAGAGCTTGAAGTATCTGTTCTCTCAGTCTGAGTTGAACATGAGGCAAAGACGTTGGATGGAGCTCCTAAAGGACTATGATTTTGACCTCCAGTACCACCCAGGCAAGGCGAACGTGGTGGCGGATGCCCTCAGCCGTCAGCCACGAGGCCTGGTGGCGCACTTGATGATTCGGAGTGGAGGATGCTCGAGGATGTAGCAGAGTATGACTTCGAGTTTGGTCTGCAGTCTTCTATCATTCAGTTATCGAGCCTGTCGATTCAACCCTCTCTTGTCGCAAGGGTGATCGAGGCTCAGCAGGCAGACGAGTCGTTACATGATTACTGAGTAGAGGCAGCATCTGAGAGTCAGACAGATTGGCAGATTGGTTCTGATGGTGGACTTCGCTTTAGAGGCCGATTATGTGTCCCGGATACTCCTGAGTTACGCCGAGATCTTATGACCGAGGCACATCGATCGCGTTTCTCTATCCACCCTGGGTCGATGAAGATGTATCGCGATATGAGGCGTCAGTATTATTGGTCGGGGATGAAGCGCCAGATAGCTAGCTTTGTGGCCGAGTGTGACACGTGCCAGCGTGTCAAGGCCGATCACCAGAGACCCCCTGGTCTATTACAGCCGTTGAGCGTCCCGATGTGGAAGTGGGAGCACATATCTACTGATTTTGTCATGGGTTTGCCGAGGACTCAGCGCGGTCATGACGCCATCTGGGTTATTGTGGACCGTCTGACGAAGTCGGCACATTTTCTTGCGATTCGTGAGAGCTGGCATACGGACCGGCTTGCCAAGATGTTTATTGATGAGATCGTGAGGTTGCACGGTGTTCCTGTTTCGATCGTTTCAGACCGAGACTCGAGGTTCACGTCTCAGTTTTGGAGGAGCTTCCAAAGAGCGATGGGCACTGATTTGCAGCTCAGCACCGCGTATCATCCGTAGACCGATGGGCAGACCGAAAGGGTCAACCAGATCCTTGAGGATATGCTTCGGGCTTGCGCGATTGACTTCTCAGGTAGTTGGGACGAGCACCTACAATTGGCTGAGTTCGCGTACAACAACAGCTATCAGGCGACCATTGGCATGGCTCCTTTTGAGGCATTATATGGCAGACCGTGCAGATCTCCAAGTTGTTGGACCGAGGTTGGAGAGCGCCGTCTCCTAGGTCCTGAGCTTGTGTTGCAGACATCAGAGGCTATCGATATCATCAGGCAGAGGATGCGCACAGCTCAGAGCCGACAGAAGAGTTTTGCTGACCGTCGGCGTCGTCCGTTGGAGTTTGTCGTTGGGGACCATGTGTATCTCAAGGTCTCACCCATGAAGGGTGTGATTCGTTTTGGAACGAAGGGCAAGCTTGCCCCTAGATTTATAGGACCTTTCGAGATCACCGGGCGCGTTGGCGGCGTGGCCTATCAGCTTGCCTTGCCATCTTAGTTGTCTAGCGTCCACAACGTTTTCCACGTCTCTATGTTGAGGAAATGTGGGTCAGACATCGTTCCCGTTATTGATTGGCAGCCGTTGGAGGTTCGTGAGGAAGTTTCTTACATTGAGCAGCCAGTTCGTATCCTCGATCGGAAGGAGCAGGTCCTGCGGACCAAGGTCATCCCCTTAGTGAAGGTGCAGTGGGGCCATCATAGTGTAGATGAGGCGTCTTGGGAGCGCGAGGCGGAGATTCGCGAGCGCTATCCCCATCTTTTCGATGTTTGATTGTATGTTGTACTATGTTGTGATTATATATGATGTTATGTTTTCTATTCCCTTGAGAGTTACGCTTAGCTGTGATGGTAGTACAAATTTCGAGGACGAAATTTTTATTTAGGTGGGGAGAGCTGTAAAACCCGTATCCTAGTTCGTACTGTTCCGATGAATCCTGCGATCCTTTCCGTCGAAGTCCGGCAGTCCGTGACTGATAATTGACGTTGCGCACGACCGTAAGTCGTATCCTTTAAATTCGAGTCGGTTTAATCCGAGACCCATACCGTTGTGACCGCGCCGTCACCGCGATTCTAACGCCGCGTCTCATGCGCCAATCCGACGCTTAGATCATAAGATGTGGACCATACATTATAATAACCGTGGGCCGCACATTGCGGGACCCACCCATCCCATGTGGCACAAATCCCTAGGTAATTATGAGAGTGATAGATGACATCACCCTAGCCTAGCTATAGCCACCCTAACCAAGCTATAGCCACCCTACCCCTAGCCTTCTTACAAGTACTTATGGCTAGCCACCCTACCCCTAGCCCTTCTTACAAGCATTAATGCTAGCCACCCTCTCTTACAAGTCATCATTGCCTACCTAAGCTACTCTCCCTCCTCTCTCTATCTCTCCCTCCCTCTCCTTTTCCTTCATTTTCAAAGCAACAAAAAAAATCCCCCACGTCCAAGCTTCTAAGTGAGAGAAGAGAGAGTTTGTGTGGCCCACCTTTCCCTTTCCAACACCTCTCATCCTAGCCATCCATCCCCCATCTTCCACCGTCAAAGTGAAGCACAAGGATAGGCTTTCCAACGGACCAAAGAGATCAACCGGTGGGTGTTTTGATAGGGTAGTTTTCATGCTTTCTTAGATGGGCCAAGTGAGGCCTACCGATCAATGGTATGGATCTCACTTGGGACCCTATGGTGGCTAATGGCCCACTTTGATTACCTTTTTATGTATGATGGAATGCAAGGGAGGGCCCATAGTGTCGGGGTCCCTCCATCACACGTGTGTCCCACTCTCTCTCTTTTTCTTTTCTTGTGATGTTATGTTTGTATGGCCCACTTGAATGGACCCCACAATGGAGCATGTATTGGATCCAAACCATCTAAAGGTGGAGCCCACTTTACATATGTATGGTGACCACACCACCTCACCATGTGGTGACCCACCTACAAAGGATGCACATTAAAGGCATTGCATGCCTAAGCAAAAAAAAAAAGAAGGAAAGAGAGTCCAGGGACTCTTTGGACGTTTGAAAGAAAAATACAAACCTTAGCCTTTTCAAGGCATTGGAAGTGGGTCATTTGCATAGGACCCACCTTGATGTTTCTATCCAATCCAAGCCGTCCACCCCTTTTCCTAACTCATTTTAGGCGTTGAGCCGAAAAATGAGGTCAATCTGACTCTCAGGCGGACCATACCTTTGGAATTAGTGATTTTCACAGTTGAAACTTATCTTAATTTTTCTACACGCCAAAAGATACCCAATATTGGGCTTGTTTGGTTGGTATTGAGCAATGAAAAGCAATGGCAGGAGTGGATTCATCAGAGGCGGGCCGCACAGGAAAAACCTCAAAAAAAAATACTTTTCAAAAAAAATAAAAATAAAAATATAGCAGGCAGCTCCTGCTGCTGCGTCAGCAGCAGCAGAACGCTGCTGCGTTTCTGGCGGGCGGACAGGGTCCCACGGCTCCAGCCGTGGGCCCCACCATGATGTATATGTTGTATCCAAACCGTCCATGAGGTGGACCACCCTCTAAGGTGAGTCCCCTCCAAAAATCAGGTTGATCCATGGCTCAGGTAGCCCACACCACAAGAAACAGCGGTAATTGAATTCTACCATTGAAACCCTTCTAGGCCCCACGTGAGTTTTGAATCAATCTGATATGTGTTTTTCCTATTCATCCAGGTCTTTGTGACCTTATCAACAGGTTGGATGGAAAGTAAACAATACAGTGGGCCCCCATGGGACCCACACTGATGTATGTGCTTACACCCACCGTCCAGGCGGACGGTGGAACTCACCATAATGTATGCGTTTTATTCATGCCGTCCAGCAGCTGCTGGACGGCCAGTTGGCCCCCCACCGTGACGTGTGTTGTCCACACCGTCCAGGAGGCTGGACGGTGGACCACTCCCCCTTGATGCATGTGTTATATCTAAACCGTCCATCTTGTGGACCCCCACCTGATATTTGTGTTTCATCCATGCCGTCCATCTATTTGGGACCCACCCACAATGGTTGGGCTGGATTTGTAACCACATTTTGTGGGCCCTCAAAAATGATTATGAATGTTTTTAATGGTGCAAGCATCCCTCAACCTCAACGTTGTATCATGATGTGGCCCATTCGATATGTATAAGGCCCATTAATACAGCCCACTTGGTATATACAAGGCCCATGTTGTGAGGCCCATCTTGATGTATTTGTGGCCCGTTGTCGAGGCTCACTTTGATATATATGAGACCCATGTTACGGGTCCATTGTGATGTATTCGAGGCCCATGGGCTATAGCCCATTGCAATGTACTTGAGGCACATTAGTACGATCCAATTGGTGTGGCCCATTTGATATACGTAAGGCCCATGTGATATGGCCCATTTGATGTATTTAAGGCCCAATGGGATGTACCTAAGGTCCATTGCAATGTGTGATCCTTCCAGGGTTTATATAATGATATTTATAGCGAGCCGTGCCTTAGGAGCAATGGTGGTTTGACGCCCACATTGTAGGTACAATGTTGGTTAAATGTCCGCATTGTAACTCTCCTTAGGGCTCACCGTCGGGCCCACACTAGTTGTGTGTAGGCCATCTAGGTCCATCTGTATCGTAAGGATAGTCCATTACTTTATAACATGCTTAGTATAGCTCCATGATTCATACCCATACGCATCATCTGTATGCTTGATGTGAGAGATGTTTGATCATAGCATAAGCCGTTGGGCTGAGACTTTACGGGATCATTTGAGACGGAGTGCCCCACATGATCATGAGGCGTGAGATGGTACGCGTGAGATTGCTGCATGATTGTACGGTGTGAATCATGCATCTCGCATATGTGTGACTTGATCACTGCACGCCCTAGCGACATCAGGGCCGTGGCTCCACAGGCACATCGTGGATGGCCGTATCGGATACCGGAAATACTTTGTTCTAGCACTGTGGGCACTTAGGATGTCCTTGGGTGAGAGTCCCATAACCCTTTTGGTACCAGGAGATGCTCCAACGCCTAGACCGAGTGGATACACGAGCGCCCGAGTGCCGAATACCAGTAGGCCGCGTCTCTCACTGTGTCGTGGTCAGTTGGAAGGGGGTGTGGCCTTATCCGCCTGAGTGAGGGGGCTATAAGCTAGGCTGAGTTTGACCAGCTCGCAAATGTGTCCGCTATCGATGAGCCGGGTAGGTATTGGCAGACTACTGGTCAGGCGGATAGTGTGGCCTCTTCCACTTGCTTGACTGTGCAGCTCGGGAGGAGGCAGTCAGTGTGAGGTGTATTAGACCCCGGTGATATCTAGAGAGGAACTGTACTGATATGTGTACATGACGAGGAATGACATGCTTGTATTGCATCTCGCATATGACATTCGGCTACGTAGGCCTTACATTGCGTCGGTATGGCCGATAACATTCATGTTTCGCATTGCATGGCCTTGGTATGGCCGATATCATTCATGCCTTACATTACATAGCTCTGGTTGTATTCATGGACTTACCGCATATTTCCGCATGACTCTGATATTGTACACTTGGCGTTTGCCTTGTACACACACTTACACTACCCTCTAAGCTTTTGTAAGCTTATGCACGACCGTTGCGTGCAGGTAGCGTTGGACAGCAGCTGCGCTGAGGCAGGAGCGCGTATCAGATCTTTTTTGGAGCTTTTTGATCACCTTGTTTTTCCCTTTCTGCATTGTACTTAAAAGTTTTTAATATAGTGGATATGTGGTGATGTTGTTTTTGTGACTTGTTTATGCTTTTGGTTATGCTCCATTACATTATATATATAAAAAAAATTTCATACTGAAAATCCTCCTTGTAGGATCCCAGGATCAAAATCCGGCGTATGGGCGCTGGAAGCCGAGAATGGGATATTACGGAGGCTGTCGTCGCCGGGTTCGGCGATCGGGAATTTTGTGAGCCCGGTTTCCGAGTTTGGGGCGTGACAATTGGGGTGGATTCCAGGGTATTCTAAGGTTTCCTAAAGGTACTCTAGGAGGGCTTAGGGCTATCAAAGGTGAGAGAGAGAGAGAGAAAAAGAGAGAGAGAGAGGAAGTTTGTGTAAAGGAGATTCTACTCGTAGAGGTGATCTACTTTGTAGTCCACGTCTCAGTGCTTCTACGTCCTCGTGATCAGTGAGATCCTTCTGTTTTTCCATTATTCTCTTATTGTTCATCCACTCTTACGTGAGTGAAGAAGGTTTGATCCAAGCGGTGTGTGCTTGTGATCGGTTGTAACGTTCTGCTTTATAGTGGATTGTTGATCTGGACGAGTTCCCGTAGTTTTTACTGCTTTGAGGGTTTTCGATGTAAAGTTCCCTGGTGTCGTGTGGTTTATGCTTTGATTTATTTCATTGCTTTATTATTCCATAATTTTGGTTTGTTTTGGGAGGCTAGATCCTAAGGTTTTGTGCAAGGCCCCCAACAGTGCTGTGGAACACTTCAGCTTCGATCTGACTATTTTTATATTTATGCCCTAAACTGATCTGGAAAAAATGGATGAACAGTGCAGATATACACATACATCATGGTGAGGTCTGCCTAACTTTGCACACGTCAATGTAGTACCAACCTCTTTGTTGTGTTCTACTACTCAGTCTGAGTCCGCCAGCATGCGTCGCCTCATTGGTTTCACATGTAGAGATGGTCTGATGATAGGATCGCCTATGTTCTAGAAGTTATGCTGGTTGGATGGGCCCAGTTGATGAATATGTGAGGATAGGTATACAACTGAGTTTAGAGTTTGGAAAATTCACATATGAAAATCATAGGCAGGATCATCCCTTAAATTTGAGTATCTTTGAATGAAAATAATGGTCGGAGGATGGATGGTTCCGATCATCAGATCATACAGAAAGAGAGTCGTCTCACAAAAAAATGATTTGAATCGAATTTAAACCACACCCTGATGCTACCAGTCATCGAAATATTCTTCCTCTCAAAGGGGACATCTATCGCTTTCTTTTAATTAATAGTTGCTTTTGAATTTGCGCCATTGTAATGAAAGAGTCGATGATTTGAAAACATTGTCTCGTTATTTTAACTAAGGTGTGTTTTGTTGCTCAAGTTTCTCGTTATTTTAACTAAGGTGTGTTTTGTTGCTCAAGTTTTGGCAATTGATCAGACGGTATATATGATATCTGATTAATGTAATTCTCAGGAACAAATTAATCCAGTCAATAGGTCTATTTTCCTGCAAGCAATATGGAATATACATGTTCCTAGCTATTGATCAAATGAATATAATGATACAGTCAATATGATTTTCGAGGAATACATGCAATCGTAAGTTAGTCTCACTTGATGGATGCATGGTCTAGACTGATTATTAGACCCCTTTTCCTTCAAACAGTATGGATCATCTACATTCTTAACAATTTTTCCGATTGTTAGTTTGGATCATTCATGACGGTTCTTGAGGAACTTAAGCAATCAAAAGTGAGGCCCACATGATGAATGGTCCAAATTGATAATTAGACATTTTCCTAACAACAGTGGGTTACCCCTTCGGTAGCAATTGATTGAATGGATATGATTGTCTGATTGTTGGATATATGTGCCCTAAAAAGCCAGTGTTGATCCATTGATCTTGATAACTATGGGTCTTATTGGACATGTTATTTATGCCATTACTAATATATGGTATAACTTTAACGTTTATAAAAAATAAAAAAAGGGTCAAAAGAGAGGGTTTTCTTTGTTGTCAACGTAGAATGTGTTCCATGGATCTTACTAACATTTATGGTCACTTAGCAGGTTTTGGGCAAACTTGTGGTTATCTGGTGCAAGGGGACCGGCCACTAGTGGCGATGGAAGTTCTCCACCATTGTACTAAATGACTGATTGTTGCCTTTGCCCTTCCCCACATGGGAGCTTAAGCATTGGTAGATTTTGGGCATTTTGTTATTATTCTTGGCTGGTCTTGCATTGCAAGATCATCATAATTCTCTGGATCGGGAAGTCCATCATCATAATTAGACCGGGGAGTCCATCATGATTAGACCAAATTGACTTATGTATGTATCATTTTTTACTAATCCTTAAAAGTGAGAATATATAATTGTTTATGTCAGATACGACTGCATGAAATCTAACAACTTAGGTGATGCCACGTGGTACCAAGTGATCGAACCTAATGGTTGACAACCCCAAGTGCATGGCTACGATGTAGTCTTAACTTAGTGAGATCGAGATTGTTCAACAGGGAATTGGTTTAATAACACAATTAGAATTAATTGATTGTTTAAATTTTAATCCAGCGGAAGAAAAAGAGGATTCAAACAATAGTTAAAACCACTTAGGATATATGAATTCTCACTTAACAAATTTTGAAACTCAATTCTTCTTATTTAAGTTAATGACTCAACTAGGATTGAATTTCAATCCATTCTAATCGAAAGATAAAACTATAAATCCAATCACAAACATTCAACAAAATATATGAATTGAGATAGATTGATTTATCATGAAAATCTAGGCAATTGATTGCAGGGAATCAAAAGTATCTATTGTACTCGAAGCTAATAATTGATCAATCGATTTTATAGATCAATTCGTTATGCAATATAAGAATTCAATCAAAACAATCACAATTCAATATTCAAAACCAATAACTTAAATTAAATAAAAAAATTCATCAAGAGGTTCATCCCTTAGGCTTTAGCTAAGATATTAGCCTAGCATGACTAACATCTTAAATAAAAATAAAAGAAAAACAAAATAGAAAGGATGGATTGAAGAAGAATGACATCTAAATAGCTTCGTCTTCACTTCAAATCACCTGAAAAAAATCCTACATTGATACTTAGAGACGTCTTAGAAGCCTCTATTTATAGATCTGAAAGACCTAATTCCGCACCGCCTTAGAAAATTCGTGAACTTATGCACTTCTGTGCTCCTTCAATAGGATCAAAACTTATCGAGAGTCTATCGATATGATCGAAGATGCGCTTGATAGAATCGAAGATTGCTAAAAAACTGTCCAAATTTATGATTTTCTCGATGGAATCAAAGAAATAGTTTAGCAAGCAGTCTGAAAATTCTTGAATTTCTCAATATGAAGCTCAATAGCATAAATTTCTATCGATGGCCTATCAATGGGATAAAAAACCTATCGATGGAATCGACAAATGCTAATTTTCTTTCATTCTTCTTTGATACATTCAATCTTCAATTCCTCACTCCAGTACTTCGTTTCTTTGGTCCTTGAAACTTCCAATCATCAACTTTGGTATTCAAGTTTTCAATTCTTCATTGCATTTGAGCTTGATTTCTTTTTGGGCTTTAAATTGTGACTTTAAGCATGTATTCAACTTGAACCATGAATTTTCTCTGCATATTGAAAAAACATCTAATTAAATCATTTTAATACTCGAATGCATGAGAAAATGATGCAATATAAGAGATAAATATGCAATATTTAGGCGTTATCATACTCTCAACCAGCATTTACTAGTTGTTAAGAGTGAAATATTGTATATTTTCCCCTTGTTATGTTTTGGTTTTATGAACATGAATGTGCTTAACTGATCTAATTACACATGTTTTCTCTTACAAGATGATTTTAAGAGATAAGGAGAAAAAATGCTTAAAGCATGAATTTAATGCTCAAAAGAATTACCAAGTGAAGGATTGGATCTATGGAAGTCAAGAATGAAGAATTCAAGAGTTTAGAATATAAGGAAATCAAGTGAGGAAGGAAGAAAATCGAGGAGTCAAAGTGCAAAAATCAACAGTTTGATGTCATCAATGCCATCGAAGCTACTTCGATCCCATTGCAAAACTCATGAAAAATCCGATTTTGTTACTGGACATATTTGAGCATTCTTCGATGTTATCGAGGACATGATCGATGCTATCGAAGTTAAGTTTGATTCCATTGAAGGAGGTCAATGACATTAAGAAAATATGCAAATTCGAAAGTTCGTTGCTGGATAGTTTCCTAATTTCATCCAGACTCTTCGATGGGAGCTTGATGTCATCGAAGCTGCGATAGCTACGTAAAATCAAGTCAGTTTTGAAGTCGGTGTGAATTAAGCCTATATAAAGGGATGTTTTATGAGTTTTTAAACATGAATTAGGGTAGAAGGAGTAGTGGAGCTTTAAGGAGTCATATCTCCTCTTCAATCATTCGGTTCTAGTTAGTTTTTATATTTTTATGCTTGAGTTTTAGTTTAATCATGTCTATGATTGGCTAATCTCTTAGCTAGAGCTAAGAGGTGAAGCTTGTAGTTCTTCTTAATGTTTATTTGACTTTCATTCAAGTTATTTAGTTTTCATATTGGACAATTCATTGATATTTGGTTTGAATGAAGAAGTATTTTCAGTTTACTTTGATCCATTGTTGACTCTGGGCACTTTGGATGCTTAGGAAGACTATTGATATTATCTTACATGTTTTTGCAAATGTTGGTTTGTAAAATCCATTGATCTATCATTGACTTTGGGCATGATGGATGCTTTAAATTCTTTGCGATCAATACACTGATGCTTTATGATAGAACTAATTCAATGCAGTTCAGATTTGTTTTCGAATATATGAACAATGAATTAATTGCTCAATTATTCGACTGGATAGGACAACTTCGATTCTAGTTCTGTGATTTAATTGAATTAAGTAAAGTAACATTAAGAAAGCTATAAGTGGATCCTTGACCCTCTAGTGTCTTATCTTCGATAGTTTCTTTCACAATTACTCTTTTAATCCAGATTTTTGTAGTTAGTTTAGATTTTAGTTCTAGTTTTAACGTATTTTAGAAATCGCACAATACCAAGTCCCTGTGTGTACGACCTCGGTATCACTAAGTTATTACTACATTGCAGCCCTGCACTTGGGGTTGTCGTAATAAGTTTTTAGCGCCGTTGCCGGGGACTTCGATTGCATTTTTCCGAAATACATTAATATTAGAATTAGGTTAGGATTATCTTCAAATTTTTCTGTGTTTCTACTTTAGTTTTTTCTAAATAATTAGACACTAACTTTGTTTTTCTATTTTGAAGAAACAAAAGTAGAATCATCGATCCGGTAATATCGTTCAAACTCTTTTTGTTGTAGTATTTCAGATTTATTATTTTTCTGTAATTTTCTTTTTTTGAAGTAGGTTTTAGTTTAGTATTAAGGATTGAGAGTGTTTCATACCCAAGTGGGTCTGTGACAACACTCTACGTCTTTTAATTAAAGAAGAATTAGTAAAAGGTTTGCCTATCCCTCACTAGATTAGACACACCTTAAGACCCTTAGTTAATAAAAAATATAGCTATGAATCAACCTCACCATGCCCCTGAAGAGCAACAAGATGAGAACGATGTACATAATGCTCCACTGCCTAAAACTTTACATGATTATTTACACCCAACGAGGGCGAGTAAACCTTCCTGTTTGGTGTTTCCACACAATGCAGGAAACGTGAATTTTAAGCCGAGAGTGATCCAACTACTTTTGAAGTTTCATGGACTTGACTCTGAAAGTCCATATCTACATCTCAATGAATTTGATGAGATTGTAACAATCTTGCAATTTAATAACATTTCTAAGGATATTTTAAGACTGAAATTATTATTTTTCTCTTTGAAGGAGTGTTGAGTGTGAAATATTACATATTCCCCCTATTTATACCTTGGTTTTATAAACATAATAGTGCTTAATCGATTTAATCATCCGTGTTTTCATGTGTGAGGTGATTTCGAGAGCTTAAGGTGAAATTGATGCCAAAATGAAGATTTATACTTAAAAATTTACTAAATGAATATTTGGAGATTTGGAAGTCGTTAATGAAGAATTCACATGCCAAAGATCCAAGAAAGCTAAGTAAGGAATGAAGAGAATCAAAGATTTAAAGTGAAGAAAATGAATCATGAAATTGTCCTGAAAACAAATATATTCCTAAAATTGTCATGAAAAAGCATATTCTAAAACTCTGAGTTTATTTTGAAAAACTGTGGAGTGTATAAATTTGAGGCGGTTTAAACTCTGAGTCTATTTTAAGAAACTAAGCAGAGTGCGTAAATTTGAGGCTGTTTATAAAACGTAGTGGCCGACCACCTTTCTCGACTTGACCTCCCTGATTCCCTTGAGCCGACACTGATAAATGATGTATTCTCTGATGAACAATTGTTTAAACTCTCCCAACTACCTTGGTTTGCTGACATTGCAAATTATCTTGCTACTGGTTTCACGCCAATATATAGGACTGTGTAAGATAAGGAAAAATTCTTTGTCGAGGTATGTAAGTTTTTCTGGGATGATCTTTATTTGTTTAAATATTGCCTATACCGAATTTTACAGAGATGTGTGCCAGACAATGAACATCAAAGTTTCATATCCTTTTATCATTCTCAGGCCTGTGGTGGTCACTTTTCTACTAAAAATACCACGACCAAAATTCTACAGTGTGGCTTTCACTGGCCAACTATGTTTAAAGATACCCATGAGTTTTGCAGAGGTTGTGAGTGTTGTCAGAAATTGGGAAGATTGTCCTATATAAATATGATGCCGCTAAACTTAATTCTTATCATTGAAGCATTTTGAAGCATTCGATTGTTGGGGCATCGATTTCATGGGGTTATTCCCCTAATCCTTTGGAAATATTTACATTTTATTGGCAGAAGACTATGTCACTAAGTGGGTCGAAGAGATCCCGTGCTGGAATAATGAACGCAAAATAGTGATTAGATTCTTAAAAGAAAACATCCTTTCCTGGTTCGGAACGCGTCAGGCCATCATTAATGATGGAGGTTCACACTTTTGTAATAGGCCATTTGAGAACTTAATGAAGAAATATGACATCTCTCATAAGGCGAACACTCCATAACACCCACAGACAAGCGGGCAAGTTGAGATTTTTAATAGGGAAATTAAGAAAATTCTAAAAAAACTGGTTAACCCTGATTGTAAGGATTGGTCAATCCGCTTGACTGATGCTTTATGGGCTTACCGTACATCTTTTAAGACCCCCATCAGAATGTCTCCCTTTAGACTCATCTATGGGAAATCTTGCCACTTGTCTGTAGAGTTGGAACATAGAGCCTACTGGGCTATTAAAAATCTAAATTTTAACTTAGACAACGCTAACTCGCTGCGCAAACTTCAATTGAATGAGTTAGAAGAAATTCGGAACGATGCATATAAGAACTCGAGAAATTACAAGGACAGGATGAAGATGTTTTATGATCGGAACATCCTTTAGAAATCATTCCCATTTGGCAAAAAAGTCATTCTATACAATTCTTGGTTACATCTTTTTTCTGGAAAAACTTCGATCTCGTTGGACTGACTCTTTCATTGTTACTATTGTTTATCCTCATGGGACTGTCGAGATAAGAATCCAGTGAATGACAATGTTTTTAAAGTAAATGGACATCGTCTCAAGCCATTTGTTGAGAAGTTTGATTCAGAGTTCATGTTCATGCCTCTTACTGATCCTGTGTACCAGGATTGACCTCTTAGTCTGATGGAGGTGTAGTTAGGTTTATTGCTTTCATAGGATTTAAGATTAGGATTGTCATGCCCCAAACTCAGAAAATGGGCTCCCAAAATTTTCGATCGCCGAATTCGGCGCCGACAGCTTCCGTAGTGCCCCATTCTCGGATCCCAACACTCATATGCCAGATTCCGATCCTGGGATCCTACAAGGAGGATTTTTAGTATGATTTTTTTTGTTGTAATGGAGCATAACCACAAGCATAACCAAGTCACCAAACAACATCACCACATATCCACTATATCAAAAACTTTAAGTACAACGCGGAAAGGAAAATACAGGGTGATCAAAAAGCTCCAAAATAGTTTGGTACGCCCTCCTGCTTGAGCGCTGCTGCGATACAACGACACCTGCACGCAACGGTCATGCATAAGCTTACAAAAGCTTAGAGGGTGGTGTAAGTGTGTGCACAAGGCGAGTGCCAAGTATACAATATCAGAGTAATGTGGAAATATGTGGATAAGTCTATGAATACTATCAGCTATACCAAAGCTACATGATGCAAGACATGAATGCTATCGGCCATACCAAGACCATGCAATGCGAGGCCTATGTAGCCAAATGTCATATGCGAGATGCAAAGCAAGCATGCCAGTCCTCATCAAGTACACATATCAGTACAGTTTCACTCTTGGATATCACCGGGGTCTAATACACTTCACATCGACTGCCACCTCTTTAGCCGCACAGCCCAGCAAGTGGAAGAGACTATACTATCTGCCTGACCAGTAGTTTGCCAATACCTACCCGACTCATCGATAATAAACTCATTTACGAGCTGGTCAAACTCAGCCTAGCTTACAACCCCCTCACTCGGGCGGATAAGGCCACACCCCCTTCTAACCGACCATGACACAGTGGGAGACGCGGCTTACTAGTATTCGACACTAGGGCGCTCGTGTATCCAGTCGGTCTAGTCGTTGGAGCATCTCCTGGTACCAAAAAGGTTCTGGAACTTTCACCCAAGGACATCCTAAGTGCCCACAGTGCTAGAACCAAGTATTTTCAGTATCCGATATGGCCATCCACGACGTGCCTGTGGAGCCACGACCCTGATGTTGCTAGGGCGTACAATGATCAAGACATACAAATGCAAGATGCATGAATTACACTGTCCAGTTATGCAACAATCCAGCGCATACTACGTGCTCATGTGGGTAACTCGTATCAGTGAGTCCCATAAATAATCTGCCTAATGACATATGCTATGATTAGTCACTACTCATATCAAGCATACATATGATGCGTATGGCATAAGTCATGGAATTATACTAAACATGTTATAAAGTAATGAACTATTCTTACAACGCAGATGGGCCTAGACGGCCTATACATAACAAGTATGGGCATATCAATGGACCCTAAGGAGAGTTACAATGTGGACATTTAACCAACATTGTACTTACAATGTGGGCATCAAACCATCATTGCTCTCGAGGCATAGCCCGCTATAAACATCATTACATAAGCCATGGTGGAATCACACATTGAAATGGACTTGTGTACATCCCATTGGGCCTCGATCCATGGGCCTCAAATACATCAAATGGGCTGCATAACATGGGCCTCATATATATCAAGGTGGGCCTCAACAGACGACCACAAATACATCAAGATGGGCCTAATCACATGGGCCTCATGTATATATCAAGGTGGGCCTCAACAGACGGCCACAAATACATCAAGATGGGCCTAATCACATGGGCCTCATAAATTCCCAAAAGTAAGTCGTATTGAAGGATCATTTGGACCATACCACAAATAACAATGGAGATAATAATTTTCACAGGTAAATAAATCACAGGGCCCACTATAAAGTTTATTTTCCAACTAATCTAATCATAAGGCCATAAAGACTTGGATTAAGAGGGGAAAACAAATATCATATCGATCCAAACCCTGTAGCCCAAGGGTTTTTTAATGGTGGACATTCAAACTCACTGTTTTCTGTAATGTGGTCCACCTAATCCTAAATCTGTCTTATTTTAGTCTCAAGCCTTAAAATGAGCTTTCAAAATGGTTGGACGGCTTGGATGCAACAACGCATCATGGTGGGTCCCATAGATGGACGGCGTAGATGAAACAAGTGGGACCCATGGAACTTGGTGATGCCACTACAGCAGCTATAGCTAGAGTGAGGTACACCAGCCGTCCCACTCCCCTGCGTGGGACGGTGTGGGATACAATACATACATCAGTGGTCCCACGTGGGGCCCACCATAACGTTTACCTACCATCCAAGCTGTTAATAAGGTCACACAGACCCTAATGGAGAGGAAAAATAAATTTCATAATGATCCAAAACTTTCGCGTCACCCAAAAAGGGTTTCAATGGCAGACGTTCAATCAACACTGTTTCCTGCCATGTGGGCCATCAGAGTCCCACACACGACTGATTTTTGGGGTGGCCCACTGGTCAGAGGGGACCCAACAAATGCACGGTGTTGATGATCAACACACATCATGGTGGGGCCCACGGCTGGGACCCTTACCCACCGCCAATGTCATATGCAGCAGGACGCTGCTGCAGCAGCAGCGCCTGCTGCTTATTTTTTATTTTATTTTTTTGGGTGGTTTTTCCTATGTGGGGCCCGCATCAGGTGGATCCACTCCACCCATTAGATTCCATAGCCCAAGATGGACCAAGCAATCCCAATATTCGAAATATTTTGACATATCAAAGCATCAAGGTGGATTTCAATGGTAAAAACAACTGTTTTCTATAAAACGGCCCACCAGATAATTGGATTGGCCTCATTTTTTAACTCAATGCCTAAAATGATCTGTGGAATAGGATAGATGGCGTGGATTGGATCAATGCGTCAAGGTGGGGCCTGTAGGAGTGGCCCACCCAAATAGCTTTAAAATTTTTTTTGTTAGTACACCTACTGTCCTTCACAACGTCCAGCGTCCAGGGACACTAGACGTGGACGTAATTATCAAGGTGGATCCCACTTGGACGTGGCCCACTTGATCAATATGATATTTGTGTTTTTCCCATCCCCATTAAGGTAGGGCCCACATGGTTTGGACGACCATGGGGTCATTTGATGGATAGTTTAGACACCACATTCACTCATTAAATGGGCCACAAAATAAAGGAGAGAGAAAGAGAGAGAGAGAGAGAGAGAGAGAGAGAGCGAGAGAAAGAGAGAGAGTGATGATGGAGGGACCCCGGCACTATGGGCCCTCCCTTCCGTGATTTACAACGTACATCAAGTGGGTCCCATTACATATGGGCCCATCGACCAAAATCAACGGTGGAGATCCTTTTTCCACTGAAATGCAAGGTCTAGATGACCCTATTTATGCAAGGAAAATAAACATCATGATGGGGTCCATGGAGAATAACCCCATCATGGAATGATCTTGAGAATCAAGGTGGGCCATCGGCCACATCTAGGGTCCAAAGTGAGATCCATACCATCAATCGGTAAGCCTCACTTGGCTCATCATCAAAATAAGAAATCTAGGCCTATAAATACCCACCATTCGATCTTCTTGGTCAGATGGAACGCCGATCTCCTTATGTCTCACTTTGATGGAGGGTGATGAGAAATGAAGGGGTAGGATGATAGATCTAGAGAGAGGAGGAAGTGGGCCACACATAACTCACTTTTCTCTCATGGAAAAGCTTGGACGTGCACTTCTCTTTCTTTGCTTGGTTGCTTGGAAAAAATATGAGAGAAAGAGAGAGAATGGGTGGTTGTAAGGGAAGGGTGATGATGTGAGTGATGGATATGAGGTGACAGTTGTACTTGACATTATGGGTGTGTAAAAGAGAGAAAGGGAGAGAGTTGACTTTGAGGTTGCTCTTGTACTTGACATGAGGTGATTAATTGATTGATTGATTGATGGGACATGATGTAGAGATTCTCTTGGGATTGCAAACGGGTGGTGTTTCTTTGAAATCAACGCCGACCCACATCTTATGGTCAGGGTATCGGATTGGTGTGCAAGACACGGCGATGATGCGGTCGCAATAGTACAAGTCTCGGATTAAGCCGACTCAAATCTACGGAATACGACTTAGGGTTGTGTGCAAACGTTGATTATAGGTCACAGGTTGTCGGAATTCGACGGGAAGGATCGCGGAAGTCGATAGAACAATACGGACTGGGATACGGGTCTTACAAGGATAGTTTGATTTTAATTTTTTTAGTCTTCGTGCTAACACATTTACATGTTAAGAACTTTGGAAAAGCTTCAATTCTCCTTATTCAGGTATTATCTTCCCATCACTTCCCATTTCTTTTCGTTGTCTCATGTGCATTGCATGCTCATATCTTTTACAATGTGGACAATGTAGGGTTTAGGTTGGGGGTATGAATTAGGTAAACTAATCAGTGTTTTCTTAGTTTTGAGCAAAAATTGTGAGAATTTTTAAAATTTCAAGTTAAAAACATGTTTGAGAAATGATAATTTGTGGAATTAAGAATGGTTTGAGTATGATGATAAGATGGAAATTGAACTTCGTATTGTTGGAGTTTGATCAACTGAGTAGACTATCTTCTAAATTCTTGCATTTAATTGATTAAAAGGAAGTTTGAATATCATGTTAATCTAAGTCATAAGCCACATTCAAATTGCTTTCTGTGAATTGTATTAAAATTTCTCATTGTTAATATGTGTATCATTGATAGATATTGAGAATTAAATTTGGAGAATTTTATCCACCTTAAAAAGATAAAAAGAACCAGTTAAAAGCAGAGAGATTAAGAAAAAGGTCATGTATGATGAAAAAACTGGAAAGGAATGAAAAGACTAGAAAGGAATGAAAAGTCTACAAAAAATGAATAAATAAAAGGGATCGTTGATATAAAATAAAAAAATGGAAAAAGAAGGAAAAGGTGATAAGTTCAGAATCAATACTTGATTATTCAATAAAACTTGAGGTGATGAGCATGTCTAACATTATGAAATAGTAGTACGTTATGGAAAGTAAATACAATTCACTAAGCACATTGGAAAATTTTGATATATGAACTTATTCTCTTAAATGATTGATAGAGAAACTTTTTGATTGATTACTCATGTGATTCGGCTCTACGTTTTCAAAATTGCACTCTTGCTTCTTTAGATTGTACTCATTCATACTTAATTGCACAAAAGATTATTTTCTGAAAGTGATTTGAATATTGAAGATTGAAGATCACTTCACGCATGTTTTGTTTGAGACTAGCAAAATGCTGACTGCCGGGTGTATTGAGTGTGAAATATTGCATATTCCTCCCTATTTATACCTTGGTTTTATAAACATGATAGTGCTTAATCGATTCAATTATGTATATTTTCACGTGCGAGGTGATTTCGAGATCTTAAGGTGAAATTAATGCGAAAAGGAAGATTTATGCTCAAAAGATTACTAAATTAAGATTTGGAAGTCATTAATGAAGAATTCACATGGCAAAGATCCAAGAAAACTAAGTGAGGAATGGAGAGAATCAAATATTTGAAATGAAAAAAAGGAATCCTGAAATTGTCCTAAAAAAATTTATTCCTGAAATTGTCCTGAAAAAGCATATTCTGAAACTTTGATTCTATTTTGGAAAACTATGCAGAGTGTGTAAATTTGAGGTGGTTTAAACTCTGAGTCTATTTTGGAAAACTGTGCAGAGTGCGTAAATTTGAGGGGGTTTCAAGATTTTTTCAGCTCAGTGCAAAAGTTGGAGTTCCACAACTATAAATAAGACTCCCTAGGATGTTCTAAAGCATCTTTTAAGGTTTGAAAAGGTCTCAAGAATCATATACAAGGGTGGAGCAGCTGGTAAAGAGTTTTTCTTCTTCCTTAGTTTATCTTTCATGCTTTGTTTATGAGATTTGGTTTCAATCATGTTTATGGTTGGCTAAACCTCTTAGCTAGGGCTAAGAGGTTAAGCTTGTAGCATGTTTGGATGTTTATTGTACTTTGATTCTTATTCTTATTGAACTTCATTGATTTCTAGTTTGATATTAAGGAAATATTTTCAGTTTTTATGATTATTGTGACTCAAATTACAATAGATGCTATAATAGCTTTGGATATCTTCTTTTCCTGTTATGAGATAGTGAGATTGGTAAATCTCGTTGTTCACCATCGTCTCCTGGGCATGGTAGGGTGATGAAATCCCTTCCAATCATCACAATTCTCCTCCATTAAGAATTAGGTCAATGAAAGTTCAAATTTGACTTAAATTGCTTTATCTTCCAATTAAATATGATAGAATCTGATTCTAATTATTTTTCTTGAATCAAGTAAGGTAGCATCTTGATAGCTACAAGTGGATCCTTGCACCCTAGTTCCCACCTTTAAATTCATAAGTTTTAATCAACATTATTCACCTTTATTCTCAATTATTCAGATTTCAATTTAGATATTTTTCTAGTTCTAGTTCTAGTTATTTTTAGAATACGTACTAGTTTAGTCCCTGTGGATTTGACCTCGATCTTACTGAGTTATTACTACATCGCGACCCAACACTTGAGGTTGTGAACAAGGAGAAAGCCAAGTCTTGGCTACACTCCTTGAAACCAAGATCTATTGGGACATGGGCTAAGATGAGCTGGGAGTTCCTTAAAAATTTTCTTTCTGGTTTATAAGACCAATACCCAAAGGATGACGACAATGAATTTCTCTTAAAAAGAGGAAGAGACCTTCCAATGTTGGTAGCACTACGTGAAAAATGAAAAAAAAAAGACGGATTTAGAGACGGTTCTGGACCGTCTCTAAAATTGCTTGGTTTAAAGATGCTTTAGAGACGGCCGTAAACCGTCTCTAAACTTTAGACGGCCCTTGACCGCCATTAATATTGTCTAAAAAGTTTGAACGTCCACAAATCATTTAAGACGGTCAAAAACTGTCGTTAACTGCGGATAAAAGACGGCCATTGATCGTCTGGAATAAGAGACGGTCTCTGACCGTCTTATATGCGACAATTTGAGACGGTCAAAGATCGTCCGTATTAGAGACAGTCATTGGCCGTCTCTTACTGGTAATTTGAGACTGTCAAGGCCCGTCTCAATTACAGACGGTCATTGGCCGTCTCTTCCTGTAATTTGAGACTGTCAAAATAGTCTGTATTAGAGACGGTCTTTGACCGTCTCATATGCGGTCATTTGAGACGGTTAAAGACCGTCCGTATTAGAGATGGTCATTGGCCGTCTTTTATTAATAATCCGAGACTGTCAAGGACCGTCTTTTACTGGTTACCTGATAGAGTCAAAATTAGTCTGTATTAGGGACGGTCCTTAGCCGTCTCTATTTGAGACTGTCAAAGACTGTCTCTATTAGAGACGGTCCTTAGCCGTCTTATAGTGGACATTTAAGACTGTCAAAGACCGTCTGCATTAGAGACGATCCTAAACCGTCTCTAATGCTCAAGTCAAAAAATTAGAACAAAAAAATTTATGAATTTCGAAAAAAAAAGAGTTAAAAAGCTTAGAAAAATAACTAACAATGTTTAGAAAAAAA